>BTHU01000004.1:45741268-46291268 GCA_036184795.1 Tokudaia tokunoshimensis | reverse complement strand
TAGAGACCATTGAAGGCAACATAGCAATAAAGGCCACTGCATCTTGTGCCTGAGCGCACACAACTGATTCCCTGTGGGTGTGAGCAAGGAAGGAGGCGAGGGAGCACGAGGATGAAGTCTCTCCGCAGAAGAGCTGAGGTCACCTTTCCAGAAAAGTCCTGTGTGTCTGTATCCCCTGGTGCTTCATAACCACTTCCTCCCAGTGAGTACCTGAAAGCCACAAGATCTCAAAGATTAGCACTGGGCCCTGCCCTGAGGGATCATGGGTCCAGCTTAGGCCACTGAGAAGAGACTTCCAGGTTGAGGCCATTCTGCCCTTGGGAGATTGTAGTGTGTGTGTGTGTGTGTGTGTGTGTGTGTGTGTGTGTGAATTAAAATTTAAAACCATCTCTCAGGATTGTGGGGATGTCATAAAATGTGATAGAAGAGTCATAAAACCTGTGGTAAGGTACCAAGGAATGCACTTAAAATAAACAAGGCAACCACAAAATCAATTACGCCTGGGATAATGTCCTAATTTTATAAATGCACATCCGTGGAGTATGTCTCTAATGTGCACAGAAGTCACTGTGGGGTCTCAGAAGACACTATCCAAGCATGCATGCTTTGACCACCCCTGGCAGATTCTGTTGGGAAACGTCTACCTTTACGAATAAGGCTTGTACTTCCATTTGGCTCGAAACATGGCTTCACTACTGCCTCACTGTCCCCTGCGCCTCTGACCCAATGTTCCTCAGCATCATATATTCCCTAGCAATGTCTTTTCTCCCATTTCTTCTTTTGTCTGTTTTCTCCCTCTTCATCTCTACACTGCTGTAAGAAATTCCCAGCTAAAGGTGCTGCTCCCACATCCTCACAGAGCACTCTGCCCTCTGCAGTTAGGTCAATGAGCGTGGTTTACAGAGACTCCTCCCTTTTCACGGTCTCCTTGCAACACACTGTTCCGCCCAGGATTACACTTCTGGCAAGTTAACTGGGCCACCTCTGCAACCTCGCTCCCATTCTTGCAGGCCTATGTGGCAGGCTATTTCCTCCAAAATGGCTCCACTCTCTCCCGTCCCACCTGCTCCTCCCGCAGAGCATTCTTTTTAAAAGTGTCTCTTTCTCCCTTTGGATTTGGACTACAGAAGTGGCAGAGGGTGACTTCCAAGGCAGGTCAGAGAATATAAAGAGCTCCTGCCTGGTTCTCTTGAGAGCCTAGCCCTGGTTGGGCAGCCTACATGCTGGGAAGAAGCCACACAGTCTCTGGGAAAGGCTGCCCGTAGCACTCTGGCCAACAGCCCTGGACATTATGGCTTAGGCTGGCAGCCATGCCAGTACCCGGCCTTCAGTTGATTACTACCTTGTCTGAGACATCCCTGAGGACAGTAAGCTGGTCCCCCTCACACTCCACAACCCTATTCAAATTTCAAGTTCACAAGCAAAACAAAGCTGTGCTGTTGTTCCAGTAGCTGTGTTTGGGGTGGCTGGTTATGTAACAGTGGACAGTTGGAAGAGAGACAATGAGGTCCTTCTTTTCTCCTTTTCGCCTTCTGAATCCCAACCCACCTTTCAGAGCTCAGTGTGAGTATCACCTCCTTCATGAAGCCAAGCCAGCCTGAAGGCGGATTCTCTCTCTGTTGCTTCAAGCTTGAATATAACCCAATACAGACCCAACATTTAGCGAACATTAATATCGTCACAACATTCTAAAATCTTCTTGAGAGAAAGTCCATGCTTGTGTTTCTCTGGGAACCCTGTTTTCCAGATATTGCCCCTATGCAACTCTCTCTCTTCTCTTCTCTCTCTCTCTCTCTCTCCCCCCATCTCTGTATATATATGTATATATATTTAATAAATGATATATACAACATGGCAAGTATTCTCTGTAAAAGAAAATATGATGGAACAATAAATATAATGCATTAGTAGTGGATCGTGTAGACTCAGGAAACTCAAACTTTTCAAGTCACTACATTCAGGCATGTCTGTGTGTGTGTGTGTGTGTGTGTGAGAGAGAGAGAGAGAGAGAGAGAGAGAGAGAGAGAGAGAGAGAGAGAGAGAGAGAGAGAGAGAGAGGGAGAGAGAGAGGAAGAGGGAGAGAGAGGGAGAGAGAGAGAGAGAGAGAGAGAGAGAGAGAGAGAGAGAGAGAGAGAATGTGCACACTTGGCCAACATATGGACTGGATATCTGCTGTGGAAACTGTTCCCTCATTAATAATTAAATTCTAAGTGGACATTTTGAAATGGCAATAACATTCTACAATCATGTGATCACTCAAGAGTAATTAGAACATGGCAGGGCCCAGCAGTAAACAGTCGTGTCTTGTCAAATGCCATCTATTTCAGTATTTCTTAAAAATGGAGATCATTAGGCTAAATCATGGTCATTAGCTGTTGGGATCAATGGCTGTCACCAGACCTAGGATTACATCCACACTTTTATATATATGTTATGTTTTTCTGAGGAAAGATCAACTTCTTTTATCAGGTGAACTTTCCTTCAAAATTCGATCAAGGTCCAACTTGGACCTAGCAACAAAGAAACCATGTCTGGTCATTCTGGGATCTGCAGATCTAGGGACGATGGTCTTGGAGATGCCTTTGTAAGATATCTTGTAAGAACATCTAGACATTTGTAAAGAGATGTAAACTGAATGAGGCCTGTCTTGGGGTGATGTGAAGAGACATCATGACCAAGGCAACTCTTACAAAGGACAACATTTAACTGGGACTAGCTGACAGGTTCAGAGGTTCAGTCTGTTATCATCAAGGCAGGAAACATAGTAGCATCCAGGCAGGCATATTGCTGGAGGAGCAGAGAGTTCTACATCTGTTTGGAAGGCAGCCAAGAGAAGACTGTCTTCCAGGAAGCTAGGAAGAAGGTCTCAAAGCCCACCCCCACACTTCCTCCAACAAGGCCACACCTACTCCAAAAAGGCCACACCTCCTAATAGTGCCACTCCCTGGGCCAAGCATATTCAAACCATCACAATCCCTAAGACCCAACAGGGCTACGACTTCTCCAGACAATTTCTGTAAGAAATAGAAAGAGGAAGAGGTCAATGAGGAGGGAGAGGAGAGGAAGAGGAAGGAGGAGGGGGAGGAAAGGGAGAAGCTACCACCTCACTTGTGCTTTCCCAGTCGAATTTTTCCTCATTAAAAAATGGCACTATTCTTCTTAAAATTGATATTATTCATGAAAATGTACTTCATAAATAGTAGCTGTGTTTCATCATGTGACAGTCAGCAGTCCTAGACTTTTTCCTCAGTCTTTGTTCTAAGATTTAGCCTTTCCTCTGAGTAGTTCAATCCAGTGCTGCAGATAATTCTACAAGGGAGAAATTTCACTTGGGTGAAAGTGCCCAAAACTGAGAGAAACGCACAGGGAACCAAAGAATGAATAGCTTATCCTACAGGGCAGGAGGGGTCGTGGAGGTGCTGATGTAAATGCATAATCTACTGATAACCTGGGGGCTTTAACTGGCCTGTCCTATCAAGTGGGCATCCATTTGTTCCTCTGCCTTCCAGAACTACACGATCAGTTCAAACAGCTTTCCTCCCTAGAGGAAAGTCTTTCTTTAATGGGAGTTAAGTGCCTGCCAGACGGCTGCGATCCCCAGCTCCGGCTCTTATGGGAGCAGATCTATGCACAAGCCCAAAGAGGGCAGACACGAATGCTGAATGGAAGAAGTGTGCGCAATGAGCAATTTGCACCCGAGGATGATCTGGCCAGAATTCTTCTCACATTCAAAAGTTTCAATGGAGGAAGTAACATTTTATAAAAGGTCTGAATTAGAGATGGAACACAGGCAGAGTACTAGAGAAAACAGGCTTTCAGTGTGTAAGAAGTCAGGAAATGAAATGCTGGTCATTATATTATTTCTTGATCCACTAATTTCCCCCTCAATGTTCTATTCAGTCTTTCCTATGTATATGACTATAACTTAGTCACTTCCTTGAGCCCTTTGTCTACATTATATTTTATCTCATTTGTACCATGGTGTATGTTTATATAAAAGATATTCTATGAGTTAATAAATGAAATTTCTCCCTGAAGCTCAGGATGGTGATAAAGCCAATATCTAACTTTATAAGGAAAGTAAGCATGTTCTTCTAATTCACCATAACCAGTGCCTGTAAAGTACTGCTTAGGAAGTAAGAATATAAATGAGCCCCTCAGTGTGTCCCTGACCATCTGGGGTGGGAAGCATGGGGGTCCTAGCAGAAGGAGCCTGTGCTTTGATTGCCACATGGAGACCTAGTGGAAGATAATCTTATTTTATCCTCCATGTCTGAAAAATAGATCTATATGCCTTTAAAAAAGAAAAGAGGAGGAAGAGATATTGAATGGATCTTGATTCTCCTCAATATATGATTCTTTTAGTCTTTCCTCCTTTCCCCCAACACTTCGTTTGGTGTACTGGGCATATACAACCATTCTTTAGATATGTTTGCACATCTGTGAACTAATGCCTAAGGAAGAGAAAGTATTTGTGGAAGACAATACCTTCAAATTGTATTTTAAGTACATAGAGAGTCTTCTGGAATCACACTTCCAGTCAACAGATGCTATAAAACATATATGTATATGTATTATATATATAATATATATATATCTGTGTGTTATATATCATATACATATATATAGTTATATATAACCAATATATAGTTTTACCATATGTGTGTGTACACACACACACACACACACACATAAATGGTAAAGCCAATGGTAAAGTCAAACATTGGCCTCATCATCATATTTAGAATTCTGCTTAAAACAAGTTAGCCTTGAACTCACCATGTAGCCCATGTTCTCTATCCTCCTGCCTCAGCCTCCTAAATGCTTAGACTATCATTCTACACCACCATTTTCAGTTTAGGAAGATGCTTTTGGGGCATACCAGGGACTGCACACAGGGTCTTGTGCACACTAGGCAAGCTCTCTACCACAGCACAACCCTGCCAGCCCCCTTTTTACTTTTTGTTTTCAGATAGTGTCTCACTAAGTTACCCAGGCAGGCCTTGAACTTGTGATTCATCTATATCAGCCCCACAGGCCTATGGCTCAGGACTTAGCTGTGAAACACTTTGGGGGAGATGTTCTTCCTCATCAAGAGACAGGGAGATAAAATGGTTCCATCTAGTAGCAATTCAGAGTGAAGACTTTCAGAAGGACATTTGTTTCTTTTTCTTTGTTCCTTTTTTTTATGAGACAGAGTCTCACTGTAGCCCTGGCTGGCCTGGAACTCTCTATGTACACTAGGATGACCTTGAAACTACCTCTGCCTCAGGAGTGCTGGGATTAAAGGTGTGCCTGCCACTGTGCCCAGAACATTTCTTGTATGAAATGATATGGCACGGGAAAGGACTAACATAAAAACCCTGTGTCTGCATGGCTAGGCTTCGATCCTTTCCTCAGGACCACACGGGAACATGGTCAGCCCAGGAAGCACTGCAAGTCTACTGAATTTAACTCAAAGTTAAATCTCCAATCATGGGCTGGCAGAATAGGTCAAGCACAAGCACCTTAGTTCGATCTCCAGAACCATTATTATTATTATTATTATTATTTTAATTTTTTAAAATTTTAAAAAATTGTAAATTTTAAAATTAAAAAATCCAATTAAAAAAAAAAAGATTGTCATCCACTTGTAATCCCAGAGCTGGAAAGGGAGAGACAGGCAGGTCCCTGGGGCTCACAGGATAGCCTGCCTGGCCGAGTTTGCAAGTTCCTGGCCCTGTCTCTGCAGCATTTAATCTCACTGTTTGTACTTAACTTCTGTATGCTTTTAAAATCATCCATACTGGAAGTAAACGTATCACTACTTTAGAAGGGTGGAAATGATGGGGAGGGGGGTGGAAATCTTTGCAAATCAAAAACAAAGGTGGAGGGGGGGGGATACACAGTGCCTGAAAAGATGGCAAAGGTTCTCTCCTGTCCTGTCCACGCATGCACACTCATACACATAAACTAAGCCAATCGCTTAAAATTCTAATTGTTTCCTAATACCAGTATGAACAGGCTACTATACTGTATCTGGACCAGTGTCCTCTTCATGAGTTTAAGTATTTTGTTCCTATATACTCTCTCCGAAAGGTCTTACATGTTGACTGGCAGGTTGCCCAGTTTACCGCTGACATCACTTGAGCCTAGACCCAGGGAAGAAATGTGATGACGGTGAGTCTGAAGTAGATAGAGGTCGTGGGAAGCTAGGTCCTCACAGCACAGGGCAGCTTCTTCAGTTAGCACCTTTCTCTTCCTTCTTTCTTTTTTAAGGTTGTTAATTTCTATTTTACATTTACCCAGTGTTTTACCTGCATGTACACTCACTCACTGCATGCATACCTGGTGCCAATGGAGGTCAGCAGATAGCATCAGATTCCCAGGAATTGGGCTTAACAGATAGCTGTGAGCTGCCTGAGGGTGATAGGAACTGAGCCTGGATCCTCTAAACAGCTAAGTCATCTCTCCGGTCCCACGTCTCCTATTTCTTACTTATAAAATAGGATTATAACCTTTACTGTCTAGGAGGATTAAATGAGACAGTATATATAAGATTCCTACTTAGCAGAATGACAAGCCCGTAGCAAGCATGATACATAGAGCTATTTTTATAGTTACTATTACTTCACAAGGTTGTCATTAGGAATCAACAAAACTGTGTGCACATACACACACACACACCTCCCAAAATGGCACTTGGCACATATAAATGTTAATGCTGGTGCTCTATAAGGACATACTCAATATGAGCCTTCTTCCTTATACACCCCGGGGCAATTTTCTGGAATGACTGTACCATTGGCCACATACTTTGATGTGCCATTACATCATACATAGGTGTCTCTCAGCATATGCAAAATACTCATCAATCCCTCAATCAGAATAAACTCTACAAGGACTTTCCACTTGCCAAAACGCACAAGGAACAGAAAGAGGCACAGGTTGCCCAGCTGTGTGATGAGAGTTCTCCTAAAGGTGACTACACTGGTATGTCTTCTCTCTGAGCTGTTAAAAGCACGAGATGACGAAGGGACAAGATGCTGGCCACCAGCTGTTTCTAGTCCTGCCGGTATAGTCTAGCTTTACGTGGATGGGCAGCATGCCAAAACCAAATTTATCACCTATGCCATCTAAATAATTACAGGCTGACTGGCCCTCTGTGTCACGTCCTACAGTCTTTTCACGTGACGCATCCCTCAGCTGGAAAGCAGGAAGTGCTCCATTTGAAGCAGGAAGTCAAAAGGATGCCACACCTCGGAACAATGCTCTTCTTACCCAAGTCGTGTTATTATTATTCCCATCTGTCAGGGAACACCCAAGCAGAGCACATTTAGTCACAGCACGAGAAAGGAAGGCATCCAAAAGCCTTGCTCTGACACCTGGTGGTCTCAGAGCACAGACTTAACCCGACCACACTCTCTCAGCTTGTCTCGACTTTTCCTTCGGGAGTAAGACTGTGGCATAGATAGATGAATGTAGGCAGTGTGGGTGTGTCTTGTACGTATCAGTGCAAGCACGCATGCCCACACATGAGAACAGTTTTGGCACTCAAAAGAAAGTGACTGTGAAGATCTTCCTTGCCAAGACTGCCATTTTTAATAAATTAGCATTTTCAGAAGATGTGGCATCTTTTATGGACTGATAATAAATTTGCAATTCAAATGGTGAGGAGTTACCTTGGCTACACTTTGCAGATCTGGAAGGTTGCTCGGATGGGGAGAGGGGTCAGGAGTTTGGAGAGTCAAGCTCAATCTCACCCTGTTTGCAGCCTCAGACTCTCACTCCAGCTGAGAGCCTTGGAGAAGTGAAATACTGAATCACCTTTGCTCTCTCACAACCTCACTCTGGCACTGACACTAGGAATCTGACTTCTGAACCGGAAGTAGAAATGATTAAGAGTTTTTTTTTTAATTTGAAAATGGTGTGTTTAGGCAATTTGTAATCATGTTTGTTTTTTTCTTTTTAATGTATCATGAAGATAGGAGATTTTCTTATCACATATATCAAGCATCATTTCTCATGATTTATATTTGGAAAACATCCAAACTAATATCAACTTATGAGCAAGCAGAGTGACATAAGCCTGAAATGTGAGCACTTGGGAAGTGGGGAGGCAGTAAGATCATGAGTTCAAAGCCAGCCTCACGATATAACCAAGTTTAAGGTCATCATACACAACAAGAGACTCCATCTCCAAAATAATAACACTGTTAACTTGTGTATAGCCCAAATTGTTTTCACTTACAAAATTCTTTCCCTTACTGAGGATCCATGTGCTAGATACTCAAGACACTCCACGACCCTATAAGTCATAGGGTTTTGTTTTCTTATTTTAAGTTAAAGAAACATAGCTGCCTACTTCAGGCCTACTATCACAGAGGCAGGAAGAAGGTTCAGTCATTGTGCGGCCCAAGTCGATCTATCAGTGAGGTCATCTAACAGCTTTTTCCTAGAAACTGACCTCTCTATTCATGAAAAAGACTCACATATTATGGGACGTGGGTGCAGAGCAGTGGACAATTTAGAAATAGTGTCTCATGAAGATTTATAGCACCTCACCAGCCCACTACTCATCCAGCAACCAGTTACACGTATCTACTTGATACAAACGGAGTTAAGAGCTGCAAATGCATCTTTCAGATACCAAGATAAGAGGGCATTTGCCTCGCTCATCACACCTGGAAGATGTCACTGCTCTGACCAGACACAGCTCATTTCCTTAGTGTTTACTGACTTAGCATGCTAGAAATCTGAGCCACGGAGCTCTCTCCAGCCTCTGACAGAGAAACACTAGGGAGGGACCAAGAGACAGAGAAGACAACGCCCAAGAGAAAGAGGAAAGAGGAAAACTAGACGTCTGTTCCAGCCTGGCGCCGTTTCCCCTGAGATAAAATACCAGCACAGCTGTGTCGGAGGGAACTGGGTGACTGAAACACAGAACAAACGCAAGTTTGTAATGGTGCCACAGGTAGTCTGTCCTGGGAGTTCATATTTTACCTAAGGATAGCAAGAGGAATAGACCAGAAAGCAATTTCTAACAAAGTCTTCCAGAAGTGTTTTAATGTTTAAAGGAAGACGACTTCCTATCACTAAAAACCAACCTTCTGCGGCTAGAAAGATGGGTCAGCGGTTAAGAGCCCCTGGTGCTCTCTCAGAGGATCCTGGTTTGCTTCTCAGCCCTAATATCGCGGCTCACAACCACCTGTCACTCAAGTTCCAGGGGATCTGACAACATTTTCTGATCCTTGAGGACACCAGACACATAGGTATAAGCAAAACCTTTACATACATAAAATAAAAACACAATCTTCTAAAAACAATAGCAATAACAATACCTTATAGAGCAGCCAAAAGGGTGCTCTGGCCTGGCCTCTCTCTCTTTTTCTATTTTTTTTATTTCAGCAACAAGCATACTTAGCTACTAGAGCATGTTTTCTGTTACGGACCTTCCAGAATGTTCCTGGAAGGGTTCAGTAGCTCTGTTCCGTTTACCAGCACCCCGTACCACCATGGTCACAAAGAGACTCCAAGCCAAGTTTTTAACTAAGAAGGGATTGAGTCCTTTACCTCTATATGTGATAGCTCCTCCTTGCACTGTACCTAGCCTGAGGGGTTTCGGAGGTTGCCTCTGCTATTTTCCACACGACTAGATCCTATCTTTCTAGATGATGCATGGAGTGCCCGGCAATGGTCAGATCCAGACATGAATGTGTCTGGTCTCTATGTCTGGAGCTCCTCAGTTTCAACCATGTAAGACAGTTCATGAGCGCATACCCGGTCAGTAGAGAATGAGAGACCTACGCTGTTAAACCATCAATCTAGCCAAGAAAAGCAGCACATGATATCATTCTAAAGTGTTGTTGTTTTTCTCTTTGGCTTCTCCCAAATAGATAAGGCTGAATTATTGCTGGGAACTGCATTTTGCAGCCAACAAATTGAGATCCAGCTACTAACTAATCTGGGATCAGCTTCCTGAAGTAGCAACTCCTCAATAGCAAAAGGATAAAAATAACATTAAATGGATAAATTAATTTCTGAGAGAAGTGGTAGATAACAAAATGACTTTTTAAAAGTTTTGCAATGTGCCTTTCGGGAGGTCTGACTGGGATATAGTTCATAAGACAGAGATTAGAAGGAGAAATTAATGAGTGAAATGTCTTAAACGATGTCATAAAGCAAGCCAAGTAATGTTTCTCCAGTCAGCCATGTAATATAGTGTTAACAATAACTTGGGAGAGATATTTTAATGTTTATGGCAAAGGGGCCTGTTTTCTAGTATTTCAAAGGGTACCCACGAGTTTATAAACTGTAGCTATAATCCATTAGACCACCCAACAAAGGATGTAAGTTTGTCATTCACAGATGGAAAACTAAGTAATAACCACTGAAGAAATGTTTTTCTTTTATGTTTATCTTCTTAAACTAATTAGGAGTTAAATTTTATTAAGGACTTAGCCAAGATCAGAGGCTCAGGGAAGACAAAGCAATGTAGCAATTAGAAACCCTTTTCCCTTGCATAGTTTTCCAGGGTTTTGTTTTTTTTTAAATGTTTTTCAGAGTTTTAAAGTACTCATGTCGAATTGACAAAGCAAAACAAGGCGATTCACAAACTGTTGGAAGGAGTGTAAATTGGTGAATACTTTGTAGAAAATAGTTTATAATTATAATTATCATTATATTATTATAATATATAATTAAATAAATTATAATTTTAATTTTTATATAATAGATTCCACAAATACGAACTTACTCAACAAATGTACATTGAGAAACATGTTGGAGAATGTCATTCAGAGCAGAGGTTATAAGAAAGAAAGCCAGCGTGGCTATCAATAAGAGAACAGGCCAAATAAATTATAGTAGCCTGTTCAATGGAAAAATAGCAAACATGGCTAATCTACATGGGTTTACAGAAAGGGTTTGTACTGGTAAGCATTACATAAATAAAATCCAGACACAGACGACATGAATAATATAATCCCACTTGCAAGAGTATCCAGTTCAATGTTTTTTAATATAGGTATATTGATCATGGCAAGTCACCTCAAAATAATGATTATGTTTTACAATTTCATGGGCTTCCTAGGAAGTTTGTGTATTGGTGATACCTCCCTTCAGGACACATCAAGCTGGATCATTGATTAGGCCTCAAGGTATCTACTTCACGGGGATCTCGACTGTTATGGCTGCAATATCTACTATGAAGCATATTGTCCTTTGTCTAGTTGTGAAGACACACATACAAGGAAGACCACATTCTTGGGGGCCATGAATGAAGGAAAAATTATTTCCACAAATTTTCCCCCGGTTAGAATATGTCTTAGGAACAATCTGGATTGGAGAGTTGGAAAATAGTGTGTGTTTCCTCTCACTTGGAAAAGCTGCAAAGAATTTGTGCCCACTCTTACCCTACCGTGGATCTCTCTGTGTTTATATCTCTACACCTGTATTCACCTTCCAAGTAGCTGAGGTGTTTATATGAAGGCTAGTCCAGTGCTGTCCTCTGAAGAGAGGAACTAGGAACACCAATAAAGAAAGAGAAGCCAGAAATCTGCTTTTCATTTCAAGCATTTCCACACTCAGGGCTGACAGCGGGTATGAAACCCGTGTGGCTGCACGGGTGTCAGCTCAGGAGAATCCCAGGCACCTGGACTGAAGTTCTGATGTCCCCATCTTGAAATCCTTCATAGTCCCCATTTTGAACTTATATAAATAAGTTCAGTGACACCATGGAAAAGTGAGCAAAGAAATACAAACATAAGCTCATCCTTCACTAACATCATCCCCTTCCACAGAGAGCTCACAGTGTCCCAGAAACCAGAATGCTGGTGAACTCCTAAAGCGTGGTTCACAGCAGGGGCAAGGTAAGCTTCCGACCACTTTGATGAGCAAATCCAGGCCCTGCCCGGCTCCACGGGCTCCATTTTCTAACCTGGCCTGGCTTTGAACACAGAAGGGCAGCAACAATGTTACCAAAGGGACTCTACCATGTCAGGACCATCCATCCGTTAGCAACCACTTCTACTTAAGAGGATGACATAACGACAAGAAGAGATGAGCAACCAAGAATTCTTTTTTCTTTCAGTCCTTCCTCACTCATCAGAAAGCTGGATAAAGTGTTAGCAGAATACACATACCTTGAGACATAAAATACAAACAGCTTGGATCCGTTGGATGTGCAGTTCCCACTATCCTGATAAGAACGAACTACATATGCGTGTGCAAGCTAAGAAATAAAAATGGTAATCTCAGGGGTTCTGCATACAAGTTGAATGCTCTTCCATTTGCATTTTAAACTGACATTGCATCACGGAATGACAGAGATGGCAAATTTATGATAATAATTTCTCTTGACTGAAATGAAACAGCAGATAAAACAAAATGACGGGTTGAGGTACAGAATGCAGGGAAAAGGGAAAAGCTTATTTTAGTACCATTAATGACGTTTTTCTTTACTCCAGGGAGAAGAACCCCCATATATTTATTTTGTGTGAGGTACAATATATTATGCAACTGATCTTGTCCATAGGATGTGAATATTGTATATATGCATTCTACCTTTGTGTACACACACACACACACACACACAGAGACAGACAGAGTACTCTTTTTATACCCACCTGCCTTATTCCTTTCCTTAATAAGCATTCCTAAATTCAAATCTCTTTTAGATCTGCTTCTTAAAAATAAAAATGTAACAGTAAGATCTAGGGAATTGTAGACTAAAACAGGCGCCCAGTTTATCAGTTGTTTCTGATAAACAAAAGCTGCCCTTCGCACTATTACCCCACTCTCTTTTCCTTCAGGCATTTTTTCCCAGCCTGATTTACAGCATGGGACCCATAGTGAGCACAATGAAATCAGGCAAGGAGAGCGAGCACGCCAGACTTGAAAACCCTGATTCAATTTTATTAACTCAAGTCGTGACAGCTACACAGTCACCATAAATATTTATTCTCCAATGGGCCTTGGCTGCAAGGACTTCTACAATGTAAGGGCTGCCTGCCTTTGACTGGCACATATATATCTACCCTGGAAATACAGACAATCTGGACATATTATTTACAGGCATAATATCACAAAAAACTAATGCAGAAAGGGTTTCTCAAGGTACTTTATTAGCACGATGTCAGTGTGCTACCCATGACTCCAGGGACCGGCATCTCTATAAACAGTGAAGGCAGCCCCTTTCATATTTACTTCTTTTAATACTATTGAATACCAATTCTCGAAAGCCACAAGTTAAAATTAATTACTCAGCAATGATTCTTACATCCTTGGTTCAAATTTTCTGTTTGTAACACAATCACATTTTGCAATAACATTAACGTTGGTAGAATGTGCAGGTTTTAGTAAAAGGGTTTTTGTAAGACAGTAAACCAGAAAGAGTAAATAAATTACATCCTTGCAAGTATGTTATGTGAAAATTATTATCTCAAAATGTCCCCCAAGTTTTACCTATTTTAGGTTAGGTTGTTTTCTTTCCAAGAAGTTGAGAAGAGTCAGGCACATTTTACTTCCCAATGATTAGCTCAAGACTTCCATTTACATTGTAAACTGGCATTGTATCACAGAACTAGAAGCCGGTAATGGGGTTGCTCTAAGGAGGGAGAGTGATACTGCGGTGGGGACCATGGAAAAACATCGATTTTTCTCACACACCTTGTTTTACATTTAAAAATTTGTATCAGAGGTGCATGCTGATTGATCTTAATAAGTTTTTAATATAACAAGAAAACTTCATGGTCTAGGAATATGATTCGGTGGTAAAGTCCTTGCTGTATAAACAGAAGACCTGAGTTCAGGTCCTAGTACTCATGTAAAGAGCCCAGCACTGCAGTGGACACCTGTAATCCCAGCACTAGGGAGGCAGTAGGGATGGTCTCTAGACTGGTGGCCAGTTGGTGAAGCAAATCTACGCTCTAGATTCAATGCCAGACCGGGTCTTACAAAATAAGATGGAGAACAATTGAAGATATACCAACATAGACCTCTGGCCTATGAATGTATATGTGCACCTGTGCACACAGGCACACACACAAATAACAGAAAGAGAGCGAGAGGGGGGGATGATAAACAATCAAAAGTTCTTGCTTTGAAAGATGTGGGAGTTGTCACTATTTTTTTTTATTCTTTTTTCCATACATATGTCTGTGCCTTTGTGTGTTTTGCGTTCTACGTGAGCATGTGTACACAGGTACATGCAACTCTATGTACATATGCTGAGGCCAAAGATCAATGTTGGATGTCTTCCATAGTCACCCTCTGACTTATTTTTTTGAGTTGGAATCTCTTCCTGAACCTGGAGCTAGGCTAACAGACAGAAGGAACAAGAAATCCTCCTGCTTCTGTCATCCACAGTGCTGGGGCTATAGACACACAGTCTTACTCACCTTCTTACTGGAATGCTAGGGATTTGGTTTCAGTCTTCACTCTTCTGTAGCATCTTCCTAGCCCAAGGCTGATTTGATTTCTTCAAGTACCATTGTCTCAAGTTGCCTACTCAGCTCAATTAGCATCATTGACTGGAAAGCTTGGGGGAGGCATAGGAAACATCACATCCTGAAAAACCCTTCTTTCAATGGGTCCTTCTGGAACTGAGTAGAAAATACTCCTGTGAGCTTGCGCATTCATTGGGATACTAGATCCACACATTAAAAATTACTTCAATTTTTTTTCTGTTATGGACATTAGAAGAACATCTTTAGACTTCTGGGTCTTCGTGTTGATCTCTGGAAGTTTGCTTTTGTTTTATTTGTTTGTTTTGTTTTCTAATAATTTCCTTTCCTCTCCAAAAGTCATTTTGAGCAGCCAGCATGGAGGCACATTGGCAGTCCAGCACCCGGAGTCTGAGGCAGGAGACTGGGCCCCGGGCCTGAGCTGTATAAAACGACCCTGTTCTGGTTTACTTGTTGGCTGTCATTTTTTTTCCTTTCAGCTTTAGTCGTTGTTTTTGTTTGTTATTTTTAAAAGAGTGTTGCATGTCGTTTTTTCTTTTCAGTTTTGAGATGCCCATGTCAGAGCTTCGAAGCCTGATGACAACTGGTTCTCCATCTCCATGGCTCTCAGCACAGATTCTCTATGGATAGTCTAAACTTCAGCGATTTCTGCATTCTTCCGGCTACTTAACCCACTCTATAGCCTTTGGATTCTGCAGAAAATGGTTCCTGATCTGAGGAGGGCAGCAACAGAGGCCTGTCAGATTAGAATAAAGGTTCCAGGACTTTTCAGGGGGCAAAAAAATGTGTACACATAGAGTGATGTCAAAGGTCAAACATCTGGGCCCTGAACCCAGTCCCACCCTCTAGGTCATAAATCCCACAATTAAAAGCGCCTGTTGTGACCTGTCTGCCGATGGATGAAGTGAGTCCTTGCATTTCCAGGAGACTGAAAGTGAACATTTGAATCTCATTTTGACCACTTCCTAAGCTAACTGAAAGATTTTCATTCCCCATGCCCTATAACTGAAATCATAACACTTCAATCCTATTTTCCAGACTAAGTTGATAATAAGAGTTGGTATGTCTAAACAATAGGAATATCTCCAGTGGTCAGATGGTAGCAGATCAAATCCATCTGTTACTGTTAATTTGTTGTTATTCACAGAAACACACCATGCAAATATGAGATCCAAATGATCACAGTATTCTTGAATCAAATCTGGCCAGAGGCTGATCACTCCTCGGTGGGATTCTTCCTCAGAAGAGTCTTTCTCATCTTTTCTTCTACCAGAGAAGCCCGGGAGAAGACAAGGGGGAAAGTGATGTGGAGAACTGGGACCTTCTGTGACCTCGGACATTCTTGGATAATGAACTCCTGCCTGGCCAGTATCAGCAGAAACCCACAATCGAGCAGAAGGCACTAATTATGAAGACTTGATACAGCTGGGTTTGTAACCCCAACTGCTTGGAAGGCAGAAGCAGAAAGATTACAAGTTCAAGGCCTGTCTAGGCTACAGTGTAAATTCAAGGTCACAATGATGAAGAAAGACACTGTCTCAAAGTTTTAAAACATAAAACACAAGTGAAAGGCTCAGCAGTAGGGTATCTGTGTAACATGCGAGCCCTGGGTTCAGTGGCAGGTTCGCTCCAGGGTGTCTAGACAAAGTTGTAGTGCCTTCTTCTGTAGGTCAGTTTTGTGAAGCCACATTTGACCTCTTGCTCCAGGCTTCCTGGGCTCAGGACCCTTTCGCCTGCTTCTTGCCAGATTTGAGGGGCCTTCATCTTCCTTGAATTTGAGCAATGGCAGGCATCGACCTTCCTGATCCCCATCTCCTGAGCACATCTTAGCTTCCATAGCAACCTGTCTTATTTAGGATGCTTTTTGATCACGTGGCTTCCTTCTCCACAGGAGAAAGCTTCACTCACATCTTGTATTTCATTTTAAAAATAAACCTCCAAGAGGTAATCCATGCAGGAGTCTGTGTCACTATTCCTCCCTATGTCGCCAATCTTATCCACGGGACCCGAGGAGTGTGTTGGAGGAGATGGCATTTGGATGGCTTCTTGAGACAGAAGAAGACAAGGGGGTCGAGGAGGCACCACAGGAGCAGGGAAGACAGCCAGGGAGGCCGGGGGGCGGGGGGGGGGGAGAGTGCGGGGGGGGGGAGGCTGCGGGAGGGGCTGGTCACACTTCTGAACTTGTTAGGTGCTTTGCTTGGCCAGCAAGCCCATGGCCTCTAAGAGACTGTATCACTAGAGATGGGAAGACCACGCTGTCAGGGGCTGGAGAGAGGCTCAGTGATGAAGAGCACTTGCTCTTGCAGAGGACCTGGTCGGGATCCCAGTTTTCACATAGTGACTCACAACTATATTTCCAGGACATCTGACACCCTCTTCTGACCTCTGTGGGCATGGACACATGTGCGATGCACATAAATGGAAACAAGAACATACACATGTACATATATACATACATAAATACATACATACATACACATATATACACACACACAATATTTGAAAAAAATTCTTTAATGAGAACTGTAACAAAACTTCCCAGTCCTTATAAAGGGCTGTCTCTGAGGCACATAACTGATTGCATAGGGACCAGTTAGGATGAGAAGCAGGAGAAAAGCAGCTTGAAATATAAGGGGCAAACTGTCAGGATGCCTGCAAAAGCTTCCAAGTGGTCAACATTATAGCTGTCCCTTGGACACTAAGACCCATCTCAAACATTAAAACCCACAGAAACTCATCTCTTAACATAAAATATAGTGTTTGCAAAATCCTGTGCACAGCCTCTCAGATACTTTTGCTTTTTGTTTTTGTTTGTTTGTTTTAGATAGGGTCTTGCTATATAGCCCAAGCTAACTTTAAAGTCAAGATTACTAAATTACTAAGTGTACTCCCTAAATTCTTGGATTACAGACCTTAGCCCCCATTCCTAGCTTTAAATCAAGTCTACAGTACTTCTAATAGCTAACACAATGTAAATCATTCCTAACTGATTATTACACTGCTCTTTTTACAAAACAATGACAGGAAAGTCTGTACCTGTTCAGACATAGTTTATTTAAAATATTTCAACCTACTGAGAGGCTCCGAGTTAGGCAGACTCCCTGGTAGGCAGACAAATAGGGAAATGGGCCATGGCTAGATAATAAGGTAGCCAGTGCTTCAAACTTGCAAATGGAGACAAAAGCATCCTAGCTCTTGTCTCCCCAGCAGGCCCCCTGCTGATGGACTGGACCAAGGAGTTCAAGACAACATGAGAACATGTCACACAAGAGCTGCAGACCCATCAACCGTCCTATCTGTCTTCAAGGTGACCGGCCCAAAAGTAAGAGAGGAAAACTCTCAGAGGCTCAAAAAATAAACCCCAGCCCTCAAGAGCACACTGGAATTTTGGCCCCATGGGTCCCCCATCTATTCTGCAGAATGCCTTTTTCTCTGCGCATCCGTGGCACGTCGGTGTCCTCCCACCCTCGGCGACGGCTTTCCTTCAACTCTGGACCCTGTCTGTGGTGCCTGGGGTTTCACTGCTGCTGCCTGCTGTGCTTCAGATTTTTCCTGCCTTTTAATTCTTGAACTGGCAGAGAAAACGAACCCAATCCAGATCCCTAGACTGTATCATTTCAGGACCCCTAGACTATATTGCTATGGTTGGTTGGATCCACAGATGTAGTACCAGAGGAGACTGACAGGTCTCTTTTCTTTTTTTCTCTTTTTCCTTTTTATTTTTCCTGAATGTTTGGATAAAAAGTTGAAAAGATGAAGAGGAGTTTGGTTTTTCAGATAAAGTCTGGGGAAGGGACTCAGATGTAGAAGAAAGTCTAAAGCAACAAATAAAAGAGAATTTAAGATCAAGTTCTGACTGAGCTAAGATTTTCTTTTTAAATGTATTGGAAGCACAAGGAGTCAGCTGTTGAGACCACTGGGTGCAGATTGGCAGCTATCATCAGGGCTTTGTCAACAAAGGACTTAAATTTATCACTAATCATTTGCTAATCCTCATCTTGTAAGAATGTTATCCATTATGTACCTGAAACCGTTTACTAATAAGATGTGTGGGAAGGAAAGTATGACACGGGGAGAAGTCAGAACCCAGACCTTCTGACAGCTTTCCTCCATCATGGACACCAGATAGAGACCCAAATGGTAGAGAAGTGGAAGGGATGACCGGAGACTGTCACACCAAGGTCTGAAAAGAAATCTTAAGAAAACGTTGGTATGGATCCTAAAAAGTGGTCCGCATAGAGGTTATAAGAAACAACTGCAGGGCTGAGAGTGTGGCTCAGTGGAACAGCACCTGCCTGCTATGCCAGAAGTCCTGGTATGCCAAAAAAGAAGGGGGGATGGGTAGGGGACGAGGAACAAGATGGGGGCAGGGAGGAGCAGAGGCGATGGTATCAGTAGCAAAGATGGAGAAAGAAAAATGTTTTCTTCTTTTTTCTGAAGATATACAGATTTAAAATTTTGATATTTAAAATTTAAAACACAGATGCACTTGAGTTAGCAGTTGGAGAGGGAATGAGGGTGGAGGGGGCGGGGCAGGGCAGGGGGTTGAGGATGGAGGGCGGAGGTGAGGGTGGTTGGGTGGAGTGGGGGGAGTCAGGTCGAGGGGTGCCACTGGAACTCTCTGTCCCTCTCCCCAATGTGGCCACATTGACAAAATCTCCTTTTTCTGCTTTTTTACCATTAAGTTGGTTCTTTTAAATGGGCTTGTTAAGGCCCAGGCTGTGAGCTCTAAATCCAGCAACGATATGGTGACCACAGCAAGACTAAAGGATACATTTTGAGGTGTCTTCTGCCCACAGCAAGTTGACCCCAGGGGCAAGAAGAGGCAAGAGAGAACTTTCCAGCAGCTGCTGGAGTTCTTGTACCTCAGTGGCATTGCTCTTCTTTCTGTTTCCAGTTCAGACCAGCTGCTTTTCACCTCTACTTGGTGATACAGAAAAACAAGTTGGATTTTGCTTGGGATTTTTGAGAAAATCAGATCCTTGGAGTATCCCTTATAGAGATGTGTAAGGATGTGATTGAAATGTTGAGGCACCTGGAAAACTGGACCGATTGGTTCCCTCCCACCTCCACCCTGCCTGTGTCTTCATCCTGTGGCCTTGTTAACTCTAACCCAGAGCTCTGCTGGTACCCTACGCCCAGGGACCCCTCTCTAAAGGAGCTCTGGCTTCTTTAAAATACTTTCTAAAACTCAGGGGTGAGAGAGGCTCTTAGAACATTTGATAGGAAATACCTTTGAGAGTTTTAAAACAATAGAAGGGTTTTTTTTAATTTAATTCAATTCATTACTACTACTACTAACTACATTGACATCATGTGACTTTACAAACCTTCTATGAATGGAAGGAAGATGGTAGCTTTCAAAACAAAATTTTAAAAACCACAGCAGAGCCAGGTTTTCAGTGAATTTAATGGATTTTAAATGAATTTCCATAAAGCATTTTGAAGAGAGGCCAAACATATTTGCAAATAAAAAAGTGCGTTAATAATTAATAAACATAAATGTCTTGATCAAATAAAGCATTTATATGAATTGTTAAATAAAATTAACTGTATGCATGAATGGTATGGAAAGAAAGACAATATAGTCAGTAAAGAGATAAATAAGGAAGTCTGGCCCTTCTAACAGCCAAAGAACAATTCTTTTCAGTAATAATCCATATACACACACATATACAGACACACTCACACACACACACATACACACACATACATACAAACATATATACACATACACACTCACACACACATGCATACACATACACACACATACACACATATTTGTATGCATTATAGTCATGTTGGCCAAGGTGATAGTTTTGGTTACAGAATGAAAGTCATTGAAAGGACTGGTGAGATGGCTCAGTGGTTAAGAGCTGGGCCAGAGTATAGCACGGTGGAAGAGACCATGGCAAAGAAAACAAACATAATCAGATTTATCAAGTTAGAAGTTTCTCGTGCTTTTCAAATTAATATTGTTTTTCCAGCAATGTTTCCTGAAGAAGTCGTTCTCAAACTATAGACCAGGGATAGTCGAAGGTTCCAAGTATTCTCAGAAGACACACTACAATCTCACTAGACATGGCTTGGATCCTTCCCTTTCCTCTCACTAGGGCACCATGGTCCCCAGGAGTTCTGATGTCAACCAGCACTGCAGACATCACGGCGCCGACCTCCGAGAGAATGTGAGGTCACGGGTGGGGGAGACAGGGAGACCCCACTTTCACATGTTCAATAACCACAACACATAGGCACCTATAACTCATAAACAGCCCCCACATTCTCACTACTGATCACCGCTATCATTTCAGTCTGACGGTCTTTGACAGTAGCCTAACTATGTGGGGAGGATAAACACCACTAGGAGATCTAACAGAGCAACAGAGAACATTCGCAGGACAAAAGCCCCGGGCCACCATACCAGCCACATGAGCTCTGAAATGAGCAGAGAAGCATGACGGACAGGCAGAGCCTTCTGCACAAAGGCAGGGTTGCCTGGAGACCCACAGAGGACACTTTAAGAGGCCACCGGATTGGGCCCACCTTTGTCACAGTTTCAGATTTCTTTAGTCCAGGGCAGGCACGGGCATGGGAATTTTTATTTTTAAGCTCCCCTGATGATTCTAATGTGGACCCAGAGAGATACCAAGATTTCTTTTTTCCCTTCCAAATAATATATTTTGATGAATGGCATCCCATTGGCTTATATTTTATTCTCTCCATCCATATCATTTGTGGTTCTGCCTTCTTTCATTTGCAAACCGAAAGGGAGGGAACACTAAAGTTTTTAACAAGTAACACACAAATAGGTAATAGACTAGCAATGACCTCCTCCAGTCAGTGCCCCATAACAGAGGTAGAGAGATTTCTAGTTCACAGTGAGGGTCCCAGGATGCCAAAGACCTTGCAGAAACTCACCCAGAGACGCTGGGTTAAGTCAAGAATAAATCAGCGTTTTGGGCCAGACCACTAGATCACATGAGTGATCTTGGAAGGTCTATCTAACATTTACTGGTTTGGGCTAGACTGCTCTAAACACTGAGGTCAGGGAGGTCAGCTGGGGCACGACTTCCGGAACTCAGAGGCCAGCACTGTGAACCAGCTTCCTGCAGTCTTCCTGGATGTCAGATGTTCTCTAGCCAGGTGCCCCAGGCCTGCTGTGGAATCTGGACCCCAGTGGGAAGTAAGACCATCATATGACCAAGGGTTTTCTCCACATAATGAGCTTAACAAACCCTCTAGTCCTCACCACGAGTTCCTTCTGGGAGATTCAAGTTCTTAACATTTTTCCAGCTAGAACTGCTTTTGCCTGGGGGACCATTAAACTTCAGAGTCGATTTCTCCAGATGATGACTGACCCCGAACAGAAACAAAAGCTAGTGTTTGGAAACACAGCACATGACCCCTCCATGAGAAACTGAGAAACCCAGTGACCCCACAGGGGAGAAGAACCCAAGTGCGGAGATAAGACCTCAGGGGAAGGAACCTGCCCTCTCCCTGGGACAAGACAGTCTCCAAGGCTGTCATTTGGTTAACCGTGAGGGGTGGCTGAGAAGCTGCCTACTTAGCCACACAAGAATTCATAAGCGGAGCCTTTTATGAAATGCGACCCTGGGTGGGGATCAATCTCCCGGGCTCCTCTGTGACCTTCAGCACACTTTTTCCAAGTGCTTTTTGCTTTGTCTTATTCATAGCAGCATTTGTTGACGTTCGTGCTTGTCCGTCTTTACAACACTGCAGGGGCTGGAGAGATGGCTCAGCGGTTAAGAGCACTGACTGCTCTTCCAGAGGTCCTGAGTTCAAATCCCAGCAACCACATGGCGGCTCATAACTGTCTGTAATGAGATTTGACGCCCTCTTCTGGTGTGTCTGAAGACAGCTACGGTGTACTTACATATAATAAATAAATAAATCTTAAAAAAAAAACCAACAACAACACTGCAAGCCACAAAGTGTGTTCTGCAACTCCACGTGGTGGGAACAAAGTGCGTTTGGGGTGTGTGTGTGTGTGTGTGTGTGTGTGTGTGTGTGTGTGTGTGTTACAGTTCCTTCTTAGAAGGGAGTTGAAAGCTATTTAGAAAGGCACACTGTCCTGGGATTTAGCTGAGTGACTATGGAGGGCCGCTGGGAGGTCCTCTCTCCGGATACAGGCTAGGAGGGGTATCAACAACACGGAGACAGATCACAGTTAAGGAGCATTTCAAAATGTCTAGCGTAACCCTAAAAGACCCAAGTAGATCTGTGCATCCGCAGGCGCCTAGGCTAGGAGGGGTGACTGCCGGTCGGCTACAGCACCCTGCGACTGGCTGTAGAGCAGCGTCTGGGTTTGCCCAGTGCCTGCCGGTTGAGCCTTGATCTCTTCAGACCCCCCGAGAAACTTCTGTGAAACAGTGGGATCACAGTGTGGTGGTGGTGGTGGTGGTAGGGCTTCCAGTTATCAATAATGTAACAGGATTCCCATAAACACTAAAGATTTCAAATAATCTGAGAGTCACCAGGCATCCAGTGAGTGAGAAACACCAAAAGCCTCAGTCTGTTTCCTTACCCAGGTTTGTTTTTTAAATGTATGCCATTCAAATATGTCACAGGATAAGCATCTATCTATCTATCTATCTATCTATCTATCTATCTATCTATCTATCTATCTATCTATAATATCAATATGCTCAGTGTAATTCTGCCTACTTATGAACTGTATCCTCAGGAAATGTATTAAAAAATCATGTTGCCATCAGAAAAAAAGATGAACCACCACTCACCTCACCCCCCAACACAGACACCACAAACAAAGATGGACTAGAATTATATGGCAGTGCCTTGGTCCATGGCGAGGTCCGGTAGAACATAATCAGAAAAACCAGAAACATTCTGGAGCGTAATCCCGTGAGCCAAATCACAGCTGTGACACATACTGTTTCCCCGATCTCCCACCCTTCACCAAAGAATCGAAGACCCTTCTGACCTTGTAGAGCATGCGTCCGTTGCGGGAAGTTCTCAGACATCCAGTAAGCAGCCAGCCTTTGTCTGAACAGCACAGTGTACCCTCATCAGTGACAGGTCCCTATTCAAATCCAACAGATAGCCTCTGAGTCCCCAGAGAGGAAGCAGTGTTGAAGGCTCTCCAGGAAAGCTTGGCCAGTCCCAGGTAGCAAAAGACTTTTTTTTAAATGTTAGCTAGCTCCTAACAACTTCACTCCTTTCCTTTCTGGACCTGAATAACTTTTGTCACTCCATGGAGACACTTGAGGGCTGAGGAGTGAGACCTTTGTACCAGCATCAGGTCTAAGTCATTGGAGCAGGCTTCCGCTTGGTTTAAAAGAATCAGAGCTGTGAGAAGAGAGACAAGGGAACCAGCCAACAGGATGTGTGTGGCTGGAGTTCCTGGCATGAAGTCTTGGCTTTCATGTTTATTTTTGGATGTATTTTTCTTGGGCCTTTGATGCAAATTTCTGGCCTGGGAAGTAACCCTACAGTAGAAAACCCAAAGTTGCCAAGAGTCAGCACAGGCTTCTGCCTGGGGAGAAGCAGGGTCCTCTGCTTGCAGGCTCCAGTGCTACCTGGGCAAAAGGTGCAGATTCTGGGACAACTGCCTCCTGGGCCAGTGACAAGCATCTAAAATGCTGGTCCCCAGCTAATCACTAATGCAGAAGTAAGACAACCTGACATGAACATGCCGAAGGGGGCCACAGAATCCACCCGGTTGACTCCTGACATCTGTGTCCTCAGACGCTGCATCTTTGGTATCTGGCTTTCGTTTTCTTGACAGTTACAGACAGACAGGAGCATCGAGTTGATTCAGGCAGGAGCAGATGCCTACTGAAAGCATTGTTGCAGTATGTCAACAATTCTTATTCACAGTGGTTTGCGAGATTACTAATAAAAACAAATCATTTTTGTTCCCCATGTAGGCAGTGAAGAAAGGTAGTTAAAAAGCCTCTCATAACTGACAACATATCTGGTAGAATCTTCTAGAAAAAAATACCACTCTAAAAATTGGGGAATAGAGTGACACAAATATCTTTATCCAATAACATTCACGGCTCTGGGAAATATCTCTTTTTACAGATTGCTGTTCTAAAACAGAACCGTGTTTGTTTGCTTCTTGTTTTTCGAGACAGGGTTTCTCTGAGTAACCCTGTCCTGGAACTCACTCTGTAGACCAGGCTGGACTTGAACTCAGAGATCCACCAGTCTCTGCCTCCCAATTACTGGGATTAAAACATGCTCCCACACACCTAGATCTACTGATTATTTTTATTATTTAATTGTATATATTGTAAGAGACAAAATATTATTTTGGCTATTCCTGAAACCATAGGAACATTTGGGGGATAAACCCTGGCAATCACTACATTCCATTTATTCTGGCTGAAATAAAACCATGGTAGAAAACCAACAACTGTACAGGTAACAATCACAGCCAAGTAGCTACCTCATTAAGAAGGCTCAATTTATAATTTTAAAATACCACTTTTATTTTTAAATGCTGTAATTTCATTACCATCTTTAAACTTTCAAAAATTTATTCATCAACATATTTTATTTGAAAAATGTTCAAATATAACTCATGGTAAAAGAAAAATGGTTCCAAAGTGGTGTTTGTGCAACAGAAAGACTGGCAAAGGTGGTAGACTGCTGGATATAGGGTATCCTACTAATGTCATTTCTGAATTTGACCACGCCGGTCTCTCCCATCCATTTCTCTGAATACACTGGACTCATTGCTTTGCAAAGGTCTCAAGACAAATCCAAAAGCATTCTCGAGTACACACAATATCAACTGTTAAAAGGAAAATCAGAAAAACCACCCCTTCCTATTACCATTATCAATGGTCATCTATCAATGGCTGTTAACCTAGGGGTTACAACCCCTTTGGGAGTCAAATGACCCTTTCACAGGGGCCACATATCATATATCCTGCATATCAGATAATTATATTATGATTCATAACAGTAGCAACATTACAGTTATGAAGTATCAACAAAATAAATTTATGGCTGGGGTCACCCTAACATGTGGAACTATAGTAAAGGGTTGTAGCATTAGGAAGGTTGAGAACTAGTGTTCCAAACCTTCAGAAATTCTCAGGCAGCAAGCACCAAGAGATTCATAGAACTGGATAATAAATCAATTTCATATTTATTCCAAGAGCTGCCATCCATCATAGATACCTATAATCTTGGATCAACTATTAACAGCTGGTTTAAAGTCCCAGATCTCCATTTAACTGCCTTGCCATTTAGCTTCCTTACTGAGCCTAAAAATGCCACTGGTGTCAAGAAGTTTAAATTATAAATTATAGTTGCCTCAGGAACTAAAAATGGTTGCCCGAGACTTTCAAATTAATTTTCTCCTGGATGAAATTCAGAAATTTCACTATCTCCAGTCACTCTAATCCCTTGCCTCTCTTTCTCTTCTGAGCTATTACTGCAAACTCAGATGTTTTAATGTTCCAGTGGACCAACCCAGCACCCTCAAATCAAACCATAAACTAGGAACGAAAACATTGGAAGAAAGGAGAAGAAATCAGTGTCCTTTAGTAAGATATAAGAAGAATAAAAAAGGACTGGAGAGATGGCTCTGTGGTTAGGAGCACTGACTGCTCTTCCAGAGGTCCTGAGTTCAAATGCCAGCACCCACATGGTGGCTCACAACCATCTGTAATAAGATCTGATGCCCTCTTCTGGTGTGTCTGAAGACAGTTAAAGTGTACTCAAATACATAAATAAATAAATCTCTTTTTTTAAAGGATAAACAAGAAGCTTTGAGCTGCTGCCTTAGATGTAGGGAAATGTTTCTAGTCACATTGTGACAGTTATTTAAAATATCCCTGCGCTGCCTCTTTGACTAAGAACACAGAGACCACCGAAAGGCAGGAGTCCTTGCACTGGAATTAAACAGGATTCCAAAACTTCCTGCGGGTTGGGTTCAGAGAGTCAATAGCCGCAGAAGCCTGGGGAGCCCACCTGGGAGGAGAGAGGGACTACTTCCCTTGCTCTCTGAGGCAGCTCAGATCTGGGAGTGAGAGAGCAGAGCACCCCTGCAGCTGATCACGTAAGCTACTCTCAGGCTGGGCCATCTGCTAATGACTAAGACCCTCGGTTTTAGTTCCTACAACCCCTCTGAGTGGAGTTAACAGCTAATTTAAGAACCCCAAGCTAAATATAAGACTTGCTATAAAATAGACCACCCCCTATGGCATTCCTCCAAAGTAAATGACCAGAAGAGAAAGAGAGAGATGCACATGCAAATTTAGAGCCAGATTTAGGTTCTCACACTTCTAAGATCTGAAATTTCTGACCTCGCCTCAGCTCTGAGCTCTGGACCTGGTTGGTGCCTTCTCCAAGAGGTCAGCGACATTCCTGAGTCTGAAGGCTAGATTCCTTCACACATCATCCTGTCTTCAGACAAGGTTCCTAACAGGTCCAACTTGGGTCTCAGGCTAGATTTTAATTTTTCATAACAGAGCCACTTAGTAGTACAATGGATGGCTGAATTATAAGCCATATTATCTGACATGATGAAGGAAAAAGTATTCGGTTATCCAACATTTTGCTTGCAGTTAGTGCCATGTATGCCCCTGGTATAGCCCAATACTCAGAGAATAGACACAAAATTTAACGATAATGACATATCATATTCTTAAATTACATTGTTGACTTATTTGCCATTTCCTCTAAATAGCAAAGCAGCAGCCCCTGCCCTGAAAACAGAATTCTGCCAGTCTTGTTCACTGATGCCTGACACACCAGAGCTGCTTAGCATTTGTTGAATAAATAAGCCTTAAAGGAAGCACCATTCAGGCTTTCCTGAGAAGCTACTTTAGACTTGTACAATTTCCTGGGATTATATGCACTGTGTATGCACATGGATGCCCCTTAATAAAGCCTTGATTAACAGGCTGCTACATGAGAGGCTTATTGAATTTTCACTTCAAATGCTTTAAACACTGACTGAACATCTCGCTCACACCCTGCGCCTAGATACATGAACAGGCAACTGGAAAGAAGCGCCTAACTGTGTTCTCTTGGTACAAGTTTCCAGTCCGTGATCTACAAAAGAAGTCAGGATAAAAACATCCCCGCCTTGTAGCTCTGAAGAGCTCTCTGGATCTTGTCCCCACCACAGGCTAGAGAGATCAGAAGTCAGGCTCTCAAGTTACAGATGAGCGGTGGTCCACAGAGCTGGGGGAAAGGTTTGGGGTAGCCATGACAGCCCTCAGGTCAGTTCGCTCATTGAAGAATTCGTTCCTTTGGGTTATATGCCCAGGAGTGGTATAGCTGAGTCTTGAGGTAGAACTAGTCCCAGTTTTCTGAAAAAACACCAAATTGGTTTCCAAAGAGGTTTGCACTCCCACCAATAATGGGAGAATGTTCCCCCTTGCTCCACATCCTCGCCAGCATGTGTTATCTCTTGAGTTTTTGATCTTAGCCATTCTGATCGGTAAAAGATAGAACCTCATAGTTGTTTTGATTTGCATTTCCCTGATGACTAAGGACTTTGACCCTTTCTCTAAGTGTTTCTCAGCCATTTGAGATTCCTCTATTGAGAATTCTCTGTTTAGTTCTGTACCCCATTTTTAAGTTGGATTATTTGGGTTATTAGTGTCTAACTTCGCAAAGACACTTGCTCAAATATTCATAGTAGCTTTATTCATAATAGCTAGAAACTGGAAACAACTCAGATGTCCCTCAACTGAAGAATGGATAAAGAAAATGTGGTACATCTCCACAATGGAATACTATTCAGATATTAAAAACCAAGACATCATGAATTTTGCAGGCAAATAGGTGGAACTTGAAAATATCATCCTGAGTGAGGTAACCCAGTCCCAAAAGCACATGCACGGCATGTACTCACTTTAAAGTGGGCATTAGCCATAAAATACAGGTACCATGTTACACTCCACAGACTCAAAGAAGCTAAACAAGAAGGAAGTCCCAAGTGAGGAAGCTTGAATCCCACTTAGAATGGGGAACAAAATAGCCTAGGCAGATGGAGGGAGGGAATTGGGAGGGAGGGAACTCAGAGGAAGGGGGTGGGGAGAGCAATGGCGGTTCAGGATCAGGTGTGTGGGGAGGGACAGGAGGGATGGCTAGATGGCCATGAAAATTAATGTTAATCTTCAACTGTCAGTGGTTAGGAGGCTGCGGGCATCACCAGAACCAGACCAAGACCTGGGATAGAGGAGGCTCCCAAGAATCAGTGGGGTGACCTTAGCTGTGACTCACAGCATTGAAAATATGGAACCTGAAGAGGCTACCTTCTGTAACCAGACAGGAACCCCAGTAGAGCGACAGAGACCAACCCACCCACAAAACTTTCAACCCAAAATTTTTCCTGTCTACAAGTAATACAGACATGGGGGAGGGAACAGAGACTGAGGGAACAGCCAACCAATAACTAGCCCAACTTGAGACCCATCCCATGGGCAAGCACCAATCCCTAACACTATTAATGATACTCCATTGATCAGGAACATGTCGATATCTGAGAGGATCTACCCAGCAGGTGACTCAGATGGATATAGACAACCACAGCCAAACAGTGGATGGAGCTTGGGGACTCTGATGGAAGAACAGGAGGAAGGATTGCAGCCCCTAAGGAGATAGGAACTCTACAGGAAGACCAAGAGTCAACTAACCTGAACCCTTGGGGTTCTCAGAGACTGAACCACCAACCAAAGAACACACATGGGCTGGACCCAGGCCTCTCCACTCATGTAGCAGACGTACAGCTTGGTCTTCATGTGGGTCCTGAACAACTGGAATGGGGACTATCCCAAAGCTGTTGCCTGTAAATGGGATATGTTCTTCTAGCTGGGCTGTCTTGTCTGGCCTCAGTGGGAGAAGAAGTCCCTAGCCTCTCAGAGACTTGAAGTGCCAGGTGGGGGGAGACCCAGAGGGACCCCCACCAGCTCAGAGGAGAGGGGGAAGGGAAGGGGAAAGGATTGTGGGAGGGGGTGACCAGGAGGAGGGCATGGAGCGGGATGTAAAGTAAAAAGCAAAATAATAATAATAATAATAATAATGATAATAATAATAACAATAATAAATTAAATTAAAAAAATCATCCCTACGAGGAATACCGACAGGAATCAGCCTTGAGATATGTAGATGTAAGCTTTCCAAGAGACAGAGGCATCACCAACAGAAGACTGCCATTCTGAGCCTCCTGGTGCATTCATCAGAATTTTCTGGCAATCAAATAACACGTTTGACTTGACTGAATTAAACTTTTAGCCCTAGCGTCCCTTTATAGAAAACACTGGTAGAGGTGTTAGCAGAGACAACGTGAGAGAACAGTCAGACAAATCTCTAGCGAGAGAAAACTGACCAGGCCTTTTTAAAGAAGCCAAAGAAACCAAGAAGGGGGTGGAAAGAGAAGGGAAGAGAGATGCAGAGAAAGCTAAGCGGAGCAAGTTTGTTAGAACAATCGAGTATAATATGTGTTTTGTTTTATCGTCTCCTGAGCCTGGTTTGGAAAAAATAAAAAAGCACATCTGTAAAACATATATTTGGAACAACTGGGGAACCATGAAATATACACCGGTTATGACATTAGGGCACTACTATTCACTCCATAGGCACAAAATAGTATTATGGGATGTAGCAGGGCACTAATTTCCTTGAGATACAAATTGAAGACTTGGGATGAAGCCACGTGCTGTCTTGTTAATGTTAACGAGGGGGCGCGGAAGAAAAGCAGGATGCGAACGCAGCTGCGCAGTAGCTGCCGGGCTACAGACTGGAAGCAAGTGCTCATTGTATTATTGCTTTGTCTGAAATGAACGGCCTTCTAGCCTGTTTTAATGTTTGTAGGCGGCAACTTCTCAAGAACTTCCTTCAGAGCACTGCAGGCTCCTAACTGAAAGAAATGTTTTTCTGAGTTTCCCCAAAGCTCCCCTATCTGGCTGATAAATGACTGACCACGGACGAGTGGCTACAGAGGAGCATGGTACCTTTAGGAACGGCTTCCTTTCTTAAGTCGGTTTCCCAAATTCTCATTATGAAAAAGTCTTTTCAGTTTACCCTTTAAAATGAAAGACAGCCCCCCAAAAGGCTTATTTGCCTCAAGCCTGGCTCCTTCTGATTGACAGAATATCTTTGCCCACACACCTCACATAAACTGACTTTCACTTTTCCTTTCTAAAAAAAAGGGGGGGGGGAGCTTTGTCTCTGAACTTTACAGAGCAGTTGGAGCTCTTTAATATTTTCTAAGAGAAACATTTCAAACAAGCAACCCCACAATTTATTCACGGCCGCCAAGAATAAAAGTAACGGGCCTCACCAGCCAGGCCTTCCAAAGCGTCGCATGACTTTTACGGCAGACCAACATCGCTCGTTCACCTGCAGGCTAGCTTCCCCCAACACATCAGTCATTTGTTTGGCTCTGGGGGAAACTATTTGATTATACAAAATTCTTTTTTAGATCAAGTTTGAAATCTTAGCCACACTGGAACAAGTGGAGAAGCCTGCCGACTCGATGGGTTAACTCCTGGCCATACTGAGCCAGGGACAAAAACAAGGAGCCACCGCAGGTTAAAATCCAAAGCGAAGGGAGCTGAAAAGGAAGGAGAGCATAAAAGATTCGAGGCCCGGCCGGGCCTTTATGAGTGATCCATCTGCCACTGACTGCACATAAGATGATGTATTCTCACACTTCCTGTAAATGAGCGCAGCGCCCCAAGGGATGCTGGGAAGCATCGGTAAATGCAAACGCCAACGAGACCAGCGGCATCCGTCTACTGCTGGGCCACCTATGCGTTTTTTGAAGTTGGCAAGTAACCAGACATCTTTACGGACCCCCATTTTCCATACCTTATTATAGAGCACATCATTTTTTTTAAAAGCATTTAAATGAGCCAGATGTTAACCCCATTCATTCCACTTTCTCGGAGAATGTGTCAATAATGATTTTTAAAATGCAAAAGAAAATGTCAAAGTATTTTGTTCCCTGGTTAAGAATACATCTGTGGAATAGGAAAGAGAAAATTCATAAAACACTCTATGGTCATTCAGGAAATAATTATAAGGTATGTCAAGCCACAGAAAATCGGGCAAGCACTAAATTAGCAACAACAACAAAAAAAAATGGATGTCTTATGTCAAAATGGCTTCTTCACTCACTCATTTCAAAAACAGGTTTTGAAAATTAAATTCCATCCACCAGCTCAGAAAAGCACACATTAAGGCTTGACGGTTGCGCTATTATCCACGAGGCAGTTTCTCAGTCTCTCTCTCTCTCTCTCTCTCTCTCTCTCTCTCTCTCTCTCTCTCTCTCTCCTCTGCATTAACTGACAGGAAGCCTTGGGACTCACCTCCCATAGTGCCTTGAAGTCTTCCTGTTCAATACGGAGGAGCTCACTGCTTTCTCTCGTAACGATGGTTGCATGGCGAGGTGTGTTGTCCAGAATGGACTCTCCAAAGGCTGTTCCAATTCCCAGAGTACAGATGGTCACCGCATCCTAAGGAACCCCCCCCCAAAAGAAAAATCATTAGAAAATTAAATATACAATGGATGAGGGGCTTGCCTCTTATTTAAATTGAAGAACAATTTGTATGAAAATAAATACCCAATTTCACTGTGTGGTCCAACATATTTTGGCAAACATACACATAGGTGTAAATGATACCCAATCAAGTGTTACACCCTATCCTTCACCCCTAAAGTTTCTCTGTGTCCCCCTAGCCAGTAAAGATTCTCCCATCTGAGGGAATCGCTGTGCTGATTTCCATCCTCTGAAAGATGTTTTATCTGTTAGAGAATGTTACACAGAAAGAGACATGCAGCAGGCTCTAATCTGTGCTTGGGCCACCACCGTAATACCGCAGAATGGCCCATGATCCCGCACGGATCGGTGGGTGTCTTTCCTTTTGCAGGTGAGTAGTTTTGCATTCTGTGGCCATGTTGCCGTCTGCTCACCCATTCTCTTGCTGGGAGCCCTAGGATGTCTCTAGATACTCTGAATAATGCTAATAACAATAATGCTTATTCTAAGACTACTAGTTGCTTTAAGGTGGGAAAAAAGTGAGAAGTAATGACCACAATATTTAAGAAATTGGAACAGGGCTGCTATTGTCTCTGGAAAACAGAAGGGCCAAGCAGTGAGTTCCCACAGGCCTCAGGCCAGGCATTAAAGAAACCATAGAGCCAGATTCTAAGTCTTTCTGACTAGAGATGTCAAGCTTTTTGTATCATGCTGCCTCCTGCAGCTACTACAGAGGAAAAACATGCTAGAGAAAGCACTGAGAAGCTGCTTATAAATTGTGATCAAGAAAGTTACTAAAGAAATAGTAAAAAAACAATTCCTCTCTACATGCAACATTGGCGAGGATGTTTATATTTAGTTCTAACTACTTTCAAACAAAGCAAATAGCCACTGCAAATCATCTGCAGATTAATCCTGCAAGCATTGTAAACTAAGGAGCTACACAAGGGCGAGCCCCCAGTCAGAAGGCACCCTTTTCCTTTCATGCATCTAATACCCAATCATTGGCAAATGTTATTAAGATCCAGTTAGTGACTCTGCGATCGCATTACTGAGACAAATGAGCACAAGAATCCAGCTCCTTGAACCATGGCAAATTGCTTCTGCAAAGATATTACCCTCTAAAATTATGTTCAGGAAAATAAAAATCAATAATATTTCAGAAAAGCCTGGGGGGAAAGACCCAGGGGAAATCTAAGAAGAGCCATGGATAAATTCTCCAGAGGGACATCTGCAAACAAATTCATCTGAAAAGCGTACTCGGAACTGAAATTATCAGTACTTGGGAACTTGGTGAATAACTTTCAAATTCTGCTGGACACATGAGATGGGTGGTAACAAACCACAGGCCTCCACAGGTTCCCTAAAGCCGAGGGCTCCCCAAAGGGTCTCACCAGAATACTGCACTCTTCTGTCCGTTTAACTTCAGAACCAATTCTTTTGCCTATTACATACTTTCCAGTGTTGAGAGGTTTTTTTTTGTTTTGTTTTGTTTTGTTTTGTTTTTAAGACAGGGTTCTCTGTGTTGCCCTGTCTGCCCTGAAACTCCCTCTATAGACCAGGCTGGTCTCTAAGTCAGAGTTCTGCCTGTCTTTGTCTCCCAATTGTTGGGATTAAAGGCGTGTACCACCACCTCCCGACTACTGTTGAGACTTTGTAATACTTACAAGGGACCCTTCATGAGGATGCGGCAAGATGGTTGTGAAGAGCTCAGTTAGGTAAGAACTGGCTTAGCTGATGCTTGCAGATTAATCCGGTATCTTCTTCTCCCTTCCTAACTACTGTAGCTTATCACCACAGGGTATACAAGTTCAGGCCTGGTCATAGCCAAAACTTAGTTATGGTGGTACTGCCTTGCTGCTTGGAACAGTCCACGGTAACAGGCACCCAGTCCATTGCTCAGGTGCCCAGCTCTATCTCAAGGATCCACACTGTCACCAGAAGTGAGTGTGTGATCAGTCCTTCCCAAGGCTTCTCCTTTGTGCTTGAACCAGTCAAATTTAAAGACAAGAAGTCACCCAGCAGTATAGCACTTGCCTAGCACGCACGAGGACCTGGATTCAACCCAGCACATGTTCTCATCTTGAAATTCAGGCTGGGAAACCTCTCCTCATTGTCAGAAGCTTCAAATTTCAGTTTCACTAGGTTGAGAATATTTTCTTAAGGACAAATTTCCTTAGGAATTGGAATGGATCTGGGAGGTATTGGTTAGGCCCTGAGATCATTGAGCACAGGGAAATGGAAAGGATCAGAAACTATCTGTACTTTCTAAAGGCTAACTGACATCGGAATTTGGGGTTTCTGTGGGCTTAGGAAAAAAATTACCAAATAAATCACATCCAAACTTTCTCCCAAGCGTTGCGATTAATAGGTTGCTCAGCACACAAGTTGAAAGGCATGATAAATGTGGGTGGTTCTAGAAGAGGCAGTTTTCCTGTATCCATACTACTATCTCTCTAGATCTCCACAGATTAGAATTCAAAACCTGAACCCCCGTAATGTCTCTGCCTGCTGCTGAACATGTCCGTCTCTACATGCAACATGATACTTCTTTAAAGCCTATGCATGGGCTACAGGCATGCTCATACCACCATGCTTACCTCACAGGGACTCTTGAGAACAGTGTCTACCTATTCTATTTGCCTGCAGACTGCTCACTAAGGTCAACTGGAAAAAAAAATGTTTTCAGTGCCATAGAGAATGAAGAAAGCAGTCAGAACTGCCTGGGAACGTGGGACCGCAGTGAGCAGATGCCCTGGTCTGTATTAGTTTTGAGGACCTTTCAAATGAAAACTAAAGATTCAGAAATGCATGGGACTGCATGAATCTCACATGGGTTTCCAACCCTGCAGAAGCCCAACCAGGCTACCCACCCATTTTCCAAACCACCGTAGCTTTCTACACAGATCAATACACACATGCAGGGTACTGCCTGAAGCATCGCCCGGCCCAGGAAGAGGATGTTGGGCAGGTGCCTTTAAGGTACATCCTTCAACAAAGAGGCAGGACAGTGGGAGATGCCAGCAGTTTCCTTGCTTTCTCTGGAGAGAGCTCAGCTTCCCACAGAGGAAACCTCCTGATCATGACCCTTTTAAAAGAATGTTTTAAGTATTTTATTTTGTGTAGGTGGGCTACCGCCTCCATGTGTATCTGTACAAGTGTGCAGTGCCCTTGGAGGCCAGAAGGTGGCGTAGGATTCCCCGGGATTAGACATCTGCATAGAGTAAGTGGAATGCTGTACCATGACTCAACACAACTTTGATTGTGATGTCTCTTTCGCCCATCAAAATTGACATCATGTTCTTTGAACAAAGCATGACTAGAAACAAACGCTTAGTCACTCCTGGATGTTCCTATTGATGATAGAGGTTGAGTGAAATGCCTGGAAGCAGAAGAGTTTCCATTTTTTAAGATTGTGGGATATTTGCATTGTATATGTATATGTGTATATATGCATATATATATGTGTATATGTATATGTATGTGTGTATATGTATATCTATATGTATATGTATACACACACATGCACATACATAAAATTAGGAGATACTTTGCAGGAGGAACCTTGCTTTAAACACAAAATCACTTCCCTGTCATATTTCCTTATGCACGTTCTGAAAATAACTTCATGCAATATTCCAAACAAATCTGTACACACACTGAGCTGTATTTTGTGTGTACATGTGTGTGCACACATGCATGGGGGTGCACATGTGGAGGCCAGAGACAGGGTCTTTTGAGACAGGGCCTCTCACTGAGTTTAGCACTCACCAACTGACTGGGCCCGCTGGCTAGGGAGCTCCAGGGATCCACCTGCCTCCACCCCTCCCAGTTCCTGTTACACTGGGTTACAGACCGCATGGCCAAGTCTGGGGTACTGAAGAGCTGAACTCAGTCCTCTGCTTCTCTGGCAGGTATTTTATCGACCAAGTGACCACTCCATTCCCTGAACCGTGTCTGAATTACCTGTCATATAGGATCAGATATAGAACATTCCATTCCTAGCACTCAGAAAGTTTCAGAATTTGAAACATGTAGGTTTTGAGGTTAGGGATGCTATTACAGTGACCTGTGCTCTCATTATTGTCATCGCTGTCTCAGCAGCTAGACGGATTCAGACTCCAAGACGCTCAGTATCTTGTCCAAGACAGGCATAGGGAGAACTGAGACTAGAAACTACTCAGTCTCTTTACCTAGCTACAGACTTCCTGCTCCTGCTGATTTATAAAAGCATGTTGATGCATTATTTGACAATACATATGTAGCCCTCAGGTAGTCATTCTGTGAGGAGAGTTCCAAGTCAGCCTGTGTAGAGGTCCAGCTCCCCACTGGGCCTGCTTCCTGACTCCCTGTCTTAACTAGGGCTATTACTGCTTTGATGAAACACACAACACTATAACCCAAAGCAACTTGGGAAGAAAAGGCTATATTTAACTCATATGTCCACATAACTGTTCATCATGGAAGTCAATCATGGCAGGAACTCAAACAGGGCAGGAGCTGTTGCAGAGGCCGTGGAGGGGTGCTGCTTACTGACTTGCTCCTAATGGCATATTCAGCTTGCTTTCTTATAGAACCCAGGACCACCAGGCCAGGGGTGATCCCACTCAGAATGGGCTGGGTCCTCCCACAGGAATCACTAATTAAGAAAATGCCCTACAGGTTTATCTACAGCCCAATCTTATGGAGGCATTTACTCCAGAGTTCTTTCCTCTCAGGTGACTGCAGCCTGTGTTAAGTTGGCATACAGTCCCAGCCCACATGGATACCTCAGTCTGTGTGTACCAGTTTGCCACACAAAACCACAGCTATCTTAGATCCTGGGACTAAACCAAAGGATGCTGACAAGCCTGTGGTGACAGGCACCAAACAAGAGGCAAAGGAGGTCCACACAGAGACAAAAAAGTCAGACAGAGCTCGTGCGGAAGAAGCCTGAACCTTGGCAGACCTAGATTACACTTCTGCCATGACTTCAGGTTCTCTCAGTCCTCTGTGAAATGGTCACGGTCTCTTTAATAAGATTAACAGCTGGAGAGATGGCTCAGCAGTTAAGAGCACTGGCTGATCTTCTAGAGGTCCTGAGTTCAGTTCCCAGCACCCACACGTTGGTTCATGACCATCTATAAAGGGACCTCATGCTCTCTCTGGCCTGCAGGTATACATGCAGATAGATCACTCATATACATTAAATAAATAAATGTTTTAAAAAAAAGATCTACTTCCTTTTTCAATAAAAAAATAAAATAATAAAAAAAGATCAACAGCAGAACACATTTTAAACATTTCTTTATTGGGGGGACAGCTACCATGATACATATACCATAGCATGCCCATTGGGAGTCAGTGCAAGAACTTGTGAGAGCTGGTTCTCTTCTAGCATGTGAGCTTCAGGACTCAAACTGAAGTCGACAGGCTTGGTGGCAATCACCTTTACTGGCTGAGCCACCTTGCCAGAATTTAATAGATGAAAATAATACAAGGGAAACTATAATCCCTAACTCAGTCACATGTATAGGTTTTCTACACTTCTAAAAAGCAAATTATATTTTTTGCCATTATTTAAACAACAGAGAATCTCTGTAGTCGTGTTGTATTAAGCTTCATCTAATGATGGCTTTCAACACTTAAATTTCAAGTTTCTCTGTCCCCCCAGTCTGGATGTCAAGTGGTTTGAATGATCTGCAAAATACTTGAGCGCTCTGGGGGATCTTGTATTCAAAGAAACCCTCCTGACAATCCTGCTGTAAATCAAAGAATCCTTTTGTACTGTGACTAATCACCCCTTAATTTATCTGCTTTGTGCATCTGCATTACGGAGTTCTCACATCTTAAAGCAGACGTTCTCACCAGAGCCGGTTCACACGTGTTCATACGTGCACTATGAAGTGGCGGTGGTGTTAAGAAGGCCAGGGTTCCATGTCACAAGCAGGAACCATCCTGGCCCATTGAAACCCGGCCTGTACAGATGTGCAGGACGTCAGAGTGACTCAATAGATGCCACACACGTGAGCTTTGTCTGTGATAAACCCATGAACATTTTAAAATTATCCCGTAATTTTGAAGAGGATCTTAGGCTAGACATGGTGGCTGATGCTTCTCATCCCAGCACTTTGGAGGCAGAGGTACGTGCATTTCTCATTTTGAGGCAAGCCTGCTCTTCTATATAGTAAGATCTGGGCCAGCCAGGGATATGTAGTAAGACCTGGACTCCAAAAAAAGAAGAAAAAAAAAAAAGAAAAGAAAAACACCTCTCCCTTTCAAAAAGAGTTATCAGATCTGTTAGCTCTTCAGAGTTCATTCATTTCTGTGTGAGTCAAGAATTAATAATCTTATTTGTGTTAGGTTATCTTTAAGTGTATAGAGATAGACTCAGAAGCATAAATTCTTACAAAGCAAATGTTTTTACAATGCTTATTTCCAGCCTATACTTGCCACTAAGTTTCAGAGCTCTTGTGTTTAGCTCTGTGAGCTTGAATTTGCTCCTGGAATTTATTGAGTCCTCTAAGCGCTTTTAAGTAATCACATTGAATGGAACCCAATTCCAGAGGCTGTCAAGGCATCCAACTGTACGAGTGTCAAAAGGATTTACTGCCAAGCAGGAAGGCAAGATACTTCTAAGTTAAATGTGTTTTCTGGCAAGCAGCAATGACTGGTTCCTTTTAGAGCGTGTCCCTGGAATCAGTTTGTTGGGCAGCTGACGGGCATCAGGCAAGCTGGCTGGGGCTGGCTTGCAGAACACAGACTGGCATGGGCACTTCTAACCAGTGCAGAGCCTATCTGGCCAGCACTGTGTCACCCAGACAAAGAAGACTTAATGCTAAGTCAATTAAAAATCTGTTCCTAATGAATAGCTCAGCCACAGCCAAAGAACCGGCGGGAGTCAGTGATGACACCAACCGCAGTCGGCTTGCCACCTTTCATGTCTTCTGGGCTCCATAAAACTGTTCAGAAATGTGCTCAAGTAATGTCTCCCAAAAATGGTGATGTCACTGAAATCAATGTGGACAGAGTAAGTGATCACATGAAAGAATCAGGGAGAGAAAGCAGGGAGGGTGAGTGAGAGAGGGAAGGACACACACACACACACACACACACACACACAGAGAGAGAGAGAGAGAGAGCTTCAAATTTGATAAACAAAAATGCAATGTACAAAAGCATCTGTGTTGTAAAAGCAAAGGCAGGGATGACTAAAGGTTTTCTATTTGACCTTAGAGAGAAAAACAGCAAGAGGTCTTTTTTCAAAAGCAGAGTAAAATTGCCAGATAATGGCACAATGACAGACGAGGGGGTGGGATGAAGTAAAGACCAAGGCCAAGCACGGCCCAGAATCTCTGCTCCAGTGAAATGGCTGAACAAAATTTAAACTCCTGCAGTTTCAAACACTGGGCTGCATTTCCAGGTTTTCATGTTCTAACACTGCCCTCTTGTGATCAATACTAGCATTGCAGGCCTGGGAGCCAACAGCTCTCTGTTCTAGGCAACCAACATTTTATTACTAGAAAACACAGGGACCCCGCTCATCCAAAGCTTTGTGCTAAGTGTTTTATATACATCGAGTCATTAAGGTAGGACCCACCAGCCTCAGTTCACAGCGTATCTAACTGTGCATAGTCATACCTAACCGAGCTGCTGGGTTTGTATCAAATAAAGATAACAGTGAGTACGAGTCAGTTACAAAGGTGCGCAGGCTTTAATGACACCATAAAACACCATTCTCTACTTTGACACATGAAACTCCGTCGGTCTTTAGGAATTAGTATGATTGGAGATTTTCCTTAGTTTAGGTGTTTCCAGATTAGGTGAAAAAAATCATACATGTTATATTCATTATACCATGCATTCTTCTCACCTCTAAAATCTGCAGGGAGAAACAAGGCCTTGTACAAACCCATGCACACACACACAAGTTGGGTGCTGTTGTCTAATATAGTAGGTATATATATCTACTTAAGGTTTACCACCATCAGTAAGCATCATCGCCATTACTATTATTTGCTTGTACTGTTTTGGGGTACGATGTCCCTGAAGGTGCAGACAAAGTGTCACTGGGGAACTGGAGAGACTACTCCTTAACAAGATCCCTGTTGCCAAGTAGAAATCTACATGAACATGTATGCCTTGTTGGAACACCATTAGACATGGATGCTGCCTGTAGGCATGCCCCCTTATTGGTTGGTCAAAGTTCCATAAGACAGCAAAAAGAACGACCAAGGCAGGAAGGCTGTCTGAGAAGCTAGGAGACATGTCTCTGATGTGAGTGCACATTGCAGTGGGCCTGGGCTTTGTTTGATGGTGAAGAAGAATAAACATGGAATAAAAGCACAAAGACAGGAGTGAGGGTTTGCAGGTCTCTAAAATCTCCTCCGCACAGGGAGAAGCGGCTCTACATTTCCCAGAATTCTTAGGGCAAACATGGTTGTTACAAGGTAACAATGCAGAAATGGAGGCCAGAGCATCAGCTCATTGGGGAAGGTCTCCGGGTGGGCCATGTCCCTGCTATCCAGGGGCTTTCTCTCTCCCAGCCAGGTTGCCTTGGAAGCCTTCAACTTGGGGGACTCAGCTGCCCGGAAATGAAGGCTGAATAAGTGGGGTGCGGCTCTGGGGTCCACCAGGAATAGGAAGAAGGTAACTGCTTGAGAAGTGAGCTATGCAGCTCTCGACAGGATTTTGTATCATTTGGAGACAGAGTGAGGTGGTCGGCAGCTGTTTCTACCTTCCCCTCCCCACCTGCACCCCCGACCTCACCAGCTCTGGCTGCTAAGCTGACAGTTGGACTAAGCCCTGTGCTGGGTTGGGGGGAAGCCATACTTAAACCTGAAGCCCAGTGGGCCCCATCCTCACCACACAGCAAAGGCCTGACGCTGACAGGTCTACTCACTCCCTGAATCATTTTCATACTTTTCTACAATACGGTATCCATGGATTTCTTTACTGTGATGTTAGGCAATAATGAATGCACATTGCCCTTAGATCCCCTGGAGACTGGTGAGACACCTTTGGACACCTCAAAAGGCCACACATGTTGACTAACTCTGACAATGGTCAAGAAAAGACACAGGGATGATGGGGATCCCAGTGGCCTCTAGCTCCTCAGCTTTCCACTCTGTCATCCTAAGGAGACCATGACTTCTCTGTGGACAAGCATGACACAGGACACATGGGTCAACCTAGAGGCAGGCTTAAGCCACTGTTGGGACAGGCTTTGTGAACAATAAGGGTTCCTACCACTTGTGTGTAGGACATCACCAATGAAAAGAGAGTATATCCTATGGCCCAAAGAGTTCAAAAAGAGCCATCCAAACCAACTGCGTGCGATGCGTGCGACACGCACACGCGTACACACACACACACACACACACACACACACACACACACACACACACTGTTCCTAAGCTCCTGGCACAATGTGAGTGATGGAAAGGGAAATAGCATACAGAATGGTCAGAAGGTAATAGGAGTTTACGAAACAAGTAGAATATTTATATATGCATTATTAACCTCCAAGCGCCACAGAAAATAGGGTAACCTTTTCAGAAAAAGTATCAATTAAATAAAACCCAATAAACGTATAGCATAAGAAATACTAGTCTCTTCAGGGGCACCACCATCCACTCCTTCATCCGAGTCGGGAGCCTTCCTTTCTCCCAGCTGCCCACATAACACATCAACATCCCTTCTAACAATTTCGCCCCTATCCTTGTAATCTGCTGTCCTCAGTTTTCATCCCTTGTGTATCCCGCTCCACCTTGGGTGTGCTGTGGAATGGAGAGCCGCACTGGTTTAACCGTACATTGCTAGATCTAAGAGGCGGTCAAGGACAAGTGGGTAGGTGTGTTGGTGAAGGTCTGGGACTCTGAGCTGGCATCACAGGCAGAAGACAGGAGAGAGGAGCCCCACAGGGAGCTGCTTCTCCCCACAACTGTGATCCCAGCTGGCCTCACTTCTAACCTTCACTCTTCCCAGCCTTTGGGCACCCATGATGGTCAAGGACATAAGCCCCAGAGTCACAAGGAACTGGCTGCCCCACTTGACTGGCATGAGCAGTGGGATAAACCGAGTCTCATCAGAGCTCTCAGGGGATCACAAGGCACGCACAGGGCGCGGCCAATGCGATGCTTGTGGGATGCTCGGTGCACAGCTGCCTGCAGGCGGCACTCCTGCACCAGATGCCGTTCTTGCTCTGTTCTGGCCCAGAAAGCATCTAATGGCCCCACACAGGGGTAGAACTTGGGTGCATTTGGGAGCTTGTCACTGTGTCCCTTCTGACTTGGGGAGAAGCCAGAGGGTCTCGGAGAAAGAAAATGGAGAAGCAGGCTAGCAGTGAAAGGCTGCCTTCCCCTCTCCGGTGACTAGACCCTGAACACATTCTCTCCCAATTTGCCTTCAATCTCTTGCAACCGTTTTTTAATTTCTCTTTCCTCACTTCCTACCTCCAACTCTCTACTCACCCTTTCTCATGTGTGGGCAACAGGAAGAAAGCAAACTTTGAACTACATCAGACCTAAATTTAAAGCTAGTTGATATGCATCTGGGTGGCCCTGGAGGGTTAGAACCACAGTCAGGGAGCCTCGTATCCTAGCAAGTCTATGAATTCACCAGCATATAAATGCCCACAGATGAAGTCAGTTGCTGTATACAGGCATAAGGGACATAGTGGTGTGACTGATGGTCTAGGCCAACCTGGTGATAACTTGTTTGGTCAAACATTAGATGTCATAAGGGTTTTTGAATGTGACTAATGTTATAGTGAATAGAATTTAAACTTAGTCATTTTTATGTATGATTTGGGGGGGAAGGTGATGCACACATACCTTGGGACACATGTGGAGGTCAGAGGTCAACTCTATAGAGTCCATTCCATCCTTCCTCCTTACTGCATACGTCCCAGGGATCAAACTTGGGTCTCCAGGCTTGATCTCCAGGCTTGCACAAGTGTTTTTACCTGCTGAGTCATCTTGTTTCCCATAAATAAACTTTAAAGAAAGCATATTACCCTTCCTAGAGTAGGTGGGCCTTGTCCCAATTAGCTGATGGTCTTAAGAACAAATCTGATTCCCTTGGTGTTCCCACAGAAAAAAGAGACAGAGTTCCCAGCTTCTGTGCTCAAGAACGTAACATCAGTATTACCTCTACCCAACCCCGACAGCTGCCCCAGGAGTTCAGGTTTACCAAGCCCCAAGAACCTCAAAATCCATCTCTCTCTTGGTCTCTCTCTCCTCTTACTTTCATTTACTTCTTTTTCCTCTTACAATGAGTACTATACTCTCAAGCAAAGCAGTCAGGCTGATTGGCCTCATTGCTACCAGGCAGAGGCCTAGTGCCCACCCACAGCAAGCCAGGTAAACCGGGGCTCTCCCTTCTTCTTCTTTTTAGGAAGCCTGGTAGGAGGAGGATCAGCCATCTTGCTGACCTTAGCATCTTCCTGTCCCACAGTTGGAACCAGGAGCTGCCTGAGAGCCTGGGCTCCCTGTCTGCCTCAGGGTACATCCTAGAACAGGTAGACTCAATGTCCCTTTTCTTGCTTGTATCCAAGTGATGAGAATAAATCCAGAATGCTGTTTAAGTTTTACAGGAGGGAGTGTATAAATGAGACAGTAAGCAAGCATCAGTATGAAGCTAATCATTCCTCACAATTTAGGAGACTAGGAGACCAAGCCCAGCTTAGAAAAGTTTTCTGCGTTAGGTTTAAGGTCAAAATTACAGATTAAAAACCTACAACTAAATTATATTAAATTAACGTGTAAAACCTCAGAGCTAATCAGCTTTCCCCTGCTAGTACCTCATGGGGCTCTCCCATTGGCTAGGGAGAAGTTCCTGGAGACCCCGACCACCTGTTACTTTAACCCCATCAGAGACTTGCCACAGCAGCTGCCCTGTCTTCCTTCTCTCTCCTCCTTAACCCTGACTTTCTTCTTTCCTTCCCTTTCCTTTCCAGCGTCTCTCCTTTCTCCATCAGGACCTACTCAGGGCCAATTCAAGAGCAAGAGGGACCAGCAAATGACCTTGCTCAAGGTCCTCCCTGCGGCATATCTGTGCAGAAGACCCTCAGGCAGAATGAGCACCAAGAAGCTCTAAGCAGAGACACCCAGGAGTGCCCATCAGGAGAGCAGAATGGGAACTGTGCGTACATGCATGAGTGTGTGCGTGCGTGCGTGTGTGCATGGGTGAGTGTGTGAGTGCGTGCGTGTACATACTTCCATGCGTGCACGTGCTTGCGTGAGTGCTCCAGTGCAGGCTACACACATATGTATGTGTATGTGGGTGCATGCGTGAGTGCATGTGTGTATTTGTGTGTGTCCACGAGTTCATGTGTAGGAGGTAATATTTTATCATCTTGCTTTCTTTTCCTTCTTATTTTGAAACAGTCTCCTGTAGCTCAAGCTGACCCCAACCCTCCATGTATTTCAGCATGACCTTGAACTCCTCATCCTCCTGCCTCCACCTAGAGTATTGTATACCACTACATCTAGTTCATATGGTACTGGGACTCAAAGCCAGGACCTTCCCGCAAGCTAGGCCAGCTCTCTACTGCCCGGGCTGCATTCCTAGCCCTCTTCATGGTCCAGTGAGACCGCACAGAGCAGTGATTTAGAGCATGTGACTAGGTGCTGGGTCGCCTGTGTGAGAATCCTAGCTGCCTTACTCTGTAAACACATCCCTTAGGCTAGGCTATTAAACTCTTCAGGGCGGGGCAGGGGGCAGTTTCCTCATCTGTAACAAGAAAATAGGAACACAACCCATGTGTATATAAGGGCTCAAAGAGTAAAGCAAGACCTGTTAGTTACTTAGAAAACTGTCTATTAGGGATGACAAGGCAATGAGGCCAGCTGTTTTCAGACCCACTGGGAAACTGAAGCAGCTGATAAAAATCAGAGTCTTTTCTGAAATCCAAGGAAAGCCCATCACGAAAGAGAAGAGGGGATGAGTCACCACAACTGAGAAGCAGGAGCTCCAGGCCACAGTTGGTGAGTTCTCTACACACTGCCACACAGGGAAAACAAGGGTGAGTTGGTCACTGTACTGGCTGGTTTTGTGTGTCAACTTGACCCAGGCTGGAGTTATCACAGAGAAAGGAGCTTCAGTTAGGGAAGTGCCTCCATGAGATCCAACTGTAAGACATTTTCTCAATTAGTGATCAAGGGGGGAGGGCCCCTTGTGGGTAGTGCCATCCCTGGGCTGGAAATCTTGGATTCTATAAGACAGCAGGCTGAGCAAGCCAGGGGAAGCAAGCCAGTAAGCAACATCCCTCCATGGCCTCTGCATCAGCTCCTGCTTCCTGACCTGCTTGAGTTCCAGTCCTGACTTCCTTTGGTGATCAACAGCAATGTGAAAGTGTAAGCTGAGTTAACCCTTTCCTCCCTAACTTGCTTCTTGGTCATGACGTTTGTGCAGGAATAGAAACCCTGACTAAGACAGTCACCAAAAGGGACAGTAGCCATCCACAGGAATGGGCCTAACACAAGAAACCAACTGTGTTCCAAATTCCATTCCAACAACAATCCTTTGAGATGCCTCTACAGTTTAAGAGGGTGGCCGTGGCTTAAAAGATGGCTTAGCAGTTAAGGACCCTGGCTGCTCTTTCAGAGGACCTGGAGTTCCCACCACACACATGGTGGCTCACAACCATCCACAACTCCAGTTTCAGGGGATCTGAAGCCCTCTTCCAACCTCCTTCAGCACCAGGCATGCATGTGGTACACAGGTAACAGATAAACACACACACACACACACACACTTAGAAAAAAAGGACGGTTGCCCATACATCCCTACAAAATGTAAATCTCAAATGCAGAATCACAAATATTTTTTTCCATTTGAAGTGTGTTGCCAAAAAGAGCTCAGAAACCATCTTTTATGCATTTAGTGTTCATGTGTACACATATGTATGTGATGTGTGTGTGTGTGTTCCTTTGTGGAGGCCAGAGGTGCTCAGTGTTGGGTGTCTTCCTCAACTGCTCTCCTCCTTAATCTTTGAGCCAGGGTCTCTCTTGCTGAATCTGGAACTTGCTGAATTTGTCAACTCAACTGACCATCAAGCTCTAGGGATCTGCTTGTCTCTTCCTCCCTCTGAGAACTGCAGACTACAGATTATTGCAGCTCTAGCAGGTATAGTGGGTTGACCTAGTGCTGCTTGTATTCTAATGCTAATTTGGGGCCCCCAAGACTGGTTACCCCAAAAGCAAGAGAGTCTGCAAGTAAATCCCTAAGTGACCCTACCCCAGCTAATTGTGATTGATAAATAAACAGGCCATCAGTCAATAACTGGGCAGAAGAGACATAGGCGGGGTTGAGGTTTCTTGGGCCTGGGGAGAGAGACCAGGAGGAGGGGAAGAGGAGGAAGAAGCCACCCGTGGAATAAAAGAAGAACATGAAGGAGAGCTGCCATGGGTTAGCTAAGCTATCAAAACATGGCCCTAAGGGCTGCCCAATTAGAACTAAGCCCAGATAGAACATAGTAAATAATAAGTAATAACTTGGGATTACTAATAGAAAAGTAAATTCTAGCAACATGGAGGGTGGGCATCTGCCCAGCTATTGTGTGCTTAAGGCATATTCAATCTATGAAGGCTGTATGTGTATCTTTCATCCAGGAACTCAATAACCAAAGGCAGGGTAAAACCCCAGGCCAGGACTTTAATATTTTCTACTACATATGGCCCCCAAGTGACCAGCTGCCCAGATACTGTGCTGCATAAGGCTTATTAAAAAATATAAAGGCTGTGTGTTTTTTACCTGGGAACTCGACAATCAAAGGCAGGGTAGAAACCTGGGCGGGGATTTTAATCTATTCGACTATAAGCAGCCTGTTATGTGTATTCTGAGGCTTGAACTCAGGTCCTCATGTTTATACAGCCGGCACAGTCCTGACTGAGCCGCCACCCTAGCCTAGGAAAGAGGGGTTCTTTGTGTGTGGTTTATTGTCTGTTTTGTTTTAGTGAGTTGTGGGGTGTGGTTTTTTTTTGTTTGATTAGTTGTCTGGGGGAGTGTTTTTGTTTTGATTATGGTTTTTTGGTTTTTCCAGACAAGGTTTCTCTGTGTAGCCCTGTCTGTCCTGAAACTCACCCTGTCGACCAGGCTGGCCTCAAACTCAGAGATCTGCCTGGCTCTACCTCCAAAGTGCTAGGATTAAAGGTGTGCACCACCACATCCCGCTGTGGAGAGAGCAGTGTTTGAGGGTACCCTGTCAGATACTTTTCCCGAATCTCTGGAGCCCCCAGGAGGCTGATGGGAGCAACTGCTAATATGAAGAAAAGTCACCAAGCAATATGGAGAAAGGCTCCCTAAGGGAAGCAAGAGGCGTCCTTCCTGGGGCTCACACTCACCTCATACAGCAGCGCCGATGAAACTGTCTATCACACTGCAGTGGAACTGTTTGTACTTCCCAAGAGGCTGGCAGCTCCTGAGGCAGCCCGTGTGTTCCTGTCCTGACTGTCCCAACCCTTCATACCAAGCTTACATCACACAAGACTCTCAGTGTTTGTTTGTGACGTGACTAAACAAGGGAATTCAACAGACACTTACCGTGGGGAAGAAGACTTTAAAATGTGTTTTAAAAAATACCTTGGTAGACAAGGTCATGAATCTGAGAGGGAGCTGGGTAGGCACAAGGAGTTGGAGCAGGAGAGGGAGGGTTGGAAATGGTGTAAATACAGTACTCACATATGAAATTCTCAAAAAAGTTAATAAATCTTACTAAAAGCAACAGTAATTAAACACCCTAGTTTTTTTGTTTTTGTTTTTGTTTTTTGCATGTGATATGGCACTGGGGATTGAACCTAGGACCTCACACATGCTAGGCAAGCACCTTACCACTGAGCTACATGCCTAGCACATACTTTTTTTTAATGACAGGATAGATTACCTGGTGACTGCTGGTTTCAGATACTTTAACATCCAAAGACCCAGCCAGGACAGCGTACCAGTTGGTTCCAATATCCCCTTGGCGAAAAACTGAAAAAGAAACAGTGATATAAGCACACTGTGCACAGGGTTGATGACTGCAACCTGATAGAGCCTCACATGGCTTATTTTCACCCTTCCTTGATCCATTACGACAAGAGTAGGTGGCTTTCCTCAATGCCATCCACCCACAAAGCTTATCCAATAGATTCAACCTTCTAGGAAGCAGATACCCCATCAACAGGACACTCCCAGACACTGATCTGCAATAATCGATCATCCTGACTGCAGTGAGATCCATTGGCTCAACAGAGTAACTCCAAAGTTTAACCACAACCCTCGGGAAGCAGAAGTGAGTGGATCTCTGTGAGTCTGAGGCCAGTCTGGTTTACATAACAATGGCTGTCATAATTCACTAACATCCTGTGTACCTCAGTTTAAATACTGTGCTGTGATTCTTGGAAACCCTATGACTCTAAACAGGAGAAAGGCTTGTTGGACCTGCCACATTATGCCACCCAACTTCATGGATCTGAATTAAAACCACCGTGGTGGCACAGCTACAGTGCCAGCACTCAGGCTGAGGTGAGAGGACCACGAATCTGTGGCCAGCCCAAGAGACATAGAACTATGTCAGGAAGTAAAAAGTTAGTAAACAAATGAATGGATCTGATGTGTTTTCTAGAGTACCAACCAATGGCTTCTTTTTCTCTGTTTATAAAAATTGTAAAGACCGAGTCCTCAGTTTTCTCGTTCATTTTCTGAACTCTCTGCACTTAGACACTTGGACATGATCCACACCAGACATTACTGAACCTAAATCATCTCAGAGAGAAACCATTTAGGTCTTCAGGACAAACACTAGCTCCTGTGTTATGTTAATAGTAGACTTTGATAAGTCATTTGTAGGGCTGGAGAGCCGGCTTAGCAGGTAAAAAAGGAGCACTTCCTGCTCTTCCAAGGGATGAGTACAGTTCCCAGCTCCCTAGTTGGAGAACTACCGCAACTCCAGCTCTGAGGGATGCAACGCCCTCCTCTGACCTCAGTGAACACTGGCACTCATGAAGCAGACATTCACACAGACACATACGCATATGTGCGCGCGCGCACACACACACACACACACACACACAAAAATAAAAATAAAATCATTCTCTGAAACTCTTGCTCCAAAATCTCCTACAAACCAACTCCCCTGTTAGCTAAGGAACTACGTGGAATGACCTGATTTTTTTTTCTTTTTTTTTAATGTTTATAATCAGAGATCAAGCAAATGGCTTGCTTAAAATCAAAGTCCAGCTCAGAGGGTGAGCGGAGGCCTGGCAGAGATGGAACACAATGCCTAAGACACAGCTTCTGGGGACCACAGGTGAAGGTATGCTCTGAGCCCACTAAGTGGGCCGTGTTGTGGAAAGCCACGGGAGTGAGGGCATCCCTCCAAGACAGACACCGAGTAAGAGGATGGTGACATGGTCACACTCGCCTTTCCAGTGACACCTGCTCTCAACCTCTGCAGCAAGCTTAGAGTTGCAAAGTGATCCAGTTCCAGTTACATGCCGTATGATATTTATTTCAAAATGGCTTTAAGAAACAAAAGCATCCTCCCAAAGAATCACGTTTCTGACATCAGTAGGAAAAATACAGATGTTGGTTTGAAACCCACCTACATGGAGAATGTTTAAAGATTTATTTTACTATTTATTTATTTATTTGTGTGTGTGTGTATGTGTGTGTGTGTGTGAATAAGTGACTGTGTGTGTGCAGACATGCACACACGTGCCTGCAGAGGTCAGAAGAGAATCTCAGATCCCCAGGAGCTAGAGTTACATGGGTTGTGTGAGTTACCCCAAGAGGGTGCCGGGAATCGAACCTTCGAAAGACCCACCTAACATTCTACTGAGCCATCTCACCTGTCTCTGTGTAGAGAAACTTTTAAAACAAGAAACGTGACCATTTGTGTGTGTGTGGACCTGGGACACATACCAAATATTATTAGTCATCTCTAGGTGTGGGGATGACAGGTGACTTTTGTTGTTAATTTCCTAAATTTTCTACAATAACACTGTCCCTTTCCCACACAGAGCACACATGCTTGTGCTCACTCAAATGAGCCAGACTTTATACAAACTCACACCCTTATCCTCAGGCCTGGCCCAAAAACTCTGGCCCTGGCCTTGCTGGCATGGTAAAGATTATTTTAATCAACCCAGGGCGCTTCATCAGCTTTGCCGGTGATTGACTGGTCTAGACTTTAGCCATGGGGTGCAACTCTGGCCAGTGACAACCCAGAAGTCTGCTGGGGAACTGAGAGGGAACAGTCCTTCAGAGAGGATCTCTGCTGTGCATACAGAATGCCTCCACCTGCCGCAGCTGCCTGAGGCATAGGCCAACCCTGAGGTGCATGGGGAGGCTGCGGGGACCACAGGCTCTTTACCACCCGCCATGCATCATCTCACCTCTGGGCTTTCATACCTGGGGAATTGGTGTTTTGTCTCTTTCCCTCCTGAATGAGTCACTGGTTAGTCAAGGTGGTTGGATGGAAGTGTTCTGTTATTGCAGAATAAAATATACCTAGAACTGGGGAGCCGCTGCTTTCTTAATGAAAAGCACTTTTAAAAGGCGGCTTTCGCCACATCCTTTTGTTCTTGCTGCCCCCAATTCACGCCTAAAATAAATACTATTTATAACCGAGGTCTGTCCGTTCAAAACATAGCTGACAGCATTAGGCAAGGAAACTTTGTTAGCAGTTCGGCAGTCATCTCTTTCCTGGATTAAAGAAGATAATTGTTTGAATCTCTAAGGATACAGCTGAATGGGTATGCCAGTCTGTCCTTCCAGACCCAACTGGAAAGTGAGTTGCTGCCCTGAGGCTGGGGGGGGGCGGATAACAATTTCACACTATGGACAAAAGACTGGGAAGTAAAATAAACACAGGGGAGAGAGATGTCAGCTCACTTGGAAGCTCAACTCTCTGGCACCAGACTCTGTGGATGCCATCTGTCCCCACAGGGCAGCCTTCCGAGAAACACAAGCCACACATAAGCACAGACCACGAGAGTCACAGGCCTTACGTGTGATTCCTTTTTCCAGGTTCTCATAGTAACCGCATAAACAAATCTGACGAAGGAGGTTTGGGTGAAATTTCTCAAAAGCTTTAACTCCTTTCAGCCGCGTGAAAATTATGTCCACATCTTCACTAGATCGCTCCAACGGCCTGCAGAGGGAGAAAGGTGCAGAACCTGTCAGGTCTTAGTGAGAAACAGGCCACAAGGCAGAATTCATTACAATTGTGTCTTCATCTACCACGAGACAGGGTCTCCAGTACCCTGGGACTGACTGGAACTTAGAGTGTGGCCCAGGATGACTTTAAACTGCCCACCCTCCCTCTACCTCCCTGTGCTGACTACAGGCCTGTGCCATGAAGTTAGTTAGCTATCCCAAGTGTTCCATTCCAAAAGTTTATCCACCTGTCCCCATCACGGGCCTCTCTTTCTCTATCTCTCTGTCTCTGTCTCCGTCTCCGTCTCCCTCTCTCTCTCTCTCTCTCTCTCTCTCTGTCCATCTTGAGTTCTTACTATTACAAACTGCTAGGCAGGTCTGCTCAGAGTCAAGAACACTAGATTCAAAGAAAATGTCTGTGGTCCCAGCTAGCCTCCCAGATAATCCCCACAGAAAAGATGTGGGTGGGACTTCCTGTAGAAGAAGGAAACCTAGGATATACAGTGCCCAGCTCCTGGGATGACCGAGTGCCTGGAGGAACCAGGGGATCCGTAGGCCTCCGTAGTGCTGTGGTTTGCTCTAAGGCTTCAAGGTTGCCACGTTGAGACCTTTAAGAGGTTATCAGTACTCATACTGCTGTCATAGGATCAAATTCCTAATAAAAGGATGAGTGTGGTGCCTCTTCTCCTTCTCCAGGCTCTTTCTCTTTGACTTTTGCATAGATAATATGTTTTGCCTTCTTTTTGACTACCATGGGCTTCTTCAGCAAGAAGGCCCTGCAAATACAATCCCCCAATTTTAATGGACCGCCCAGATTCCAGAACTATGACAGATTTTTTTTCTTTATGAATGTTCCAGTCTGTGATATTCTATTATAGCAATACAACACCATTGTACCAGGACCCCTTTCCATCCACCATCTATGGCGGACTTCCAAACTATCAGAAACAAAGGCCTCGAGGCTCAGGGCTTCAAAATGTATCTAGAATTTCAGGATTGAACAAATTGCTGCCCAAAGAGTCTGTGTGAGCATGGAGAGAAACACTGTCAGTACAGCAAGAACAAAAGGGTTTCTCTTGGAGGGCATCCAGCCCAACTGGGCATAGGCCACAGGGTCAGCACATACAGGGGGTCAGGGCACTGCCGCAGGAGGCCTGGGACTGTCTAACCCAAGGCAAGCATGGAAATTACCCCAGGAGGAATTGCAAGGCCAGTACTGAAAACGAGGCTGAGGTGGTGGGAAAATAAGAGGAGATGAGGACCCCTCTTCCCTCCCAAAAGAAAGCAGAACCCCTGTTTATCCCCCCGACCCCGGGACACCCTTTATAGGAAGGCAGACCAGGGCAGTTGTAGAGTGTTGGCCTAACATTACATAGGAAATACTGAGCACTCAAAAGCAGCAGAAGAAAAATGTACCTCCTTGAGGTTCAAAGGAAGCCAGATCAGCAAGGTTCAAACCCAGACTTTAAGTCACAAAAGATCAATGGTTCCATGCAGTCCTCACACAAAGGTCTCAGTGATGTCGCCCATGGTTAAACATTTAAATTCCCCCCCAAAGTGAAAAGTGATATTTTTTTAATTAAAAAAATTATGTTACATTCATTTGTTTTGTGTCTGTTTCTCTCTCTCTCTCTCCTCTCTCTCTCTCTCTCTCTCTCTCTCTCTCTCTCTCTCTCTCTCTCTCTCTCTCTGTGTGTGTGTGTGTGTATCCCTCCCTTAATGAGAAATTACCAAAGCTATAATAACTCATATGACCTTTATAAATTGCACAAGGCTACAGAAGCTAGTAGCAGTAGTACCATCATCAATATGATCATTAGTCGCCATGACCTTTAAAAGCATCTAAGGAGGGGCTGAGAAAATGATCTGTGGATGAGGTGAGATCCGGATCCAGTGAGAGACCCTGTCCCAAAAATTAGGGTAGAGAATAACAGGGGAGGACACTGAGTGTTGGCCTCTGGCCTCTACACACACACATAGGCAAGCATATGCATATAAATGTAACACACACACACACACACACACGCACACACACGCACATGCACACAGGCAGTGTCTAAAGAAAGCAATGAATGAATAGAGTATGCTTGAGACATACTCTAGCATACTTGTATGACTTTTGTAGAATCATTAGACATGTATGTATTCTTTTCTATTATAACTATAAGATCTTAAACAATACATACTTAACAATCTCAGTCTTTATAACACTTAGCTTTACAAAGTGTTTTGACACCAGTGGAAATTTTTGATCATTGTGGCCTATTAGAGAAAGCAAGTATAATGAATCCCACTTTACACTCAAAAACATTTAGACACATAAGTCAGCATGCTGAAATCATGTGTGTTTATAATGCCAGCAGTGATGTAGAGGTGTCAAAGGTCTTTGAAACTCAAGATGTTTGCCACTTATCAGGTTATCATCTTAATTATTAATCACATAGAACACTATTTACTCTTTCCTAATTGCAAGTTTTTCCAACAATGTCAATGAAATTCAGAAAGAAGGAGTTGATGACGGTTCACTCAATCTGCATATATTTATTAAGGAAGTAAGTAAAGCTACCGAGTGCCATAAAGACCATGATTTGTGTGCCCAGAGTGAGGGGCATCTGTGCATGTACAACAGTTCCCAATCAAGGGGAAAGGAATTCAGAAAAGAGAGAGGTGTCACTGTGGGTAAAATTCCAGCAAGATTTCATGAGTGCATCGTTTAAAAGCCCTAAGGCATTACAAACAAACAAAATGCCTCTTCTCATTTCTCCTTTTGTAACTATAGCAACACTTTTATCAGCTGAGTCTGTAAAGTTTTCATTTTTCTCCCTAGAGAGTCCTACCCTCCTGACTCCTCCCCCTGTCAATTTCCAATTCATTCACTACACACATGCATGCACACCTATGTATACATGCACACCTATGTACACATGCACACACAAACTGATTCAGGGATAACTACATAGGAGCACACTTATAAACATGTACACACAACCCTCAACTCAGTTGCCCAACATTTTCCTTTGTCTACAGTGATCCTTGATTCTGCCAGTGTGCTCATGGTTACCCTTAAAATAATGAAAAGGAAAGTGCACTTCAAGGTCCAAATTTAAGAAACATTAAACATTAGTCTCTTCTGTCAACCGCTAGAAAACTTTTGTTTACAACAGGGAGTTCAAATCTTACTATTTCTCCTATTTTGTAAGACTTTTATGTAAATCTTTTCCTCTCACCCCATCTTGCAAAACCCATATGCAAATGTTTTAAACACCACTATCCCTCCTATACACACACACACACACACACACACACACACACACACACACCTTTGTTTACACAAAGGCCCTGCTTCATTCTTGAAACTTAAATGACTTAAGTGGCCCGCTCCTTCCCACTTGCCTTCATTTCCTCTGTGTCAACTCTTTTAAAAGTAGCCAGCCAGTCATGAAACACAGTGAGGTCAGATCCAGCCAATGGGGAAAACCCACAGTCACTGCTTACATTAGACTAAAATCCTACTTCCTGTCCCTGCATGATTGACCTGCTTTCATGAGTAATTCACCCTATTTTTTATTGAAGATTTATTTTCTACTTATATGAGTACACTGCAGCTGTCTTCAGACACACACTAGAAGAGGGCATCGGATCCCATTACAGATGGTTGTGAGCCACCATGTGGTTACTGGGAATTGAACTCAGGACCTCTGGAAGAGCAGTCAGTGCTCTTAACCTCTGAGCCATCTCTCCAGCACCCCTCCCTCCTTTTAAAGATTTATTTATTTATTTTATGTATGTGAGTACACTGTAGCTGTCTTCAGACACACCGGAAGAGGGCATCAGATCCCGTTACAGATGGTTGTGAGCCACCATGTGGTTGCTGGGAATTGAACTCAGGACCTCTGGAAGAGCAGTCAGTGCTCTTAACCACTAAGCCATCAGTTCACCCTTCTGGTGAGAAGTCAAGCTTTGCCTTGTTGAGGTACTTTAACTGGAGTGGTGGTCTCTTTGTGACTCTGAACTTATTTCTAACAAAATGAGATCAGAGATTGTGATTGGAGATCATGAGGATCACTCATAGATAAAGACAGATATCAAAGATAAAGACCCACATGCCTTCACCTCCCGATTGGTTACAGCTGCTACGTCACAGGTTCCACAAGTGACTGAAAGCCACTGCTCTGGGGCCCTTGAAAAATCTCACTGTTACCTTGAGACCAGGATGGGCCTGGTAAGGCATTTCTGAATGAATGAATGGAGAGGGAGGAAGGTCTTTTGACCACACAATGTGCTTTCTTTTGTTTCTTCAGATTTAAACCACAATACAAAATCAAAGTACAGCCTTGTCTAGAGATGGAGATGTAACTCAGGAAGATCACTTGCCTGGCTTGTATAAGGTTGACCCTAAATATAGAAAATAAAAGGCCATATCAATTTCAGAAGCCCACTTCCAAACATCTCTTTGCTGTGCCTTAGGATCTAAGGTCAGGACAGCACCATCAGGCCATGCACACACCCTCAGCTGCAGGCTCTGTGGATACCAGCTGAAGTAGACCACCCCGAATGCACACAGAACAGAGCACTGCAATATGCTTGCCCTGATAGCATTAGGGTAAAAGATAGTTACGGTCAGTCCTTTACATTCTAGAAGAGTGTCCATGATGAGTCAGGTAACAGATGCTTTTTAAAAATGTTTCAGGCTAAATCAGAACTAGTGACTTTTCCTGGAGGTGATTCACAGAGGAGTCAGACAGAGATTCTCATGAGGCTGGCCCACTTGGGATGAGAGTCAGGTGCTCCTGAAATTTTTTGCTTACTTCTTGTTTGTCCATCTGTATGTATGTCTGTCTGCCTATCTGTCTGTTTTGGAGTCAAGGTCTCATAGGCCAACCTGGAATGTCTAAGCAGCTCAGGCTGGCTTTGAACTCATGATCTTCCTGCTCCTACCTCCCCAGTGCTAGGTCACAGTATGAGGCACGTACCTGCCTACTAGTTATCCCATTCCTGAGCAATGAGAAGAGTAGCATGAATGCTATTCTGTAGAACTGTATATTCTATTCTATACGCTATTCCATGTGTTGCATATCTAAGCCAATAGTCTATGGCACTATCACTCAGGGTCATTAAGTCTTGTCTATCCTGAGGCAAGAAAACTGACATTAGTTAGCCTTGACCAGTAATTTTCTGGCTTAAATCATCTAGGCCCATCTGAAGCATGGGACACACAATCAGTAGCATTAAAAAAGGGAAAAAGATGTTCAGTAGGAAAGGTTTGAAAAAGACTCTCAAACTGGTTAGGTTCTCCGGAAGAGAAAAGTGGTTTCTGAGTTAGATATGTATCCTTGAACCTCCTTAGCCATTTGTTTTGGTCCCAGCTCTTCATGAATACTCCTTTCATATTTCTGCCTCCCCTTCCAGGACCAAGTATCTCTCCACACCTGCTACTGGTGCCCCTGCTTGTGACAACTTGAAGAACCCAAAGGAGAAGTGAGCAAGGACACTAAGCTGGGACCCATTTAATCAGATCCCAAATCTCTTATCAAACCATACCCATTAAATATCAGCCAAGCACAGCCCTTATAGGTGTGGCTAGTTGTAGTGGTTAGAATGAGAATGACTCCCATAAGCTTCTATATTTTAATACTTGGTCTCTAGTTGGTGGAACTGTTTGGGAAGGATTAGGAGGTGTGGTCTTGCTGGAGAAGGTGTGTTACTGGGAGCAGGTCCACACCATTTCAGTTAGCTCTCTGCTTCCTGCTTGTGCATCAGAAGCAATCCTTAGCTACTGTTTCTGCAGCATGCTTGCCCACCTACTGCCCAGCTCCCTGTCATAGACTTACACTCTGAAACTGTAAGTCCCAATAAATTCTTCCTTCTATAAGGCACCTTAGTTATGATCTCTCTTCACAGCAACAGAAAAAAGTAACTAAGACACAGGCTAACCAATGTTCATATTTGATAATTCAGACTGGTCTTTAAGCACCACAGAGAATGACAATTTGGTTTTTTTTCTAATAGGAAGTTTTTATTTATTAAAAAATTCTATCAGGGCACAATGCCATACACCTTGAATTCCAGCACTCAGGAAGAAGGCAAGGATTTCTGTGAGTTTGAAACCATCCTGATCTACATATCAAACTCTAGACAAGAGAAAGCTAGTGATAACCTGTCTAAAAATGAAAATAAAAATATATGGCATAATTTGGTGGTAGAATACATGTTATCATATATGGGTCCTGAGTTTAAACACACACACACACACACACACACACACCTCTTGTATCACTATTAGAGGAAGAGAAATTTCCACTTCACACTGTGATGAAATATGAATACCAGACTAATTCTTCCAAAGTAAATAGAAACTGAACAAATACACAAAGTACCTGCTTTCAGACATTAGGCAACAGGCAACACTTGACTGTGGTCCAAGCAAGAAGAGAAACACAGAGGGATTCCCATAATAGCCCTGTTATTTTGCTGATACACTTTGTGAAACTTGGGCAAAGAGGGAGCATGGTGGACTCACTGGGCTGGCAGTGGCAATTTGCAGTGAAGTGATTCACAGAATTGGCTATGGAAGAAGCGAACTGAGGGTGGGACCTTATCAGATCATTAGCTTCACACGCACAGCCTGGAGAGGACTGGCAGAACACAGCTTTGGAGAAGAGCTCTACAGGGTTTTGTAGGTCAGGCATTCTAACAGATACAGGAGCTCTGACGAGCTGAAGAAGACAGGACTCTCCACCCACTCTGCATTCAACTCGAACTCCCCAAACAGTATTCAAGCCCACACCATAAACTTCCCCTTTCAAGGCTTAAAAATAAGCCTGGTAGAATCAAGTTGATCGATCAGTAAATTAACTGCCTATGAGAGTATTAAGCTGGCCTTCCTTTCTAAAAAGAAAGAAAATCCAACCTCTCAATATCATAACGTCACAAATGCCTAACACTCCATCATAAAATACTATAAATCCAGATAAATGGAAAAATGGAAACAGATCTAGAGATGTGGAAAATACCAAGAAAGAACATGAGAATGGCCATGATAAATGTGTTCAGGAAGTTAAAGGAAAAGATTGGCATAGTGAATGAACAGACAGGAAACGGCAGTAGTAAAAATTTTAAAGTTTATTTTTTTTGACACAAATTGGAATCCTAAGGCTTACAAATGCAAATGCAAAGAGGAAAAGCAAACATACCATATGGAATTAAGAGCAGATTGGCCACCGTAGAGAAAAACATCAGTGAACAAAGAGGCTAGCAATAAAAGTTATCCATAGTAAAACACAGAGAAAACAAAGATTAAAAACAAATGAGCAGAGACTCAGTGGGCTGTGAGACAAGTCTAACATACCTGTCATAGAAGCTACAGACAGGGAAAAAGAGGGAAAAGGAAAAATACTTGAGAAATGGTGGTTGACTTCTTTTTTAAGTAAAAATGCTGTCAATAGTACAAGCGTCTAAAACATCAGAGTAACATTTTTGCTCTATAAAAGAGGAAAATTGAAGATGACCCCAAATGCTTTGTCACTTCCATCAAGAAGTAGAACTTCAGGGCTTGGAGAGAAGGCTCGACAGTTAAGATCCCTGGCTGCTCTTCCAGAGGAACCAGTTTCAATTCCCAGCTCCCACATGGTGGCTCACAACTGTCTATAACTCCAGTTTCAGGGTCTCCTAGGAAACCAGGCATACACGTGGTGCACACACATACATACAGAAAAAAACACACCCATGCACACAAAATAAAAATAAATGTTTAGGTACAGGTTTTGGATGGGGGTGTTTGTGGGCTTCTTGTCCCTCTCTCTGAACACACACCGGCCCTGCAGCCAAGAGGCCTTCAGTTTCCTTTCTCTCAAGTTCTACTATTCTTGCAACCAGCTTAAGTTACCTGATTTATAACTTCAGTAGAGTGACATGGGACTAAACTTGGTCTAGGATCTTAACCAGCTTAAGAAAAGTCCATGTTACAGGTAGTTATGTATTGAACTGATAAATAAAATTGAATCAGAAGGATAGGTCCACCATTTTACAACCATTTGACACTTCAGAACCAAAATGTATTAACCACCTTCACCAGATCATTCCTGTACCTTCCACGTGCTATGCTGATTCAAAATGCACATAAAAATGTGTTTGTCTTTTTTTAAAAAAAATGATGCTTTGTTCATGATATAGCTGGCTTTGGTCTATAAATTAAAGAATATTTACTATAGTGACCTATCATCTAAAAGATATTAATAACCTAAAGATTCTATGAGGCACAGTAAGATAAAGTAAAACGATGTTCTCTTTCATAGTATTCAGGCCATAAAAGGGGATGGACTGTTAAATAACTCTGAAGTGGCTAGGAGATAAAACATTTAACATTTTTTAATAAACATATAAATAAAAATGAAATCCTTCTGTAATACACATCATTTCCACAGTTTCAAAATCGCAGATGCCAGGGGAAGCAAGTGCCCTGTATTCCATCTGTTTGGAAGAAGCTTTCGGTACCCCCTGCCTGTGAGCAGTGACAAGGGCAGTTCTCAGCACCACGCATCTCCAGCATGCCTCACTGCACAAAACAAAAGCCCCAAGAAACAGGGTGTGTGCCAAGGACATACGGCAGGGTGATGATCTGTTGTGAGCGAAGATCTTGCCCAGCAGTGTTTCCTGTCACTGTTAGTCACTGCGGGTTTCTGAGAAACCAGGATTAAATAGTCCGGAGCAGGTTCGCTAGGAGGTAGAAAGCTGATTTAATAAAGAAGACATCAGCCTTGTGACTAGCACTCGATTTCAGACAAAGTTCCAATTCTTACATTCAAAAAATGGCAACTGAGCTACAGAGATGGCTCGGTGATTAAGAGAATCTGCTGCACTTCCAGAGGACTTAAATTTGGTTCCCAGCAACAGAGTCAGATGGCTCACAGCCAATGTCACTCCTGCCCAGGGGGTCTAATGCCTCTCGCCTCTGTGAGCACCTGCACATATCCACAAGAGCATGCATAGGAACACACCCAACAGCATAATTTTAAGTTAAAAAAAGTAAGTCTTTTTAAAATAATAACCACCAGCAAGTATGACTACCAAAGCAAAGAGACACCCGGAGATGGAAGCCCCGAATAGCCCATGCTCAGACAAAGTATGACCAACTAAGCAGGAGAGCATTGTGACTACCCGTCGTGCCAAAGCGGAGCTCTGCTTGAGGGAGTCCCAACAGAAGTCCTCGTTCCACCCATGAGGGCCAGCATGACAGAGCCCCACGCCTGCTCCAGTCTACAGACTCCAGGCAAACAAAGCAAGGATCACCTTTGTCCCACAACCTCACAGAGATGAATGGCATCCGAATTTTGAACCTCCATCTCTAGACCCTAATTCAATTTTTTTGTTTTTGTTTTTGGTTTTTTGGCTTTTGGTTTTTTGAGACAGGGTTTGTTTGTGTAGCCCTGGCTGTCCTGGAACTCACTTTGTAGACCAGGCTGGACTCAAACTCAGAAATCCTCCTGCCTCTGCCTCCCAAGTGCTGGGATTAAAGGCGTGCACCACCACCACCTGGCTCTAGACCCTAATTCAATGAGACTGTCGAATGTTCTCTCAAAGCAGAACGTAAGGTAAGTTCTTTGAGCCTTACAAGGAATCGGACCTCAAGTCTGCCCTATGTTGATTTCTGCTCCATTGGGGAATCCAATGCGTGTCTCTAAATCACAGTAGCACACGGCAAAAAGCAGTCACGTCCCCATGCAAAGGTACACGGAAGTCTGCATAGACTCCTGAAGATTCAGAGGGAAGACTTCTTTTAATTCCCAGTTCTCTCAGCACCAATACTAGCGTTCTAACTAGTCGGGAAGAGTGGGTAGAAACTGCGTAAGAACCAAGAGAGGATGAAAGGTGTCTGGCTAGCAGGATAGTGAAGTGTGAAGAAAGACATGGAGGCAGGATGTTAAAGAGAGGATGACCAGCAGCCTCGGTGGTTGGAAATTCTACAGGTTCCTCAAACAATTAGACTAAGAAATAAAAGTGGATCTGATTGGCTAGGACCCCAGTGCCAGGGAACCAGCCCTGGAGGGAGGGGAGGGAACTGTTTTGTTTTTTTGTTTTTTGGGTTTTTTTTTTTTAACCAGAAAAAAAAAAAAACCAAAAAACCAGAGCCATCATTTTAGAAAATCTGTCTTCCTGCAAGAAGTGAACTGGGAAGGAAGAGGGTAAAATATAAAGAATAATTGAAGTTGGGCTTTTAGGGTGCTGGGTGGCATCCTTCTTCCTACCACCCAGCTCTGATGCCTGTACACTTACAGAGCAGCACAAGCTCACTCAGGTGTCACAACACACAAACCTCTTCCCTTTCTCTCCACTGTCTGCTTAGCAGTAGTATAACAGGAAGTCACGGTCATGGCTATGCCTGTAGTCCCTGTGAAATTATTAATAATGCCCTCATTCACTCTCAAAAGTGTCCTGGTTTAGACAATAAATTATGCATGCAGCTTACTTAGAGCCCTGCTCCTGCCTCCCTGTGGGGGCCTTCAGCATCAGGAACCTGCTACCTACAGCTTGCGGCCTCTCTTCTCACCGTGATGGTGCCCTCAGTTTCTCTGCCTCACCACATTGCTAGATGACCCATATCGTTCTGACTTTAAAGCTTCCACGGCCTGTCCCCCAGCTCCAAGTCAGTGAGACAGAGCAGAATTTGGATCCTAGCTCCTGGGATGTAGACCCTGGGATATGGGGAAGTCCAGAAAAGACTCTTGAGCCTGGGGTAGGGGAAATGGAAGACAAAGGCTCCCCCCCCAGATGTTGATGAGCAAGATTCTGGATTTCTTCTTCTCATCTGCAAGTGTCAGGAGAGTGTGAACAGATGAAAGGGTACATGGATTCAGAAAAACAAAACCAGTGGCCTTGACTACACAAAAGCAATACTAATTACAGTCTCTGATTAAACATCATATGAATCATTTGTTTCTAATTACAGTGCTGCCCAGGAACACACATGTAAATCACACGAGGTGCCAAAGTGTTCTTAGTGTACTGTTATTTAATTATAATTATAAACACTCTATGCATTCATGATTATGGTCTGTTATACCTGATCCTTTGAATCCAACACTAACCCTGATTCCTCCTATGACTAACAAATCATCTCATTCACTCAGAGGTCTAGATCTTTCAGGTACTAATGAACTTCTGTGAGAAAGGAAACACTGAGCCAATAGAAATGATCTCTACCACTGTAAGACTGAAAAAAAAATGTAGCATTACAGTACCAGGCTCCCTAATGAAAAGGAAAACCATCCAAGCAGCTCATGTAGAGCCTAATGCATTGGGGGGGGGGGGGGTTGGAGGGGTCATGGTTCCTGAGGAATTAGAGTCCATTATGGTAGGGAAGGCATGACAACAGTCAGGGAAAGCATAATGGGCAGGAGCAGGAAGCTGGTTGATTACATTTTCATTCACACAGGAATCTGAACAGGAAGCAGGGCAAGGCTATAACCCCTGAAAGCCCAGTTGTGGACTTCTTTCAACAAGGTTGTCCCTCTTAAAGCAGTGATTCTTAACCCTACTGTGGATCACCTTTGGGGGTTAAATGACCCTTTCACATGGGGGTCACCTAAGATCACTGGAAAATATAAATATTTACATTATGATTTATAGTGGTAGCAAAATTACAGTTATGAAGTAGCCACAAAAGTAATTTTACGGTTGAGGGGGGTCACACTTGTGTTAAAGGGTTGCAGTGTTTGGAAGTGGTTGAGAACCACTGTTTTAAAGGGTCCATAACATCCCCAAACAGCAGCAGCAGCTGGAGATGAAATGTTCAAATACCTGAGCCCATGTGAGGCCCCAACAGGAGAGGCGACCTCCCTACTGGAGAGATGGCAGCCCCACCTCATACACAGGGGAGCAGTGAGCCCAAGCTCCTCAGCCCCACCCACTACACAGGGCAAGGCAGTGACAGCAGTCCCTGTGTCTGGGACTGAAGGGTGTTAGGATTGGAAGGGGTGCCTCCTCTGTAGACCATCATGATGTGCTTTGTGCTGACATCCCAAGAGGGGACTAGAGGGCCAAACTGGTCACCATCTACCAGCTGTTCAGGCTAATCTCTGCTGGACAACCCCTCATCAGAATGCTGGACAACCCCTCATCAGAATGCTGGACAACCCCTCATCAGAATGCTGGACAACCCCTCATCAGAATGCTGGACAACCCCTAGTCTCTGCCAACGTTGGTATTAGCCACCCTTGGTCACCCTAGAATGCACACATTCGTCCTTAGTATCAACTCTATTCACTTAGTCTGGGCAGGCTCAGGCCTCGCCTTCTCATGAAGCACCCACCAAGGGCCTACAAGGACAGCTGCCTGCCACAGTCAGTCCACATGTTCCTCTCTTGGGCTTAGCTGGCTGAACTAGATAGTTTAGCAGATATCCTGCAAAATGGTTTTAAATAAGCTCTATTAATTATTAATATGACCCAGAGAGCCCCCTAATAATCAAGCGAGTGTTGTATGTATTTCTTTATTTAGCTTTGTGCAACTATTGGGGGATGTCCCCAAATTTAACTCTCTAATGGATAGACTGGCTACTTCCTCAACTGTGCTCCCCAAATACTTGCTGTTTAAGTCTTCCAAGGTTATTTCTGCTCCAGCAGACTGTCCTGGGAGACATTTTGTTCGGACACATGCTGCTGGCCCATCCTGTTTAATGGAGACTTCCTCTTTACTCTCTTCTTCTTCTTCCTTTTTCTGGTCCCTACCTGTGACCCCCAGCCTCGTAACTCAAACTCCACCTCTCTCTCTATTCTCCCCAGTAATTGTCTGTAGTCATTTTTTTAATTTAAATTTAGTAGCAAGGTTTACACGACAAAGGCTGGTGGCGTATGTGTGAATTCACTTGTCTTGGGACAGCCAGATCTTGGGGTACAGAATTTAGCATTTGAATTCACAGCAGCACCAGACCAATCTCCCTACAACAGTATCCCACACTCCTGGCATCTCTAACTTCCCAGCCCCTTCACTAATTCTTCAGCTTTTACTCTGCAGGCTTCAAGCATCTTCCCACAATTGTTTTGACTTATGACACAACATTTGGTCTCCCAGACCTTCCTCTGTATTTTGCATGAATACAAGATGAGCATCACATGGGTATCGCCAAGGCCTCCTGCCAGCTCAAAACCTAACTGGATTCTTGGATCACCACTACAGTGATCTGAGTGTCTGGGCAGCTAAATATGGTGAAAACAATCTTGAAGTCACAACTTCCAGGGGTGGGGTGGGGTGGGGAGAGGTGGGGAGAGGTGGGGAGAGGTGCTATGGGAACAGGGTACACTGACAGTGAAAGCTATCTTCTCCTCTCTCCCCTCTCCCCTCTCTCCCCTCTCTCCCCTCTCTCCCCTCTCTCCCCTCTCTCCCCTCTCTCCCCTCTCTCCCCTCTCTCCCCTCTCTCCCCTCTCTCCCCTCTCTCCCTTCTCTCCCCTCTCTCCCCTCTCCCCTCCCCTTCCCTCCCCTCTCTTCTCCTCTTCTTCCAAGTGTTTCTTTCATAGCCTTGCTCCAAGGCAAAGCGCATACCTTAGTAGGTGATAATCCATTCAGCCATGTCTTCCTTAGCCCCACATTTACACTGGCTTTTCTTACTGTGACCTGTTAATTTTCCCCCTGTATTTACATGCTTAGTCCTGTTTCATGTGTAGAGGCCGGGATAACTGGCCTCCTGGGCACTTGAGAAGTAGTAATACCGATGAAAGTGGTATATGGGAGGGTGGGCTGTGTACCTGTTTTAAAGCTGTCTTGAAAAGCTCTGTCCACTCAGTTCAATACATGCACACTACCTGGCTCCCAGTCCACAGACCATCCGGCCAGCTCTCTTGGCTCACCCAGCCCCTCCCACTAGCCTTTTTCTCCATTCAGGCCCTTCCCTTGGATCATCAAGACCCTCTCCACCAGCTCTCCAGACAGCCTTTCTCTCCCACTCCCCATCCACACAGCCCGTTACCCGCTCCCATGCAGGAAGGCAACCGTCCTCTATCTCTGTGACCATGTATCTCTGTGCCTGGGTTCCTCAGTTCACACAGCCTTTTCCTAGGCTCATTGTCCACAAAGCCGCAGCCAGCTCCCACTCCACACAACCTATTACCCCCGACTCCCTCTCCATGCAGCCCATTGTCCCCGGCTCCAGATCCATGTGCCGTGAGCCCTTGACCTGCCCTGTCTGCCCGTAATTTTCAATCACAGAAAGAGATCCAAGAATAATCACAAATGCTTTCAGGAAAACCTGGCTACTAGGTAGACCCAGGAATCGCATCCGCGTGCTTGCAGTGCACCACTGGCAATGTGGATGAGAGCAGTCAGCACAGATAAAGAGAGCTCAAAGTGTTTGTTGGTATCGTTATTGTCTGGGGTTTGGTTTGGGTTTGGTTTTGTAGAGTGCTAAAGATTGAAGGGCCTCATGCCTGCTAGGGCAAGCACTTAACCACTAACCCATTCCCTCTGTACCCCCAAATATTCAATAGCTCCATCTGAAACTGTCAAGCCTGGCATAGCTACTGGTACCTATGTGTGCTGAATTACTATCCACATATTAATTTACTGACCACATCGAGTATTAATGAATAGTCAATTGTTAGGGTTTTGTTTTTTACTTTAAAATAACCTTCTGCTATGTTAAATATTTATTTTTATTCTGAGTTATGTTTTTAATCAGTATTCAGGATGTAACAGGTATTATTTTCTACTAAGTGGTTATATTTTATTTTCCTTTAAAAGCTAGCATATGTAGTTTTGACTTTATATACTAAACCTATAAGTATATAAGTAAACCTTATATACTTAACCTAGTTCATCAATATTTGGGGTTTACTTATATCTAGAAACCCATACGCTAACTTTTTTTAACCGCCATGCATGTTAGGCAAGCACTCTATCCCCAAGCCGCAGCCTGGACCCTAACTTTCTATACAACACTAAAAATGCAAAACAGGGCTGGAAAGATCGCTCAGTGGGTGAATGCAGTTGACATGCAAGCCAGAACCCCTGGGTTTGGGCCCCCAGGATCTCAGCAAAGCCAGACACAGTGGGTCAATCATTTGTAAGGTTGGTACTATCTGCTAGAGATGGGGGCAGGGCTGACACAAGAAAAATCAGCCCAAAGTTCATGCCAGCCTGGCCTGCATAGTGGAGAAGAGAGTTTTCCTCCAATAAGGCAACCTGAGGTTAGCCTCTGACAGCCTCGGATGTGCCAGGACACACACACCCTCACATAAAAACATGCACATGCACTTAGAGATCACATACAGACACACACATATACATACACACTTACATATCACACTTACACACATGCATGTACACTTACATACCACACACATATATACATACATATCACACACACAGTATAAGTAGCACTTATGGGTTTGTCCTCCTAGTTACATAAATGTAGGCGGAGGACAACATTACTAAAAACTCACAATGACAGCTTCTCAAGTAACCCCCATGTGTTTTATATCTTTCCAGTCTTCATCTAACAACTCAGATGAATAAAATCAAAAGCTTATTTTTCTAAAGTGGCTCTTTTGGTGGCTGAGGAGATGGTTCATCTCACTGCTGTGCGTGAGGATTTCCATTCAGTCACCAGCCCCACATGATCCTGACACTGAGGAGGTAGAAATAGGATTCCTGGGGCTTTGAACCAGATAGTCTAGCCAAACTGTGAGCTCCATATTTGGAGATAGACCCTACCTCAAAAATAAGGTCAATTGAGAAACACACCTGAAGTCTCCCTTTGACCTCCACAAGTTCATGCACATACATATAATCACACATGCTCATATGCACACACACACACACACACACACATACATGTGTACATACACACATGCACATACAAATGGTACAGCTCCTGTCTGAATGTTGGTATTACCCTAAAGTCTTATGTTGAAATCGTAACCTAAAGTGATAATATTCAGATGGGGCCTTGGGGTGGTGATCAAGTCCTGAAACCTCCACCATCTTGCAGTAAGATGTGTTCTTGTAAAAGCTAGCTGAAAAAGTTTGCCTGCCCTTTTCACCATGAAAGGACCCAAGAAGAAGATACCATCTATGAAACAGAAAACAAACCCTCCTCAGACAATAAACTTGCTGGCCTTGTGTCTTGGATATCTCAACCTTCAGAACTATGGGTCACCAATCTCCATTGAGCATTAGTCACCTGAGTATGTCCCAACTTTTCTTAAGTCATGACTGACTCATAGAAAATTACATTTACATGCCATGAAGAAGTAAACTGAGGCATGCTTTGCAGCTACCTGATGCATTCAGATGACCCCAGTGGCTCCAGAAACAAGACCCTTGGGTATAACAAAGACAGCTGGGAAATTCTGGCCTAGAGAATATCTTCCTATGCCTTCTCAAGAACCAAAGAGGGAATTTATGTCCTACGATGTCAACATTCATTCAGTTCAACAGCTGATTGAATTGCATTGTTAGCCATCAGATCCTCACAGTAGCCCTATAAGGTGGTTGTTATTCTCCTTCAGATGGTGAAACTGATCTGAGGTGTTGAAGAATTTCCTGCAAACCCCACAGGCCCTGGAAACAACCCAAATTGAAGCCCCATCTACTTGGCACCTACTTATATCATAGTTCTATTCAGGGTCAGTCAGAGGTATGTGACTTTCCCAAGGCAGATGGAGGAATGGGACTGTTCCAAACATTCTCTTAGTATTGGTTCATATTTACCTTATATCTAAGTTGGACCAAAGAGTAGCGCCAGCCAGGGCAGCCCTCAGGTACTGATCGACAGTGGCTGCTTTGCATCCCTTGACCAGCAAGCACACACAAGAATCACGCACACAGCCACGGACACCAGCAGAATTAACCTCGTATTTCATAGAAAGAAGTCAGATTATTGCGGTTAGTCATTATCACATTATCCCTTAACTGAATGCCTTATTAAGATGGACCCTTGAGCCAACAGGATAATTCAGTGACTGAAGGCACCAAGCCTGACAACCTGCATCAATCTGGGACCCACATAGCAGTAGGAGAGAACTGGTTCCTGCAACTTGTCTTCTGACCTTTATATGTGGACTGTGCTGAATGTACATGGGTGCATGCACACACCCACTTGTATGTGCATGCATTCACACACAAATAAAAAGGCAATATAAAACATTCAAAAGAAGAGGCGAGACAACTCAGAATTAAACAGCACCTGCTGCTCTTGCACAGGACCCCGGTTGGACTCCCAGAACTCAGACCAGGGAGCTCACATCACTGCAGTTCCAGGGCCCCGGGACCCTCTTCTGACATGCACATAAAGCAAAAGTTAAATGTTTTTAATCTAATGTTTTGAGAATTCCAATCATGAGTTCTATATATAACGTTACTACCATTCCTTCTGTCTCCAACTTCTGCCATATCCCCCACTTCCCACTCAAAGTCAAGACCTCTTTGCTATTTTCCTATTATGATTAGAAAACTTAAAGTAAATATTCTTAAAAGCGCTTTTAAAGAGATGAACTTGCTAGGGACTGGGCAATGGATCTGAAGGTAAAGGTGGTCACCATGGAAGCCTCGTGGTCTGAGTCTGATCCCCCAGAACCCACACAAAGAAGAAGGAGAGAACCGAGTCCATAGAGCCGCCCTCTGACCTCCACACACGTGCCATGGCCTATGCTCACGCCACACTCATCATGCACACACGATATTGAAAAATTAAAATTTCCAAGAAGGACCCTCCATCGCAAAGCAGTATCCTTATGTGGAGAGTTTTTTTTTTAAACTAAAAGTTGCCAGATCTTGCAAATACCAATACAGCACCCCTCCAAATTTTAAATTTCAGATGAATGGTAATTTTAACATAAGTATATCCTTTCAATAAAAGGGATGTATTTATACTTTTAATTTCCCACTGATCAGAAATTCCACTTAATCAGTTGTCTTGCATTTGATCCTGGAACCCTGGGCAAGCCTGGTTTTCTCCATCTCTCCTTCGGTTTCTGTCTAGAGCTGCTGGGGTAGTGATGGCTCAGACAACTGCCTCAGAGCCTAACCTAGCTCTGCTTCTGCCTCCGTTGCATATGATCTGCCTGCTATGTACACAGAGGAGTGAGCCAAGGCTCCTTGCTGCCGCTTTAATGCTCCCCAGCAACACTGGGAACCTGACCTGATGGCCCAGGCTGACTGTATCCTACGATCAAAAGCCAGCTTGTTACAAGCTCAAAACAAGTTCATTCCTGCTTTTTGTAAAACTTGCATTTTGTCTTAACCTATTTTATGGAATTTGACATGTTCCGTGCCCTATATTCTGACCTCCACCCTAAAAAGATGTTTTGCCAAATAATTTTGAGAGGTTCTGCCAAGTTTCTATGTAAACAAAACACCCTTGAAAACACCCTAGCCTTGCAGTTTTAAAGCTAATCTAAACCCCACTTTATCCTGCTTTTGATGCTATTTTCTCAAACACTGCTTCAGGGAGATAGCCCTGTCTTACAGAAAGTTGGGGGTGGGGTGGGGCATCTGCAAAAGTGGGGAGGGGCAGACCTGGCAGGAAACACCAGACCAGTACCATAGCAACTTTGATGGATTGCTATGACTGCTTTAGTAACCAGAGCTTGGAATTTCAACCTCTGAACCTTCTCTGTTCTCGGGTTACTCCCCCGAGTCACTGGATTCCATTTTTAGATATGGACAATATTGAAATACTGTTTTAGGTTACTCTGTTTAATTAGACTAAACAAATTTGGATAATAGTCTTTAGTCTTATTCAGTGGGATTAACAATTGCAGGACCCAAGAGATCAAGACTCCAACCCAAATTCTGAAGCCCTTCAGTCTGGGGTTCTGGGACAGGAATGTTGCCTCAGAAAGTGCACACCTTGAAGAAGGTCCAAGGCAGGCGGGATTTTCAGTTTGGTGGGTTGTTAGAGCCAAATGGCACACGAAAAAAGAAAGCAGCAGGCACATATCTGAAGAGGTCTCCATCAGTAACTCCTAGAAGGTGTTTCTTTCTATGACATCTGGTACTGTTTCTGGTAGGATCACACCTGGGGGACGGAAAGGTACCTGATAAGGTACTCGAACTCCTTAGGGCACTGGCAAGACTTTGCTCATCTGGGTTTTTGGCACCTGGTTCTCGGTTCCCTATGTTTTGCTGTATGTTTTGTTTGTCTTCTGCCCGAGGTTCTAGCAAGAAGTCAATCGTTCTGCCCACTTGGTTCTTGGATGCTGAGAGCCAAGATGGAAATTAGTCAAGCCCTGTTAAACGTGTGAATGGAGATGCTCACCTCATGGTTTGTTTTGACTGGTCTCTTTTGACCATGTGAAAATTCCATGTTCTATACTCACTAGCTTCTTCTTTTTTTTTTTTTCAGACTCCATGTTCTTTGCTGATTTCTTTTTCTTTTTCTTTCCTCTCTTTCCTTCTCGCCCCCCCCCCCACCCTGTGTCTGTCTCTTTAAATCTGCTGCCCCTGTCACTTGAAGACTTTGTTTTCCCTTCATGAGTCTGCTGCTAGGTGTTGGCACTCAGGAAGATGATCAGCAGAAAGTATTTAGAATTGGGGGGGCAGGGCATCTGCAAAAGTGGGGAGGGGCAGACCTGGCAGGAAACACCAGACCAGTACCATAGCAACTTTGGTAGATTCCTATGACTGCTTTAGTAACCAGAGCTTGGAGTTTCAACCTCTGAACCTAACTTTCTCTGTTCTCGGGTTACTCCCCCGAGTCACTGGATTCCATTTTTAGATATGGACAATATTGAAATACTGTTTTAGGTTACTCTGCTTTATTGAAAAGCTGGCTGGAGTTGGGCTATGGCTTCCCCTTCTCTAGGCCCAAGGTTTTGTGACAAGGAGAGAGAGAGAGAGAGAGAGAGAGAGAGAGAGAGAGAGAGAGAGAGAGAACAAAACAAAACAGACCATTGATTTTACTTGACTTTCTAAGACTTTTGCTAAAATATAAACTTTTTCTCAAGATTTATAAATTTATTAGGTATGGTTAAAGATTTATAAAGCCTGTAACAAGAAGTTAACTTAAAACTTATAACAAAAAGAGTTGATAATTAAAAATCTATAAATGTGTAATTTTAATTTACTATAGCATATTGTACATATGACATGGATTCAACTTGTGTTTGCAAATAATTGGGAAGCAACATTAAAAGACTATAATAATTAAAGATGTAATAAAAGCCATTAATAACTTTTATTCCTCAATCAAGGTAACATAAGTGAGGTTTTGTTTACTGTAGTCAATAACTATTTGCTCTTAAAAAGAAACTTAATGGGGCAGGATCAGGTATGGGAAGAGATGGGGTAATGTACAGAGGGTCAGGAAATTGAACAGGTGTGTAGCAATGGGGGATGGGGAACTGGGGGTAGCCACCAGAAAGTCCCAGGAAAGTCAGGAAAGCAAGAGGCTCTCAGGACCCCATGTGGATGACATTAGCTGAAATACCCAATAAAGAGGATCCTGTAGAGACCATATCCAGAGGTTAGGCATGGCCCCCGGTTGCAGGTGAAGGAATTGAACAAAATGGTCTGAGATCTAAAAATGGAAATAGAAACAATAAAGAAAACACAAATTGAGGCAACCCTGGAGATGGACAACTTAGGAAAAAGATCAGGAACTACAGATGCAAGCATCACCAACAGAATACAAGAGATAGAAGAGAGAATCTCAGGTATAGAAGATACCATAGAATATATTGACACATCGGTCAAAGAAAATACAAAGAGTAAAAAGTTCCTAACTCAAAATATGTAGGAAATTCAGGACACAACAAAAAGAGCAAACCTAAGAATAATAGGAAGAGAAGAAACGTGAAGATTCCCAAATCAAAGGGCCAAAAACCATCTTCAACAAAATCATAGAAGAAAACTTCCCTAACCTAAAGAAAGAGATGGCCATAAATGTACAAGAAGCCTACAGAACACCAAATAGATTGGACCAGAAAGGAAAATCCTCTCATCACCTAATAATCAAAACACTAAATGAACAGAACAAAGAAAGAATATTAAAAGCTGTAGGGGGAAAAGACCAAGTAAAATATGAAGGCAGACCTATCAGAATTATACCAGACTTCTCAACAGAGACTATAAAAGCCAGGAGATCCTGAACAGATGTCATTGAGACCCTAAGAGAACACAAATGCTAGCACAGGCTACCATACTCAGCAAAACTCTCAATCACCATAGATGGAGAAAACAAGATATTCCATGACAAAACCAAATTTGAGCAATATCATTCTAATCCAGCCCTACAGAGGATACTGGAAGGAAAACTCCTACACAAGAAGGGTCACTACATCCAAGAAAACACAAGAAATTAAACATCTCACAAAAAAAAAGAAAACAAAAGAAGAGAATCAATACACATACTACCACCTCTAGCAACATGATTTTGTGCATGCACATGTGTGCATGGACATGGACGGACACACACACACACACACACACACACACACACACACATTACCACCTCTAGCAACAAAAATAACAGGAACAAACAATCATCTGTCTTTAATATTTCTCAACATCAATGGACTCATTTCTTTAAAGCGCGCACACACACACACACACACACACACACACACACACACACACATGATAACAGACTGGATACATAAACAGGATCCAGCATTTTGCTGTACACAAGAAACATACCTCAGTGACAAAGACAGATACTACCTCAGAGTAAAGGGCTGGAAAAAGTTTTCCAAGAAAATGGTCCCAAGAAACAAGCTGGAGTTGCCATTCTAATATCCAATAAAATAGACTTTCAACCAAAAGCTATCAAATGAGGTAGGGAAGAAAACTTCATGTTCATCAAAGGAAAAGACCACCAAGAGAAAAATCTCAGTTCTGACTATCTATGCCCCAAATGCAAAGGTACCCACATTAGTAAAAGAAACTTAACTAAAGCTCAAAACATGCATTGAACCTCACACATTAATAATGAGAGACTTCAACACTCCACTCTTACCAATGGATAGGTCATTGAAGCAGAAACTAAATAGAGACACAGTGAAACTAACAGAAGTTATGAACCAAATGGATTTAACAGACATCTACAGACCATTTCACCCCCAAACAAGAGAATATACCTCTTCTCAGCACCTCATTGAACCTTCTCCAAAACTGACCATATAATTAGACACAAAACAAGCCTTAACAGATACAAGAATATTGAAATAATCTCATGCATCCAATCAGATCACCATGGAGTAAGGCTGGACTTCAATAACAACAAAAGCAGCAGAAAGCCCACATACTCACTAAAACTGAACAACTCTCTGATGAATGTTAACTTGGTCAGAGAAGAAACAAAGAAAGAAATCAAAGACTTTATAGAATTCAGTGAAAATGAAAACACAATATACCCAAACTTATGGGACACAATGAAAGCAGTGCTAAGAGGAAAAGTCACAGCACTAAGTACCTTCATATAGAAATTAAGGAGATCCCATACAAGCAACTTAACAGCACATCTGAAAGCTCTAGAACAGAAAAAAGCAAACACACCCAAGAGGAGTAGACAGGAAGAAATAGTCAAACTTAGGTTTGAAATCAACCAGTTAGAACCAAAAAGAAGGATACAAAGAATCAACAAAACCAAGAGCTGGTTCTTTGAGAAATTCAGCAAGATAGATAAACCCTTAGCCAAACTAACTAAAGAGCACAGAGACAGTATCCAAATTAACAAAATCAGAAATGAAAAGAGAGATCTAACAGCAGAAACTGAGGAAATTCAAAATATCATCAGATTTTACAACAAAAGCCTATACTCAACAAAACTCGAAAATCTAGATGAAATGGGTGATTTTCTAGACAGATACCAGGTACCAAAGTTAAATCAAGATCAGGTAAACTCTCTAAACAGTTCCATAACCCCTAAGGAAATACAAATAGCCATTTAAAACCTCCCAACCAAAGAAAGCTCAAGGCCAGATGGTTTTAGTGCAGAATTCTACCAGACCTTCAAAGAAGACCTAGTATAGAAACAGAGGAACACTACCTAATTCATTCCATGAAGCCACAGTTACTCTGATACCTAAACCACACAAAGACCCAACAAAGAAAAAGAATTTCAGGCCAATTTCCCTTATGAATATAGATGCAAAAAAAACCTCAATAAAATTCTTGCAAACCAAATCCAAGAACACATCAAAATCATCATTCACCACAATCAAATACTTCATCCCAAGAATGCAGGGATGGTTCAATAGACAAAAATCCATCAATGTAATACACTATATAAACAAACTCAAGGGAGAAAAATCACATTACCATCTCTTTAGATGCTGAAAAAGCCTTTGACAAAATACAACACTCCTTCATGTTAAAAGTCTTGGAAAAATCAGGAATTCGTGGCACATTCCTAAACATAATAAAAGCAATATATAGCCAACATCAAATTAAATGAAGAGAAACTAGAAGCAATCCCTCTAAAATCCTAAGACAAGGTTGCCCACTCCCTCCCTATCTATTCAATATAGTACTTGAAGTTCTAGCTAGAGCAATTAGACAACAAAAGGAGATCAAGGGTATGCAAACTGAAAAGGAAGAAGTCAAAGTGTCACTATTTGCAGATGATATGATAGTATGCATAAGCAACCCACAAAATTCCCCCAGAGAATTCCTACAGCTAGTAAATAATTTCAGCAAAGTGGTGGAGAGAACTCAAAGAGTCCACCTCCAGTAGATAAACAGGGTCCCTAGTGGAGGAACAGGGTTACTAACCACAGTCAAAATTTCTGACCCAGAAATGTTCCTGTCTAAAAGAACTGCAAGGATAAAAATGGGGAAGGGACTGAAGACAGGAGCCTAGCACGGCTGTCCTCTGAGAGGCCCTACCAGCAGCTGACTGAGACAGACGCAGAAACTTACACCCAACCATTGGACTGAAGCTGGGGACTCCTATGGTTGAATTAGGGGAAGGATTGAAGAAGCTGAAGGGGAGGGAGACCCCATAGGAAGACCAGCAGTCTCAACTAACCCAGACCTCAGGGAGCTCCCAGGGAACTGAGCCACCAACCTGATATAGCACACACTGGCTGATCTGAGGCAGGTACATATGTAGCAGAGGACTGCCTGGTCTGGCCTCAGTGGGAGAAGATTCACCTAATCCTTGAGAGACCTGAGGCCCCAGAGAAGGGAGAGGTCTGGTATGGGGGGGAGGGGAGCAAAGGTAGGAGGAATGGGATGAGGAACTGTGGGAAGGGGGACTAGGAGGAGAGCAACAGCTGGAATGTAAATAAAATAATTTTTAAAAATAGAAAAAAGAAAACTTAATAACGGGTATTCTGGATGGCCACATCACAAGTGTGATGGATTGAATCTAAATGTTTACCCTTAAATGTCCTCAAATTCTCCATTTATTCTGCTGTAGCATGAATGTATACAAAAATTCTTCTAATAATTTTGCCAATTGTAGAGTCTAGAGTTTACACTTTAGAGAACTAAGCCAAAAAAAAAAAGTCATTAAAAAGTCAAGATAAACATTCTGCCTAAAACAAACGAATAAGAGGGGAAATAAAAATAAAATAAACTGCCTCGTGAGAAAGAAGAAAAAGAAATCAGCCCAGGCCGCCTCCTGGCTTAGGGCTACTTGCCTTTCTGGCCAGATTTCGATGCCAACCTTACAGTAGCTAGTAGGGACTGGAATGCTTAGTTGATCTTCTGATTAAAATAAAACGTAACAGAGGTTTAATGCTATGAGATAGGACCCGACCAGGATTTTGGACAGGCAAAAACGGAAAAAAACAAAAAACAAAACTCTATTATTCTAGATAAAAGATGAAAAAGTGAAAGAGTATTGGCTTCCAGGCACTTCCGCCAGGCTCTTCCCAGGGACCTAGCAGCTGCATACGTCATCATCTGCCACCATTACAAGCTGCCAGGCGCCTGTGGGAACAGAAGGACTGCCCCACCACCCCAGCACTCTCTCCCTGTTCCCACGCGCTCCTGACTGGTCTTTCTCTCCTACTTTCTGTCCTTCTCTGTCCCCACTTCTCTGCCCTCACGACTCTTCTCCTCTGCCTCTACCGTCTCTCTCTAGGCCCTCACTCCTTTCCCTTCCCCCCAAAAGCCCCCTTTATACCAAGTCTGTCTCATGCCTGGTTTCGCAGGGGAAGCACCTTGGCCTGGGCCCGCCAAGTACTCCCTTCCCGCACATTATATGTCATGACAGGACCACAACAATAAGCACAAAAACTTAAGATATTTTCTTTTAGATTAAGCACAAAGGCCCAACTGAAGTCTGTCACTGTGCCTAGCAAGGGTCTCCCTCCACCACATGGATTACTTACTCTTTGCTGTATTTGTGCAAAAAAAAAAAAGAGGACTTTTGCTGCCAGACATTTCCAGAACGCTACATGAAATGATTCTGAGTAGGTAGTCTTAGATATCTACAGAAGCGCGTGTGATTTTCATCACCTGAAAAATCCAATAAGCATCTTAAAAGGTTCTCATAGAAACAGGCTCCTACAGAGGGTCTCAATGAAAATGACTAAAAAGGGCTCCAAAGCAAAACAGTGGAAAGATGGTAAATAAAGGACAAAATTAAAAAGAAATGGAGAGGGGAAGTAAGGATTTCAACATGCTAGTCCCACAGGGAGCTCTAGAGGAAGACGGCATCTTAAAGTCTACCTTGATGTGAAAGAAAGACCCGCTAACTTTGGTGATGCGTACAAGCCTACTGCTGGCTCTACGGGACTGTAGGATAGGATGAAAGACCAGATGCTCTGATGTGTAGGTGCTACTTACTGCAGCAAACTATGCAAAACTTAAGAACTGGCTCCCACTGCTGGAGAGGGTGGGACATTAATGGCTACTGTGTTTCCTATTAAAATTTTCTACTGACCCTACAGCACAGTCTAAAAACCCCTCCGTAAATTCAGTGTTTCTAAGGGCTAACGTTAAAAATGAAAATGCTAATTATTTAAAAACTAAGTTTGAGTTCTAATCTTACAAAAGGTGTTAACTTGTTGTAAAAGATTAATAAGGATTAAAACACGCAAGTTAACGGTCACTGTATAAATCATCAAATTCTTTAATATGTTCAGAACTATATTTATAGTCATGCTAAGTACAATGTTATTTTTTTACAGGAATAAACTTTATCATTCTATATATGTTTCGAGGTTAAGCCTAAAGCAAATAACTAAACTTAATAGATGATGTACTGCTGGTTTTGTGTGTCAACTTGACACAGGCTGGAGTTATCACAGAGAAAGGAGCTTCAGGTGAGGAAATGCCTTCATGAGATCCAGCTGTAAGGCATTTTCTCAATTAGTGATCAAGGGGGGAGGGCCCCTTGTGGGTGGTGCCATCCCTGGGCTGGTAGTCTTGGGTTCTATAAGAAAGCAAGCTGAGCAAGCCAGGGGAAGCAAGCCAGTAAGGAACATCCCTCCATGGCCTCTGCATCAGCTCCTGCTTCCTGACCTGCTTGAGTTCCAGTCCTGACTTCCTTTGGTGATGAACAGCAGTGTGGAAATGTAAGCAGGATAAATGGTTTCCAACTTCAACTTGCTTCTTGGTCATGATGTTTGTGCAGGAATAGAAACCCTGATTAAGACAGATGACCCTCAAAACTTTTCAGAGATCTGCTGAATATGGCATTTAAAATGTTTAATAGAAAAGACATTCTATGACAGACAGAAAAGCCAGGTCTTAGAGGTGATCCTAAGATGTCCAAAAAAGCCAGACGGGGCACAGACCTGTATTGTGTGATGCTAACCACTGGGAAAACTGTGGACACAGTTGGGTTGACTGCTCTACTCTGCCTAAGTCAAGGGAGGCCAATTTCCAAGTTCCTCCTCCACAGGAAAATCTCTCAGACCTTCTAGGTCTATGCTGTCCTATGCAGCAATTAAAGACGCAATGTTGTCCTGTGTCCATTTTAAGTTCATACTAAAGGATATAGCATCCAAAGGTTAAAAAAAAATTAAATAGATTATAAAGGTCTAAAACTGATTTAAAATTAAAAAACAAAATGTTTCAGATTTCTTCCCCCTCTATGCTACAGTAATACTAAGATTTCAAAGGTTCAGTGTTTTAACATTGATCGATGAAGTTCTGATAAGCTGGTAAAGCCCTGACTGCTATTATCAGTCACAAGCTCAAGATTTTAAATTTCCTTTGGTTGTCTTCTAAATATAAACTCAAAGATGCTTTTCATCATGCTAAAAAAAAAATCCAATCTATATCCATCCCTCTAGATAGAAAAAAAAAGAAAGTTCATGCTTTTAGCCCCAAACCATAGCTTTTTGCTATGGTTTATGTCACAGCATGTGTCTACTCTAGCTGTTTTACAGATACCTGTTAACTGCTCTTTTTACAATGTGGGTTTCAATACAGATTATAAACAATGGTAATGCTAATATAACTAAAACCTTTATCTTTTTGTAAACTCAGAGATTCAAATTAGCTTCATGGAATTGCAACTTGGATCCACCTGTCTCAGGTCAAATGGACACCAGATAAATATTCATGTCAATCAACAGCCTAAGCTTCCACACCCATTACCTACTCCTAAAGGGGAAGCTCCAAAGATAAGATTTTTTTTCTTTAAGTTCCCTAACTTTAACTTCCATCTCTAGTCTATATCTGTCTCTGCAGATATCCAGTCAGCTGGGAGGCACCATCTAGAAATCAACTTCAGACTACAAACTGCTCCAAATGTGATCTATAACATGCCAGCCCCAAGTAATCCTACAAAGCTAGAGAACCCTGGACTTGCTGAAAGCTGATATGAACCAGTCCAGCCAGAATAATTCTCTGTCTCCTCATCTTGGTCAATGAAACAGATGTCCCATTGCCTGAATCCCCCCCTGGCCTTTCACTAACATTACAGTCTTCATGAGCCCTGACAACATCCTAATTCCAGCTGAGAAGCGGTTACAGAAGAGAATGTGCTGCTCCCTAACTTCAGTAAAGGCTGGAAGATCAGGTCAAAAGGAGGCAAAGTGGCCACATATGATGCCTATTGGTATACCAGGCTCCTTGTCTAAAGGTGCCTGTGAACACAAAATAAACCAACAGGTAGATTCATCAGCTAAAACAGTTCTGCAATATGGACACCTGATCTGCTCAATACAGAGCAAAAGGTTGGCTTTAAGAGAAGCTTATTTTCTCTATGCTAACCAACCAGATGTCCTTAGAGAGACCCTAGGCGTAATACAAATTTCATCTCTTGACAAGTAGAAAATGCTAAGATGCCTACTCTCCGCCAGCATCACCAGCCTATACAACAACAGAAATGAAAAACAGCACAGCTTTTTGTCTTTCTTTTTCATGGAAACAAAGTGGTCATAATATTTTTATATATGGTGAGGGACGGCACCCTGCTGTCCTCAGAAGGGAAGCAAGATTATCAGAATCGGCACTGCAGGCAGAAACAGCCAGCCCTGCCTCGGGTGAGACCAGGAATGCTGACGTCACTAGGCACAGCTGGTTCTCTTCCGCCCAAGCATCCCGGCATCCCTGCCAGAAAGTGTTATTTCTTGATGAATTCAAAGAAGATTTGCTTCCCCTTCCTGTCCCCCCCCTCCACTTTTGGCTTCAAAAAATCTACTGGCTCCCACAACTAGTGCACTTTCCAACTGAAATTGCTTTAAAATGTGATAAATCGAATATTTCATTTACAAAAACAAGATTAGAAATAGTTCCATGTTCTATTCTAAAGAGTATCCTTAGCACTTAAAACCAGCCAAAACAAAATTTTAAAATAATATGTATATTTTCCCTCTTTGCATTTTTAAATTGGCAATACATCTGAACAATACGATCTGAACAGCTGTCAAACACAGCACTGAACACAAACTTTCAATGACCCTGAGTCCCTAAGATTCCACTTGGCAGAGAGCTGGGCCTGTCTGTGTGCAAACAGAAAATATATTTTTGTCCCAGTCAGTGAAAACCTCACGCATCCAAACAATGTAAATCTCTAAAGACTACAGCACCTAATGTCCCTGTCTTAGTTTCTATTGCTGCAATGAAACACTGCGACCAAAGAGCGAGTTGGGAAGGAAAGGGTTTATTGTGTTTACACTTCCACATTGTAGTCCATCACTGAAGAAAGCTAGGACAGGAACTCAATCAGAAAAGGAACCTAGAGGCAGAAGTTAATGTAGAGACAACGGAGGAGTGCTGCTTACTGGCTTGCTCCTTGTGTCTTGCTTAGCCTGCTTTCTTATCAAACACAGGACCACCAGCCCAGGGATGACACCAACCACAGTAGGCTGGGCTCTCCCCCACCAATCATTAATTAAGTAAAGGCCTTACAGTTATATATTACGGAGCAATTTTCTCAATTGAGGCTCTCTCCTTTCAAATGACTGGCTTGTCAAGTTAACATAAAACTAGCCAGCACAGTCCCCTTTTGATCTGTCCTCAATAAACTACAGAGAAAAGATAGCCATCCTCATTTCACAGTCATTTGGTAGTATATACAGAGGTATATTCAATAAGTTCAGAGTGTATTTATATTTATTTAAGACACAATGGGATTGTCAAGATGGCTCAATGGGTAAAGAAAGGCCCCTGATGCCAAGCTTGAAGACCTGAATTCAATCCACTAAACCCACAGGGTAGAAAGTGAGAATTATCTCCCACAAGCTGTCCTCTGACTTGCACATGTGCCATGTCAGGAACATGTGTGTGAACACAGGCACACACACGTGAGTACACACACACAGTAAATAAAATAAAATACAAATATTTCTAAAAATTAAAAAAAAAGGCATACTGTTTATCTCTGTAGAGATATGTGCCCCAAACCTGTCCTATCTTGAATAAGCTATATGGATACAAGACCATGACTCTTATTAGGCATGGCTTGGGGAAATGTGGTCAATTATTTTTTTATTGATTAGTTGTTCCTTGACAATTTCAGACACTCTAATAATGTATGCTGATTACTCTTTCCCCCACACCTCACTCCGATACCTATCAACCTCCCCTTATCCTTACCAGTCTCTTTTTCAGAATCCATGACTTTGTATTGGATTTGTTACCCATTTAATTTAAGTAGGGTCATCTGTGTGACCACTAGGTTGGAACTATCCACTGGAGTCTGGTGGAATCCTCAGTGAGTACACACAGAAGCTGATGGCTCCCCGTTATCCTCAATCTGTCAGCTCAGTGCTGAAGGGTGGGACCCTTGTGCCCCTCCTCCTTCTATGCCTCTGAGACAGTAGCCCATTTTTAAGCAGACCCAGTGCAGGCACCAGCAGCTGCTGTAAGGTCATAATTGCCTTGAATGTTTCTTGTTCAGAACATAGAATTTCCCATCTTCTTGTTCTTATATTCTTTCTACCCCACCCCCACTTCACTTCTACTTTTAAAGAGGATAGGGTTGGGCATTCATCCGTCACTTATTGTCAACACCCTGCATGACAGAGTCACCACCTTCATCACTGTTCACTGGAAAGGGAGGCTTCTTTTGTTAAGGCTAGAGGGTACAAACATAAATATTTAAAAGGAGCTTGACAATTTATCCATCTAGTTAAATAACAGTATTCACTCCCCTGCCCCCACCCAGAGTCGATGAGTCTTTCTCCCCTGGCATGGGTATTTGACCAGGTTCACAATACCCAGCATAGATAACCCTCCTGTGGAGAAAGTTTCAAATCCAGAGAGCAGTTGGTTACACTCACTATAGCAGTGCCACTAATACATGAGGGAGCACATCATTCCTGGCAAGTTGATCTTAGAGATCAAAGGATTCAGACAACTGGGTAAGGTCCTTGCTGCCTTCCCTTTCCCCATAGCATCCTTCATAGTAACTTCTAGACTAAGCAAGCTAGCCAGCAGGGAAGAAACTTCCAAATCAGTCCAAGCTTGATTTCTCTGGATCATGAATCTAAGATGTGTGGTATCTTCAAGAAGAGAGTTTTAATGTCTAGTTCTGACGGTCAACAAGAGAGATGGCAAGAGCCTTTATTGTTTTGTGGAGCTACTGGGGCCACTGACCAACAACTCATAAGGAGGTAGCCCAGCCCTGGCATGGGATGGGTTTTGTTTAATAACCCGTGGCTCCTGGGTACAGATTCTTCTAGCCTTTCATGGTATCTCCTTCCAAACATTTTTATTATTTTTAAATTTTCATTACATTACAATTCCATCACCCAGAAGAACGGTGTTTTATACACAGGCCACTGCTTTTCAGAGTGTGGCCGAGGGTGTTCCTAAACGTACATCTTCTCGATCGGCTTCCAAATTGAAGCTTGCTGCTGCTACTGTGGTGGCTGTGACTGTGGCTGCTGCTGCTACTGTGGTGGCTGTGACTGTGGCTGCTGCTGCTACTGTGGTGGCTGTGACTGTGGCTGCTGCTGCGGTGGTGGTGGCTGCAGGGGTGGCGGTGGTGGTGGTGGTGGTGGTGGTGGTGGTGGTGGTGGCTGCGGCAGTGCCTCTCAGGAGTGTGGATTCCCTGCTGATCTTTCCTTGAGAGACAAGTGAGGCGACACCTTCCTAACACACCCATCTCACCTGCTTTCCTTCAACTTAATTTCCACTGGGGGAAAAAAAACAAAATTCACAGAGTCTGTGGAGAAATGCCAGGAGTTTTGGATGATACATCTGCAGTTTTCATATCATGTAAAATTATTCCCGGCATCTGGTTTACACAGGAATCATGGGGGAAAATGATGTATTTTATATTTAATGGTGAGCTGAAAAAAAAATTAGATCCTGAAATGATAGTACTTATTTTTACAAATTGAGTAATATCTCCTTCCTCAGTGAGATTAACCACCCCCAAAGGAAATGTGAATATTTATATGTGGTACTGTAAACCATGCCAGGAAGCTTGGTGGGTAAAACAGGAGTCCCCAGAAACTCGGGGTACACACCTGAGACGGTAGGCGGCTCCCTGCTCCCTGCCAGATTCCTGTCCTGGAACGTGTGCCACATTTCCCACATAAGAAAATGTGGTGGTCACATTTCAGACATCAATGAGATGCCTTGTTCTTGTGAAGGCTCGATTCCCCAGAATAGGGGAATGCAAGTCAAGAAATTGGGGGAGGGGGATGGGATAGGGGGGTTTTCAGTGGGGTAACATGGAAAAGGGTTAGCATTTGAAATGTAAATAAAGCAAATATCTAATAAAAAATAGAAAGAAAGAAAGAGAGAGAGAGAGAGAGAGAGAGAGAGAGAGAGAGAGAGAGAGAGAGAGAGAGAGAAAGGAAGAGAGAAAGAAAGAAAATGGGATCACATAAGCCCAGGGGCAGGGATGGCAGGGTGGGGGATGGGAGCTCCAGTTTTGCTCATTGCTGAGTTCCCACATGCTAATGAGGTACCTAGAGGTCCTGAGGGTTTAGCCAATAAGCTCCCCTTCCCAGACATTCCTCTCTGCAAAAGATATTGACTCTCAGGTCCACCCTGAGAAGTGGGCACACATCCATTTTCCACAATGAAGAACTAATAAACAGTTTGGAACCCAAATCTGTCTCTTCCATCAAGAACCGCCATGGGGAGCACGGAGAGGGCCTTCGCCTACAGGTTCTCTGCTTAATTCTCCTGTAGAAGGCTTCTCTGCACTCCTAGCCACAACCGCAGCCAAGCTAAGGACCTTCAGCAATGAGCAAAGCGGGAGCTCCCATCCCCCACCCTGCCATCCCTGCCCCTGGACTAGTCACTGCTCTCAGCCCACAGGACCCCAACTCTGCTCTTAGAGACTCAAAGGAGCCTGAATGAGAGTTTGGGAGCCCTCCTCCCCGCACCGCCCCATCTTGGGCCTCTTGACACAACACCCCCCCTCCCCCCCCACACACACACACTTGGTTCCCAACTTCTCTGTTCTCCAGCAGCGACTGGGAGCCTGGAAGCCAGGGAATAAATATCAGCTTCTGCTTTCTCACGTCTCAGACTGAGCTTTCCCACCTTCAGAGCGGTGTCCTGGCGCATCCCTGAAGACAGCGCTCGCCCTGTGGCAACATGGGATAAGCACTGTCAAGCTCCCTGCGTTTTGCCTCTCGTGTTCTGTAGCGGGGCGGAACACAAACCCACACCTATACAATTCTTTAACTCAAAACAGTATTCTTATAAAGGGAGCTGGAGAAAAAGTTCAGTAGGGCAAAAACTCTAGCCAGTCAAGCTTGGGATGATGACCCAAGTTCCATCCCTGGACCCAGGTAAAAAGCTAGATGCAGTGGTCCACATCTGTGATACCCGGTGGTATGGTGAAAGAGAAGATGGAGATGGGAGACTCCCCTGAGGATCACCAGAAGCTCACAGTCAGCCTGGACTCCACAATAGCAGGCGCAGAACCAGAGTGAGGTAGAGGGTGGGTATCACAGATATGGACCAATTCCCCAAGGTTGTCCTCGGGCCTCCACATGAAAGAATGCTTCCACACTCATCCATACATACACACATTTTAAGAAAGCCAAACCAGACAATATTTTAGAAACTAAATCTAGAACAGTAGACCCCATAGCTAAAACAATGTTAGGACAACCCAACTCTGTTGAGATACCTGCTCCTGTTCCGGGATGCATGCTATCATTTTTCTCTTACCTGTCATCTCCGACTGTCCATGCTGAAATATATGTGTATCAAACCGTTTACTAATAATCTTCAATTTTTAATAGGATATTGAACTCCTCTTCCTCCTAAGTTCCTAAATTATAGCAACAGAAATTTGCATGTCAGGGGCTGGAAACTCAGCTCTGTGGTTAGAAGCACATGCTGCCCTTACAGAGGACCTGCGTTCATTTTCCAGAACCTACACGGGGGCTCACAACTATCTATAACTCCAGTTCCAGATGAACCAACACCGTCTTCAGGCATCTGAGGGTACCAGACATACTCTGAGAGCATAGACATAGATAGATGCAGGCAAAACACCATACATACACAATAAAATAAATAAACCTAAAAAGAAAAAAAATGCAGTCATACTTTCTAATCTATTTACCACTATACCTCATAATTCATATTCTCCTGGCTGAATAGGGACTTCTCAAGATGAAGTAAGAATAACTGAACACATACGCCTCTCTGCTGCCCTTCCCTCTCCAGCTTCTGTTTATTGACTGACTCATCAACTGAGAACAAGATTTGCTTTGGCATTCACATCATACCAGGATCTCACCTTGGGTTTCAAAAGGATAGGTCGCAACTTGCCTTGTTTAATAACTAGACCACAGTGCTGCATTCAAGAAGCAGCTCTCACATGACTGGCTCCTGTGGTCTTATTTGTGGTTCCTTTGTGGGTCCCACAGTCACTCACAGCAGGAACCCCTCGGATGCAGAGACAATTTTTTTTTGTCATTGGTCTCTCCCTGACATCTCCTCCATCTGCATACCAGCTCAAGCAGTGGGTCTATGGACATCAAAGATGCTCACTCCCATTCCACCACCATTCCTGTCTATAACTTTGGTGCAGACAGTAATATAGGCCGGACACATAGTAGGAGTACTGAAAAGCCTAAAGGCAGGAGGATAGACCCACTATTCGCCATCTGGGTGTGTCCACTGTTATCCAGCTCTCCTCCAGTGTCTTCTGTGTCTAATGGAGCACCAGCCTCAGACAGAAGACCTCTTTATATACTTCGGTGATTCCAGACATTAATAACTGTTAATATAACTTTTCTATTGCTGTGACATGACACCATAACCAAGGCAACTTATAGAAGAAAGAGTTTATTGGACGCTTACAGTTCAGCCTCATTGCAACCACAATGGGAAGACGAAATTAGGCTCTGCCCTCGGTCTGTGATAAAAGGCTTGAAAAGTAGGCCCATGGTTTTATAGAGTTTGACTAAAAGAGAGCCATTATTGTCTAGAATGTTTGTGTTTTATTAGACTGCCCCTTCTCTTGGTTCTATAACTACAGGGCAACAGGTTTTTCTTAGGATAATAATGTTTTGTAAGGACTCTTTTGGGTTTTGTTTTATAATGGTTCTGGGTCACTGTGTATATTTCAACACCATCCAGGGATATATATGTGGTGAAGAAGAGGAAGAGGAGGAAGAGAAGGAGGAGGAAAAGGAAGAGGAAGAGGAGGAAGAAAGAAGAGGAGGGAAAGGAGCAGGAAGAGGAGGAGGGAGAGGAGGAGCCTCAGAGGACTCACCCTCTCACCGCTGTACCATTCTCTCCACTGCTAGAATCATTTTTCTATGTTTTATACATAATGTCGGAGCTCACACGCGAAGCTCAGGGAAGGAACAGAGAATTGCAACCACTCATCTTATCCACGCCAGAAATCCATGGTCGTTTTATGGTAACACTTTTTTCTCAGGTAAACTGGTAGGTATAATTTCACAGCCTCCATATGTACCAAAAGCACGCATTTGAGAACTGGAAACTACAGAGGTACACTGCCTCCCCAGCGGATGTGGTTCCAGGGATGTGGCAACCGATGAGCCATATGTCGGTTATTTGTTCATGACATGCCTACTCTGCTTTATTGATATCACTTCTGCGTTTCACAGCAGCCTGCGTGCCTCAGCTGCGGTGACTTGCTTCCTTGGTGTTCAGTATTTGTCTCAGGGATGTTGATTCTCTGTTCAGTTTCCCATCTGTTACAGAGAACCATCACTCTAAGATCTCACAATGGCAGTCACATTATCCATACTCTTCTCCTCTGCACCTCCCTGTCTCGATTTTCAGCATCCCCACAGCTTCAGCCTTGACCTGACACAGTTGTTGGTCAGCTTAACATCAAAGCATGCTGGGAAGAAACAGTAAAACACAAAACCTCCAAATGCGAACTTTTTTATACCCTCATTTTTCTTGCATGTTTAGTCAACATGATACAGTGTACATGGATATTTCAAAACATCTTCCTTGCCTTCTAAAGCCCCTTCCACACTCCTTGTCTCCTCCCACACAGTTCTTTTGTTAGTTAAGTCTCTTCCTCCAAAATTTTCTTTTTCTATTACCAATGCTTCTTTGATAATCAGTTTTATGGCTCTAAATATTTTTTTAAAGATTTATTTATTTATTATATGTAAGTACACTGTCGCTGTTTTCAGACAGCCCAGAAGAGGGCGTCAGATCTCATTAAGGATGGTTGTGAGCCACCATGTGGCTTTGCTGGGATTTGAACACAGGACCTTCAGAAGAGCAGTCAGTGCTCTTAACTGCTGAGCCATCTCTCCAGCCCCCTATGGCTCTAAATATTGTCTACATATTAACGATCTCTAAATTTCTATCTGCAGCTCAGAGCTGTCTCCCAAACTCAGTCATGTGTTCAATCGCCTCTCCAACATGGCCAGTAGAATGTCTATGGCAAATTCAATAAGTCCGCATCTGAACTCTCCCTTCTCCAACAAAACAGATGGCCCCACGACCCATATAAAATCCTTGGGATTATTTTTAACCTCGTTCCCTATGCTGTAGGGGACAGAGGACGCCCTGCGTGAGTGAAGTCCGGAGTGGATGTGTAGTGTCGACATGAACAAGGCCTGAGCAAGGTCGTGTGGAAGACTCCAAAGCCTCAACCTCATGAAAGCAGCAAAGCTGTCCCTGTGCGAGGCTCAGAGGGATAGGAAGGTTCTCCTGGGGAGTCTGAGTACTTATGGACAATTAGTCAGTGTGTATAAAGACTGTGTGGTGGTGGTGGTGGCAGAGGACTTTACTCCCAACAGTCAGGAGGTAAAATTCTCAAGGCTGGCCTGATCTACAGAGCCAGTTCCAGTAGAGCCAGGTCTACACAGAGAAAGCCTGTCTCAAAAGCAAAAACAACAAGATGATAGCCTGAGACTGCTCACCTACAGAGACTAGTTAACCCCTCCCCCTGTGCTGTTCTTGTTAAACACACTGAGGTTCTGGGTTGGGACCTGTAGCCATCTCCACCTGAGCCCAGTTTACTTTATGTGTATCTGTATCTGTTCTTTCTTCAGTCCCTCAACAGTCTGAGTCAGGGTTCCAGAACACAAGCCTTGAAGAGCACAACACTAGATAGTCCTACTTTGAATGCACCGGCAGAACCTACCCAGCATGTGGCCCAGCGGTTCCCACATCTTCCTGCTGCCTCCTGAGGCAAGCCATCTTCATCCTTCATCTGATAACTGCAATGGCTTCCTACTAGGTCTCTCTTCTGCCCCTAGGGTCCTGCTCTCCATGGCTTTCTCAGTATTATAATCACAGTGATACTTTAAGATACAAACCACAGGGGTTGAAAAAATGACCCAGTGGTTCAGAATGCTTACTGCTCTAGCAGCAAACTAGAATTTGGATCCCTGCACACACATTAGGCGCTCACAAGTGTCTGTAGCTCCCATAAGTAACACACCACACACACACACACACAATAAATAAATAAAATCTTTTTAAAACTAAAATAATAACAATAATAGAAATGTAAGTCACACCATCCTCCTCTCAAACCCAGAGTAAAAGCTGAGATCTGTGTAAGAACATTTAGTCACTATGTGCCCTGCCTGTTTCCCAGTGTGACTCCTATTCCTTCCTACATTTACTTAGCCCCTCCCCGGTGTGGTGGTGTGAATAGGAATAGCCCCATAAGCTCATGGTCATTAGGGAGCAGTGACTCTTGACTGGGCTTAGGAGGTGTGGCCTTGTTGAAGGAGGTGTGGCCTTGTTGAGGTAGGTGTGGCCTTGTTGAAGGAGGTGTGGCCTTGTCGGAGGAAGGGATGTATCACTGGGGGTGGGCCTTGAGGTTTCAAATGCTCAAGCCAGGCCCAGTGTCTGTCTGTCTGTCTGTCTGTCTGTCTGCCTGTCTGTCTGTCTGTCTCTTCCTGCTGCCTATGGATCCAGATATAGAACTCTCAAGCTACTTCTCTACCACCAGGTCTGCCTGCATGCCACCATGCCTCCTGCCGTGACGACAAAGGACTCTACCTCTGAACAATAAGTAAGCCCCAATTAAACGTTTCCCTTTATAAGAGTTGCTGTGGTCATGATGTCTCTTCACAGCAACAGAGCATTGACTAAAACATTCAGTTTCTAGCTGGTCCTAGAGAAGTCTATGTACCCATACCAGAGCCTTCACTCCGGCTAATCCTATTGTTGAGGATTCTAACCATAAACATACCTTAGTTCAAATCCCTGCCTTTTGCAGAAACACCTTCCTATCCTAACCACACTAATATTACAATCTCCACCACCCCCACTAGCATTCCTATCTCTTACTGGATATAACTTTAATTTTTATTAAAACTTATTTTTAATGATGGTTCTTAAATGCTTTAACCTCCCTTTTAGCCCACCACCCACCAGAGGTAGTGGGAAAGAAAGGATATGGGGGAAGTGGACCATATTTAGAAAAGTTTTTTGGAGTAACTCCCCTCTGTGTTGTCTGATAATGGGCAGTCCAGTTCACAGGTCAGTAACAGCAGCTCCATCCACTCACAAACACTCACAAACTCTTTACAGGTACATCAGTGGTCTAGGTCAATAAAGTCAGGATAGCAAACAGGAATCAGTAGCAGTGACATGACCTAGCAGAGACAGCCAGGCCTCAGTCTCGGCACGAGTCAGCAGGAGAGGCCAACAGGAACGCCAGGAGGTTCTTGGCTGTGCCTCCCTCAGGATAACAAAGATCAGCAGAGATGTGTGACCCACACTGGGTGTTTTATTTATTTTATTTCTTCCATCATACATGCCATGTTTAACACAAATAGTAATTTATATTGTCATTAAGCTTATTGGCCATTATCTATTTTCTCTGTGAGGAAAATAAGCTCTCTGAAAGCAAGGGCATCATTCTTTGTGCACTGATAAATCCAAAGGACTTAGAAGATGTCTCCCATGCATGAAACAAATATAGATTGGATGTAGGAATTCATCTCATTGAAAAAATGCATCAAATCAAAGAATATTTATATGGAAATTCTGTTCATAAATATTATAAATAAAAAATTATAAATAAAAAATAACTCAAGTGTGATTGCATAATAAATAAAATTAAAAGTTGTAGAACCAAAATCAATGGCCCAAATGTTGGAACTCTGAAATTTATATATTTTACTCTGAGGAGAGAGGAAATACTCAGGGGGAGCAAAACACACATACTCACACATTATGCACACAGCCCTATTAAACTCAGTTACCTGGATTGTAAACCCAAAGGATTAGAAGCAAGCTGTTCTGTTTGTACAAGAGAAGACAGGTCAGAAACCCAAAGAGCAGCAAGCAAGGGCCAGTAGCCTTCGGGCAGCACAGGGGACAGAAACAAATTGTAAGTAGGCAAACTAAAAATAAATATAAACTCTTGGGGCATCTGGTACTAAAACAGATACTCCACATCCTTAAAGGTCATGATGTTGTCCCACAAGATTCTGATTTATAGTCAAGAGAGTGGGTGTCAACTGAGATACTGAGCATGAGGTGGTCAGAGAAAAATAATATTCCATACACTTTGGAAAAAGTCATAAGAAATATTATTTAAGTATTTCTACTAGAATTATTAAGTAATGCTGAATGTTGATGATTTAGGAGATAAACTCTTTGAAATTAACTTCTGTGTACTGTAACTAAAGATGGGAATAACCACCTCATTAGGCCTTCAGCTATTCATATGTATAAAATAATCTTATGCTCCAAAGAGGAGCACGTTCTGATCAACTTTCACATTTTGGGTTTTCAGAACTCAATGTCTGAGGTTTTTATGATGTAGAATAAAGCATAGAAACTCTTACCTAGCTGAAATAACTATAGAGGTGTGTCTAAGGACACATCAGCAATGGGCCCAGGGTTACACCAACAACATCCACAAGATGAGACTTGGAAGGGCCACCAGACTCCTCCTATGTCTTACCTTGATTGTCTTTGAATTAAGAATTCCACATCTACGAGAATTCTTTATTAGAAATACAATTATTTCTGATAGAGATGGCACATCTCTTCAACACATTAGCTCAGATTCCTGTGGACTCTAAACAAACAGATGCAACATAGACTGGTCCTGCCTTCTTCAGTCCACTTCCAGAGGTGGGTCCCAGGGTGTAGAGATAATCTCTTATGTACTATGTGCAGGCATCACCTGTCAATAAAATTCTGGTGGCCAATAAACTGAAGGTGGGACATCTAGCAGAGAGAGAGGAACTCTGGGATAGCTTCAGGCTCAGGAAGATTTCAATCCTCCACCCCCGGACTTAGAGGAAGTTGGACAGACTTAGTGGAAGTTGGACATATGAAACTGAGGAGAAGTAACCAGCCTGTGGCAGACACTGAATAATATAAATAGGATAAATAAGTTACAAGCTAATGAGAACAAGCTTGACTTATGGCCATAAGTCAATAAAAATAATAATAAATAAAAATAAGTCTCCATGTCCTTATTCAGGGGCTGGAGTGGCTTAGTAAAAACACAAACAGTTATGAATGGTTTTCAGTGTGAGGCTATTAGAATTCAGGCTCAGAGCCTGAGATAAAGCCCTTGGTTACAAGTGTCTGCTTTGTTTTTCTTAGTAGAGAGGTTGGTCAACAAGAGAGGTAGAAGACAGACAGAAATGTCAACCCAAGGCGTCTAAGCAGGAGGGAAGACTAGAAAGACATCTGAGTAGAGCAAACATTTGAAATGGCTCCTACAGGGCTCCTGGAATTCAGCCATGTGGAAAGATAATTGTGAAGGCTAAGACTTGGCATAGGCTGTCACTCTGCCAACCACAGTATTTGTGGTGTCCCAAAGGGATTTAAAAATGGTGAAAAAAGCTCAATCCATATGAGCCGTATGATTTCAGCCAATAAAAAAATATATTTATAAAAAAATTAAGCTGGGGGCCTGGAGAGATGGCTCAGAGTAACTGACTGCTCTTCCAGAGGCTGTGACGTCAATTCCCAGCAACCACATGGTGGGTCATAACAATCTATGATGAGTTCTGATGCCTTCTTCTGGCATGCAGGCATTCGTGCACTCATATAAATAAATAAATAAATAAATTTCTTTTAAAAATTAAGCTGAGTGTGGTAATACACACCTTTAATCCCAGCACTCAGGAGGTAGAGGCAGGCAGATCTCTGAATTCGAGGTCAGCTTTGACTACAAAGCAAATTCCAGAACAGCAAGGGCTACACAGAGAAAAATCCTGTCTCAAAAAAAAAAAAAAAATATATATATATATATATATATATGAATATCTTAGTCCTGTCCCTAGATGCTGTGCAGGTATGGCTGCTAAGTCACGTCAGTACGTTACAGAGAGGAGAGAGGCTATGTCTATGTTCCGTGTTCTGACCTAAGAACATCTGAATGATTAGTATTCCCTGAAAACACTCAAGCCTGAGACAGCCACCAGTCCAGAACTAGGGTGTGTGGACAAGGAGCTAGCCTGAGATGACCACCAGTCCAGAACTAGGGTGTGTGGACAAGGAGCTAGCCTGAGATGACCACCAGTCCAGAACTAGGGTGTGTGGACAAGGAGCTAGCCTGAGATGACCACCAGTCCAGAACTAGGGTGTGTGGACAAGGAGCTAGCCTGAGATGACCACCAGTCCAGAACTAGGGTGTGTGGACAAGGAGCTAGCCTGAGATGACCACCAGTCCAGAACTAGGGTGTGTGGACAAGGAGCTAGCCTGAGATGACCACCAGTCCAGAACTAGGGTGTGTGGACAAGGAGCTAGCCTGAGATGACCACCAGTCCAGAACTAGGGTGTGTGGACAAGGAGCTAGCCTGAGATGACCACCAGTCCAGAACTAGGGTGTGTGGACAAGGAGCTAGCCTGAGATGACCACCAGTCCAGAACTAGGGTGTGTGGACAAGGAGCTAGCCTGAGATGACCACCAGTCCAGAACTAGGGTGTGTGGACAAGGAGCTAGCCTGAGATGACCACCAGTCCAGAACTAGGGTGTGTGGACAAGGAGCTAGCCTGAGATGACCACCAGTCCAGAACTAGGGTGTGTGGACAAGGAGCTAGCCTGAGATGACCACCAGTCCAGAACTAGGGTGTGTGGACAAGGAGCTAGCCTGAGATGACCACCAGTCCAGAACTAGGGTGTGTGGACAAGGAGCTAGCCTGAGATGACCACCAGTCCAGAACTAGGGTGTGTGGACAAGGAGCTAGCCTGAGATGACCACCAGTCCAGAACTAGGGTGTGTGGACAAGGAGCTAGCCTGAGATGACCACCAGTCTGATGCTGCACAGGCCTTGATAGGCTCCTAGGGCAGGGAGTAAGCTGGAGACTAGAAGAACCTTGCTAGGGCCCATGGGTTCTGGGCAGGAGTGAGCCTGAGACAGATGACCCTCCCATGAGGCTGCTCGAGGGAGCCCAGATGAATAGCAAGCAGGTAACAACCACCAGACTAGCACCATGGGGCCCAGACAGGGAGCTAGCCTGAGATGACTACCAGTCCGGTGCCACACAGGCTGAGGTGGGCAGACACCTGGTGCCATAATGCACAAGCAAGGCATAATACTCCTGAGATCACTCCTGAGACAACCCCAGACACTCAGAGACCCCGGGCACCACTAAGAGGAGCAAGTTAGTGGTGGAGAAACGAAGAGAAAGAGAAACAGGAGGATGTGGGCACAATAAAGGGAGACAGAACTGAACACTCAAGGGTCATAAAGAACATCCTGATGTGAGTGAGTGGCAGGTGATGCCACCTAGAAGTATACTAGAGTTCTGGTCTGTGCTGTCATTGAAGTCCATGTCTAAGCATGTGGCCCTGCAGCAGCAGGGCTGGTTCTGTCACCACCAAAGGCCAGGCAGACATCTCTGGGCTGGGCTGCCACCCGGGGGCATGTTAATGTCTGAGAGCTGTGCAGAACTGGCCCCGCCCCTCACCTGGGCATCCTAGGAGAGCTAGCCCTTGGGGTATGAGAGCAGAAGAGGTTTGCCCCACCATTAGCCAGCTGCAGTATCTGAGAGCAACCCCACACATTGCAGGAGTTGCTGGTGAGAGAGCTGGCCCTGCCATTTCCCCAGTGATGGTGTGGATGAGGAAGAGATACTTCCCTCCCCTTTCCCCTTACCCATTACCACCTGCGGCAGGTGGGGACCCGGCCCTGGGGTCGTGAGAGCTGAGTGCTGTGCCTGACCCTCACCTGCTGCAGCAGTCAGGAGAGTGGGCCCTGCACCTTGCCTGGGCAGCACAGTAGAGCTGGCTCCGAGGGTGTGAGTGTGGGAGAGCCAGAGGGCTGACCAGCTCAGATAGCTCTCAGGCCCAGATCCAGGGTCCAGATCTCAACATCCACCCCGTTGATGAACTGCTGGAGTGCACAAAGGAGCTGGTCCTACAGATGTAAAACTTCAGGATCTCCATGACACAGGGCAACAACAGGATATCCAAGAGGAATCACAGTGAGGTTTCAGTATTGATAAAGTAGCAGAAGTCAGAGGCCAAATACCAGACCAACACGTCATTGCAAGGAGCATTTGTGAGTAAAATGTGTGGACAAAAGGGCATACTGTGGGACACCTGTGACACACTATAGCTTCCACAGTGAGGCCTTTTTTTCTCTGTTGCAGGGGAGGTTGCAAGGGTAGAGGATGGGTATGAGGGGAGGGGAAGATGAGTGGGATCAGGCGCATTATGTTAAATTCACAAAGAACCAAAACAACATTAAAAAAATAACTTAATCACCTAGGAAATGATCATCCTGTAAGTGCTGGGGGATGTTTTTGTGCACTGTGTATTCAATTGCTGATTTCTGTCCCAGGAGATCTGGATACAGTCTGGACTTGATACTGTCATTATTAGAAAGCATTTCCTGACTCAGTATTTTGTAAGACATTGTTCTCCATTGTCTTCTGATTGACAGAATAAAGAGCTGATAAGCCTATAGTTGGGCAGGAGAGGATAAGGAGTTGGGCAGGAGGGGGTCTCAGGTGGGCCAGGGAGTCACCATGAGGACATGACTGAAGAGGAGCCCAAAAGAATCCAAATCACAAGTAATGATGCCACGTGACTGCGAAGTGGCCCAGGCCAGCATAGTCAGGTTAGAATAGATAAGTATCTGCCAGTTATAGTGCCTGGAGCTTATCAATAAATATAAAGGTCTCCATGTCATTGACTGGGGACAAGGGCAGGTTAGATAAGCCCAGTACTTTTACATGTAGATATTCTATAATGTTCATTTAAAGGTCATGAAATCACTGAGTTTGGGCTAACATGTGGTTAAAAAAAAAATACTCAGACCAATGACACTGCAGGAAATGCAGTAAAACCTATGACCAGCTATCGCTGGATGATAAGGTTTCAACAATTTCTTCATCTGGCCCCAATTAAAAGATAGTTTCAATTACAGTCTGTAACTTTTCAAAGCCAATGTTTTGTTTTTTCAATCAGGGAAAGATAAGGATGTTATTGCATGTTACTTGGTAATAATATCAGAAATAAGGGAGAAGAGAGAAGGGTACTGTACCCTTCTGCTCCCCAGACTCCCAACCAATGGAAGGAGGAAGTGATGATAACTGGGTCACAGGTGAGCGTTTCCATGGTACTGCTGTCCCAGTTACATTTCTTACATCTAAAAACAAGGACTTTAAAAACTTTACAAAGTTTTTCTCTTCTATAATTCCCTGTCTGTCAGTCTTTAATATTTTCAGATCTCCTTTTAATTCCTTCAAGATTATTGCCTTGAGATAAACTTGCATCAGGGAAGTCTCCCCTGTGTAATGATGTAAATTAACAGAAGACAGCCAGTGAAATCAGCCATATGTGCTGCTGGTCCTAACCAAAAAGAAATAGATTTAAACACTACTTCTCCTTTCATAGGAGCATTTTGTGGTATAATTTGTCTGTGGCAGATTGAAAACCAATTGTGGGTAAATAAATACCATAAAACCAAGTTCAACTATAGTGGAAATATAAAGAAAACCTCACTTTTAGGCAATTGCTTCACACTCTGCCACTGTTCACGCTCTTCTCAATGATGCCTGTATGCATTCCCTAAGAATGACAACTAATATATTTCTATATTTAACTTATTTTGATATTATTATCTTTTAGGTAACCAAAACAACAACCAAGTTAACTAGCCCCCACTTCTGAGTTCTACATACTTAACTGAGGCATGGTTTTCTTGCCCATTTTTCCTGAGGCTGGAACTCCTGATAAGAGCGACAAACCATTTATTAGTTCTCTAAACCCACAGGGGGTTAAAAATTAAATTTACTTTGACATCCAGAACCTGTTGAACGTTGAATTGTAAAATGCGCCTCTGAAGTTAAGATAAATATCCAACCACACTGAAAAGGTAGGAAGCAGAGCGGTTGAGATAGCATCAGATTCAATTGAGGGGAAGATAAGGTGTATTTGCAAGCTTATGATATTGTGCAGCTACAGCAGCAGCAGATGAGCGAGCGCAGGAACACATGGTCCATTCACACGGAGCCCGTGGGGTTCCCAGCCTGGCTGGGCTGGGAGATCTGCTTATGCATAAAGCTGCCATCGGTAATGGCACCCTGTTGTAGCAAGAGAGGGCTCCCTATCTGTGCTCTAATAATCCGGATATTCACACGGGGTTCCTGATGTAAGTTTTTAAAGTATTTTAGACAAAGAAAATATAAAGCCAGGTCAGAAGCCAGATAATCCCAGCTCTACAACTTGGGTCATCAAATACCATCAGGGAAGTCTGGTATAGGCAGTTACCCTAACATTATCATAAAAGACTCTATTCTCAAGTGGACTTCAAGTTTTGACATAAGAAAGAAACACGTATTGCTGAATCATGATGAGGAAATCATGATATGAACCCAACATATGTGCACACATGTACACACACATGTTCTGAAAAGGCCAGTGATAACAACAGAAAAAAAATGTTCAAGCCAGAAAACAAATCCTTCAAACAGGAAACTGGCAGAATTTCCGGGCCATTTCCTTCTAGGACTTCAACCTAAGTGGCTCCGCGCAGGCACTGAGTTCACCCCTGATAAAACTAAGCCAGGCGAGCACAAACCGGAAAGCCATCCTGAGAGTAGGGCGATGGCAGGGTTTGGCTTCATAGCCAAGGTCAATGCACACCACACCCCTGCCTCTTCTGAGCTGAATGATGCTGAGTGGCTCTCTAAAGACAGCTTTCTTTTCCCTGAAAAAGATAATTATTATATTGGAAATAACCAAGGTGGTAGGCTGCACTCCTCTAATCCCAGCAATTAGGAGGCTAAGATTAGGGGTGTGAACTCAAGTCCAGGGTAGACTTCAGATCCTGTTTAAAGTCATAAAGGGAGCCGGGCGGTGGTGGCGCACGCCTTTAATCCTAGCACTTGGGAGGCAGAGGCAGGCGGATTTCTGAGTTCGAGGCCAGCCTGGTCTACAGAGCGGGTTCCAGAACAGCCAGGACTATGCAGAGAAACCCTGTCTCGAAAAAAAAAAAACAAATAAAGTCATAAAGGAAAAAGGCAGGAGAGAGGAGTAGGGCAAAGAAGGAAGGGTTAAAAACTAAAATGAATTGTATATTTTTTTTGTATCTTTAGAAATGTTTTGTTTTTTTTTTAATGTGTGAGTATTTTGCTTGCATGTATGTATGTATACAATGTGCGTGCCTGGTGCATATAGAGATCAAAAGAGAGCATCAGACTTCCCCACAACTGGAGCTATGGGCGGTTTTAAGCCACAATGTAGATGCCGGTAACCAAACCAGGTCCCCTGACTTAGTGTTCCATTGCTGTGAAGAGACACCATGACCAAGGCAACTCTTATAAAAGAAAGCATGTAACTGAAGGCTTGCTTACAGTATCAGAGGGCTGATCCGTGATTATCATGGCAGGTGGGAAACAGACAGGCCTGGTGCTAGAGCAGTACCTGAGGGCTTCACATCCTAATCAGCAGGCATCAGGCAGAGAGAGAGGATGGGCTTGACATGGGCTTTTGAAATCTCAAAGCCCACTCCCAGCAATACATCTTCTCCCTCAAGGCCACACCTACTCCAACAAGGCCACACCTCCTAATCCTTCTCAGAGAGGTCCACCTGGGAACCAAGCATTCAAACCCATGAGCCTATGGGGCCATTCTCACTCAAACTACCACATACTCTGTGAGATCAAAAGGTGCTCTTGACCCCTGAGCCACTTCTCTAGTCTTATTTTTTAATATATCTTTGAATAAACGGTATTTAAAAGATAACCCAGGGCTGGCTAAATGGCTCAGTAGGCAAAAGCATTTATCACCAAGCCTGATGACCTGAGTTTAATCCCCTGTGCCCACAGGTAGGAATGGACTGATTGCCACAAGTTGTCCTGTGATCTCCACTCATGGACTATGGCACATATATGCACACACACGCACACACAATAAATAAACAAGTGTAACTTTTAAAAGATAATCAAGAATTCTAAAAGCCTTCATTTATCCATTTTATAAAATTGCTATCATCTGTTACAGCAACAAAAGTAACTAAAATACGGATTTTTTTTTTCCAAAGTCAGATCTTGTCACCAAACCAAAGGATGTTAGCATATTTATTCCACCCATACCTTCACCATGGGCATCCATCCAACTCTGCTCTCTAAAATGTCTCATCCACCCATTTGGGTACAGCCGGGTTTAAATTCAATTCAAATAACTCACAGTTCATTCAAGGTTTTAAATGAAACATTACGTCAGTAGAAAGACCTCTCTGGTCATCTGCTTTCAAATAACAGTGCCTCTAGATCTCCTTCTCTCTAGTTTCTTTCCATCATGGCAGTATAGATGTTGGCATTTGTGCACTCTGTGTCCCTGCTCTGCACACTCTTACCTGTAACCCTTTGGCACTTCTCACAGGTAACTTGCCCCTGTTCACTACCGTATCCCATGACAGCTGGAAGAGGATTCAGCACCACATCAGGTACTCAGTCGTGTCCTGAAGGCTGACTGAGGAGTATCTCTTCATCTGGTATTGCAATTCACAAGGTCAAGGGCTTTGTTTTTTATCACCAATGGGCATTCCACAAGAGCGTCTGGCATATAGATATCAAAGTGTATATAGTCAGAGTGAATACATGGATGAGTGGAGAGTGGAGGGAAATCACTAAGTTTGATCTTTTCCTACACCACCTTTGGTCTGGGGAAGGTGGAAGTGGGCATGAGGCAGGGAGAAGGGGGTAAGCAGAGGAGAGAGGAAGGACTGGCAAGGGACACCGAAGGCAGACTTTCTTATGTCACAAATGTGTTTAAAGAGCTGATGGAGATAGCATGCAAGATTTGAGCACCCAACCTTCCTGTGGTATATTCAATAAGTAATTTTGTAATGGCAGGAGAAATAGTCTTCCCCAGGAAAGAGCACACCAACTGGTCATCTAATACCAAATGGTCAGCCCTGAAAGCATACATGAAAGTAACATTATACAGACATAGGAATGTATACATATATGCCTATAACAACAGTTAGCGAAAAAAAAGAGGCTATGAATTTGAAAGTGAGCCAGGAGGGGTATGTGGGAGGATTTAGAGGGAGGAAAGGGAGGGGGAAATTTTATAATTATATTAGAAAATTACTCAAAATAAAATAAAAAAAATTTTAAAGATCTCAAACTAAATAAATAATGAAACCAATAGATATATAGACAGATAGATGATAGATAGATAGATAGATAGATAGATAGATAGATAGATAGATAGATAGATAGATAGATATAGATAGATAGATAGATAGACAACCAGACATATAGCCAGGGACTTCCTAGCAAAGAAGCAATCAGTACAGTAAAAAGGCTACCACATGGTTTGTCACAGGAGGACTGGCCCCTGGGAGATCTGTCATCTCACAGCGCTCCTAGTTGATGGTTTCTGGTGTGAATGCTGGCCGAGAAAGATACATTCTCCCATTGAGGGTAGGGGAGGGTGGCGAGCTGGCCACTAGGAATTTGACCATGTTCCAGTGAGTATATAGACAACACAAAATGGACTTTTTTTAGTTGGGGCAGTGGTCACAAGGAAGCAGGGTTGGGGGTTGACATGGGAAGATTGGAGGTAAGTGGAATCAGGGTGCGTGATGTGAGATTCCCAAATGATCAATAAAATAAAAATGTCACCACAGAATAGAACATGTTTGCAAACTCTATATCCAGTAAGAACCTAACATCCATAAGATATAAGACTTCATTTAAAAAAAATAACTAAAACAAAATGAGCTGAAAATGGCCAAAAGGACCTGGGTAGACATTTTACCAATGATGACACACCTCTAGCTAGGCCTGTGACGGTGCTTCCAGAGAGAATTAACCAAGGAGGGAAGAGTCAACCTGAACATGGGTTACACCATGTCATGATGGCGCTAGACCCAATCAAAAGGGAAAAAGAAAGCAGCCAGCATTTGTTTCTCTTTGCTTTGTGACTGAGGATTCGATTTCACCAGCTACCTTACAGCTCTGCTACAAACCACTCCCTGACACATGGACTTAACCTCTTAACTGTGAGCCAAAATAATTTTTTTCCCATACATTCCTTCTTCTCGGGTATTTGGTCACAGAAACTAAAAAAAATCCCTGAGGGTGACAAGAGGGAAACTCAGAAGTGCTATGCCAATACATCTGATAACTTAGATGAAATGAGTGAACCCCTGAAATATGACCAGAAGAAACAAAAATATGAGTAGTCCTTTATCTACTAAAAACATTAAATCTGTCATTAAAAGCCTTTCTACAAACCAGGCATGGTGTCTCATGCCTTTAATCCCAGCACTTGGGAAGCAGAGGCAGGTGGATCTCTTGAGGCCAGGCTGGTCTACAAAGGGGGTCCAAGATAGCCAGTGCTATCACACAGAGAAACCCTGTCTTGAAAAAACAAAACAAAACACCTGAACCAAATGATACATATTTTTAAACATCAGTCTTTGATCATTTCTTTTGAAATTAGAGGGGAAATCAAGGATAAAATAGAAGGAAACTGAGAAGCCAGAAGAATCATGAGACTAAAACCTAAAAGAAATATTACAAAGCCACCAGCTTACATTCCTCATTGATAGGTATGAAAATGGCATTCAGAAAATACTACATAGTTGAATAGACCAAAAGATGGAGATGATAATATAACATGACAACGTAGTATTTCAAATAGGAAAGGCTGGTTTATCATCAAAACTCAGACAGATGTAGTGGTTCAATATGTGATCCCAGTACTCAAGAGGCTGAGGCAGGAGGATGATTGTGGCCTGGAAGCAACCTGAAATTCCAGAACAGCCTAGGTGACAGCAGGATTGTATTTGGAGGAGGAAGGGGGAAGGGGAAGAGGAGGAGAAAAATCACTCAAGGTAAATTCTCTACATTTCTAGGAGAAACAGAAAAAAGAAAAGGTTTTTTTGAGAAAGAGAAACAAAAATTCATATGATCATCTTAATTTAAGAAGATTGAATTTGCTTCTAAAATAAAAGCAAGCAGAGGAAAGGAAGTAGGGGAGGGAAGAAACTCACACTTAAAATCCCATGGCAAAACATAAGACTTTCCAGTAAAAGAAGAACTCAAAGGTGCTTGTCCATCTTTGCCTCTCTTCCTAAACCTTGTCCTAGAAGTCCTAGCTAGTGAAGCTAGGCAAGAAAAATAACAAAAGGCAAAAATAACCAAAACAAATAGGCAAAGCTGCCTTTCTTCATAGGCATGTGATCTCTTAAAACAATTGTACAGCAACTACTAGAAATCAAGAATTTAGCTTGGCAAAAATTATATCTCTAATCAAATCAAACAGGATATCTGAACCTATACACTATGGTCCCTCAACTATTGACACCTGCACTGTCCCTTCACAGTGTAGAGGTAACCATTCTCAACAGAGTTGTCATTGTCTAAGTATCGGTAGCTTTATTCGAAGAGTCAAGAACAGAGGTTCGGAAAACCGAACAGCTTGATTCACACTGCTGGGAAAGGGGGCTGATGGAATTTGAATCCAGATCTGGTTAATTCCAAAACAAAGCTGATCTGACAATGTAACTTGGAGGCTAGACATGCAGAGGGACCCGAAGATAAGGCCCTGAAAGAGAACGGGAGACTACAATGGCAAAGGAAAGAATTTGGAGACTGTTTAATTGTCCCTAAGGACATAGATAGCTTCAAGGATCTGAAAATGCAGAATTGTGATGTCATTACTAAAAGAGAAAAGGGTGAGAACCTGAGGGGACTGGGGGCTGAGAAAGGTAAAGACTTTGACACGCACCAGCTTGTTAGATTCCAGGTAGTTTTGACAGCAAATGGCAGAAAGTCTAACAAAGAGTAGTTTCTAGGAATAGTGTGTCATTTTCTTCACAAGACAGAAAATCTTAAGATATACAGTAGCTGAGCAAAGTCAGAACTGGGCCTTGGGTTTCCTTGGTCTCGCCTTTTGAGTTACAAGATGGATGCCACAGGCCCATGTCTTCTAGACAGCAAGCTTACCAATATCTCCATTGTCTATCCTGAAAGCAAATGCCATCCTAGAATCTCTTAGCATCCTTTCACTTTGTCACTGTGGCCAGGACACCTGGACTGGAGGAAGAGACTGGAAGAGAATCGGCTGGCTTTCTTTTCTCTCCAGCTTCTGTGGCAGTGGAGGATAAAGGCAGCGTACCCACAAATGTCAGTGGGATATCACAAGGGAACTGCCCTAGGCAGAGACAAATGCACCTGGTCTGGGACATGTGCCTTGGGCACATAATTTAAGTAATCTTCACGGAGAAGGAGGCATGGAAGAAAGGGCATGTGAGAAGAGGAAAAAGAGGACCACACAGGTTTTGCTTTTCTGCAGGAGACCCATGTGATTCACAGAGAGGCAGCTGAGTCAACATGGCCAGCTGGAGACTGCCGCTCTCACCAAGGCCAGTCGGCTGCTTTCTTTGGGGTGTACAGCTGCTTCCCTATCTACCATCCACCCAGTTATTTCCATCTTCTTCCTCCACCAGAGGCTTCTTCCACCAGAACCTCCCGAGCCTTCATTCTCTGGGAGAAAAAGAAAATGCATAGAACAGCAATTCTCTTCCTTGCCTCTCTTGAGGATGTAGCTTTAAATCTGCCAGAAACAAGACCTATGCCTTGGAGGGGTGGTATGGGAAGTTAACCTGCTAAGGAAGTGTTCTGAAAGCTTATAAACTCAGGGGAGTTCAGGCAAAAGGCAATGTTAGTCTAACCAGCACTTGAAGGGCCAAATATCCAGCTAGGGAAGCCCAAAGAAGACAGGAGGCTGCATTTGCTCTTTTAAGTACCACTTTTCTATGGAAAATTCAATCTCCCAGGCTCAGGGTAAGGGACAGACAGCAGGGCTAAGGATGTGCTGGGCTAGCTGCACCTCTCATAGGCTCATTTCTCCTTGGGCATACCATCCCCTATGTCCCCTCTCTGAGGGCATCAGGGCTGGTCATCCTTTTCTTCCTTAAAAATCTTCTGCAAATAAAACCAGAGCCATAACACTAACCCTGATTAGATGCCAGACTGTGCCTGTATATATGTTCCACATGGACACAGCATGTGTTCCCATGGTCTCGAGGCCTCAGTGAACAGTCCCTTAAGAAGCTGCACACAGAAAGATGTCAGACATTAAACTTTGAAAGTAAATATGGTTAACATCACAGAAAGAGGTCAACAGACACCGTGTGCCTTTTGATGAAACACCTCGACTCTTCTGTTGAAACTCTCAACAAAATAACAAGTCAGAATTTGATCAAGCTCTAAACCCAAATGTCAACTTCAGGTAACACAGATTCAAAGGAACGTGTCTCTAAAAAACACCACAGGGAAACAATTAAAATTCAGATGCAAACAAGCCCCCCCATTTCAAGAAATAGGGAAGAAAAATTCATGTTTTAAAACATATCTGAACTAAACATAAATAATTTGCATGGTGATACAAAATGGAAAAAAGAAAGTTTTGAAATAAACAAGGGACTTTGAATATTTGACTATATTTAGGAACTAGTATCAAACTTTTTAATGTATACTAATGGCATTCATTTCTTTATAAAGATTCCTTAACTTTCTGAGAGATATACTGAAATGCTTGCAAATTAAATACTACATGTGGGAATTACTTCAAAATAACCCAGGGGTAGGTCACGGGGCAGGGGGGATTATTCCAATGAGTAAAGTACTGCACACAAGCCTGATGACCTGCGTCCAGAACTCAGACAAATAAACAATATTAGGTAGCATCTGTAATCCCAGAACCCTTGTAACAAGATGGGAGGCAGAGAGAGAAGAATGTCCCAGAAGATCTGGGGTCAGCTAGCATGATGTACACTGTGTGATGGAGGAAAATGTGACCTGCTCACACACAATGAAAGGTGAGAAAGAATTCCTGAATGTTCCTGAGCTCAACACCCACACACTGCAGTGTATGCACACCTGCGTGCACACATACTGTACACACACAACTAAATAAGAAAATAACTACATGATAGACAGAGAGATGAGAGAGAGAGAGAGAGAGAGAGAGAGAGAGAGAGAGAGAGAGAGAGAGAGAGAATATCAACCAAGGGCCAGCAGAGAATGAATGTGCATAAAAGTAAGACAGGGCTATCAGTGAGCTAATGATTCTTAGGGGTAGGGAGGGAGGGGTAGAATAAGAAAATCATACTATTCTGTGTATTTAGAAATTTTCCACAATAAAAATAGATAGAATGTTTTAAGTGGTTGGTTAAAAGTCATGAAATATCTCCCCACCTCCACTCCAAAGCCAGAATTCGCATCGGCTAGGAACCAGAAGGGGCAGCAGGAGCAGGTGTAGACACGGCTAACCCATCACCTGCACCCTTGCAGGAGAGTGGAAGAGGACACCTGGGCCCAGAGGAGATAGTGTATGTGGCCACATCACCCTGGCCTTGTGAGCACCTTCTACACTGAGGGCACAGGGCAGGTATTCATAAGGGATGAATAAACACAGTGACTAATGTCGAGGGAAGGGAAATGAGAAGCAAGCAGGCAGTTACCACGGAGTCTGACTTGTCTTATTACAGTGGACAAAGTGTGCACCCTGGGAGCTCTTGTGGTAGTCATCTAACTAGAAGTCGGGGACAGCAAAGCTGTCCTCATGTATTCCTCAGAATTACCTTGTGATTAGAATTCAATTCCCAGCTCTGGGGCTCTGGGAAAAAGAATGCACTCTGCAGGCTGGAGATGTGAGCATCCTGACCTCCTGGCAGCCTGGTTTCTCATTGGGAATTTGAGAGATGTTCTTTCGCTTAACTGGATTCCCTGCTCAGCTGGCCTCTGGTGCAACTGTATTAGCCAAAGGATGAGCATGTCCTCTTGTCCGGCGGTACAGATTTAACATCAAATTAATGATCTGGGTAGTCTCTAAGGTCTCAAGAGTCTGGTGTCTGTACGACCTTCCCTGAAACATGAAGGAATTCTCAATGTGCTGACAAGGCAAGATTTCTGGAGTGAGTATGAGGCTAGCCCTGAGCCCTGGACAAAGTCCCAGAGAAAAGCCATCCCTGGGGTCCTGCCTGGTTGACACCAGCCTCCCCGAGAGCCAGAATTCTCCTCTGTGTGCCTCTTTGATCTTCTCCATCTTTCCAGAGTGAGACTGTATCTGGTGTTTCTTTGATTTCTGAGTCATCTCCTCACACCATGTGTCCTACAAAGTATTTTGGTTCTAGCAAATGTGCTCCTTGATTTCTTTCAATCCCATTCAACCACATCAAAGGAACTAGCATACCATCTATATGGGGCTACGTCACATGCAAAGGAACTGTCAACAGAAGTGTGTGTGTGTCTAAAAGAAACACAAATTTAAAAAACAGAAACAAAACAACCTTAGTTGTCTTTAAAAGATGGCAGCCCCTTGGGGCTGGAGAGATGGTTCAGTGGTTAAAAGCACTGGCTGCTCTTCTAGAAATCATGAGTTAAATTCCCAGCAACCACATGTTGGCTCACAACCATCTGTAATTGGATCATGCCCTCTTCTGGTGTATCAGCAACAGTGTGCTCATATACATAAAATAAATAAATAAATCTTAAAAAAAAATATGATGGCCTTTTTGATATACCCCATCATCCTTGACTTCATCTTCTGCTTCTATGTCAGCCTGTGAGACAATGGTCTTCAAGTAAATTAATCAACTGCCTTACAGAACTCCAAACCAAAGGAAGGACACAGGAAACTCTTTACTAAGATAGTTCCTGTCGCCTAAGGAGTTTCTCCATCCCTCCCTGGGAAGAACCTCTGATGAGGACAAGTGATGCAGTGCTTCCTGTGAGGGATCACACTGCAGATTCTAAGCTCTGAGCTACAAGCCTCCTTGCGGCCACCCCACTTTGCCACTTAGGAGTGACAGCAGCCACAGACCGTGTGTAACTGAGTAAGTACGACTGTGTTCCAAAGAAACTGCACATTGAAATGTGAATTCACATAAACTTGATGGATTGTGAAATATTACTCTCCTTATTTATTTTCCAACCAATCAGGGATTTTAGAGCCATTCTTGGGGCATTTACAGGCTACGGTTTGCTGATTCCGGCTCTACTGTGATTGAAGCAGACGATGAATGATTCACAAAACTTGGTGATGCCCCTTACCCACCATGCAAGTGATCAACTAGAAACAGTTCTTAAATCCACAGAAGCCAACTTGAAACCTTTCATTAAAATTAAATAAAGGTCATCACATTTTTCTTAAAACAAGTGCTGTCTTACTATTTTAAATCCCAAATAGTAGGAATGCATGTAATTTCACTTTTAGCTAATCATCTCAGCTCAAGGAACAATCTATGTAAGATCCATAAGCAAGCAGTAAACTTGCTTTGCATTCCCAATGGGTGCATTAAGACTTCTCTTGGTGCTGGTTTGTACATCCTAATGTCTGATATCGTTCCAATTTTTTGGTGAGTATTTATAGACACCACCTCAGTCCACCAGAGTCCATGACCATAAGTCACTGACACATAGAACACTTTGCATTTTCTCTCTTTGGCCTAACCTACACAGCTACATTCCTTCGACCTCCTTCTTTACATGTTAAGTTTGGAGAGTTCTGTCTCAACCAGAGTCTTTGTAGGCGTGCCAACACACACATCCCAGGCACTGTTCTTCTTTTGCTTCTCTTCAATTTTCCTTATGTATGTGTTTACCCAGGAAGACTTTCCTATTTCTACTTTCTTTTCCCTTTTTTTTTAACGTTTGGTTGTAGGGGCTGGAGAGATGGCTTAGAGGTTAAGAGCACTTGCTGCTCTTTCAGAGGTCCTGAGTTCAATTCCCAGCACCCACATGACAGCTCACAACCATCTGTAATGGGATCTGGTATCCTCTTCTGGAGTGCAGGGCATGCATACAAGGAGAAGACTGTATACATAGTAAATAAATGAATCCTTAAAAAAAAATTTGGTTGTATGTGTGTATGTGTGCCTTGTGTGTGTGTGTGTATGTGTGTTTGTGTATATGTGTGTGTATTATGCATGTAGATGTACATGCATGTAGAAATCAGAAGTCAATGCTGGGTGTCTTCCTTGATCATTCACAACCCTACTTTATAAGGCAGAGTACCGTGCTGAAATTGGAGCTCCTCAACTTGGCTAGACTGGTTGGTCAATGAGCTCCTGTCTACACTGCCCCATGGCTGGGTGTGCAGATGTTTGCTGCAATGCCAGGCTTTCTGCACAGGTGCTGGCAACTCAGGCGTCTGTATGGCAGACAATTTACTGACTGGGCTAGGTCCGTGACTCTCTCTCTTATTTCCAATCTCTGGGCTCCTCTTTGTTCAGATTCCTGGTCACTTGCCTAATGCATACATTGGAACTACCTTTCTCAGCTAACCTTCCTATATGGTCCCAGCATCATAGTCCCAAACACCACTTCACTGTATTGGTCCGTCTTTCCTTGTGAATACTTGGAGATGTCCATGATAAAAGATTTAGAAAATAGAATGTGCCTTCCTGTAGTCAAGATGTGGGCACAAAAGAAATTCGAGGTGGGGCAGAAAGGCAAGTCTCTTGCTGTGTCTGTGTGCCCAACCTGTTCCTCTGCCTGGTCCCTCGGCCTCCTGCTGTCCAGGCCTGATTCTGCATTTCCAAAGCACTTTACACATCCTCCTTAAAGCGTTTATCACTAGACTGCAGTTCCAGTTACCTAGCTACCCCACCACCACACCCTCAACCCCTCCCGCCCAGAAGCAGCTCTTATTTGTCACACCTCGATGCCCAGCACAGAGCCTGGAACAGAAGGCAGTACAGGGAGTTCCCCAGACAGTGTTCATCCCCACTCTCTGCCTTTATTCTCTCTTTTTAAAAATTTAACAGACTACATTTAAAATCGCAACTTCAAAATATGCCTCTCCTACTGGCTTGCAATGAAACAGCCCCTCCTAAATGGCTCTTCTGAGGAATTCTGGGATTGAGGCCACAGAATAGGCAAGAAGGTCTTCACCGTGGAAATAAAACACATATGGGGCACTTCCTAGCTTCCAAAGCACTAGGAAGCTTTTTCCTCCCTTCTGCTGGGGTGAGGCAGGGATACTCAGTTTTCAAACTCAGGAAGTAAAAGTGATGAAGTACAAGCTCAGAACTAGTGGGAGCTCTGAGCCTAAATCCTCAGTTTATCCATCTGTCCACTCACCTGCAGTTCAGTAGCACCAGGCTCAGGAAGAGGAGGGTGCTTTTGCTGTGTTTCTTTTGTTTTTGTTTGTTTTGTTTTTATTTTTGTTTTGCCTTTGTTTGTTTGGGGTTTTGATGTTTGCGTTTTTGTGGGGTTTTTGTTTGGGTTTTGGTTCTGTCTTTCTGCTCATTATGAATGGTGGCATTAAACTATGGCACCATGGTCTAGAAATCCACTCCGAATCCAATCATGCTGTCAGGGGCACAGGAACAGACTTCCTATCCACTCCACTCATACAGCTGCTGCTCCACGACTTTGCCATAAGTACTCACTGGCTAAAGGGTTTCCAGTGAATTACTGACTGTTCACTACGCAGTTCTGCAAAGAGAAGGATGTTGCTTACTATCCAAATTTATCACTCACGAGGAAGCACTATTTATAGGTTAAGTGCAAGCTCCTGATTATCTCTTGTTTTATAATTCACTTTTCCTAAAGTATTATATTTAGATTACTGATCGAATTAGCAAGTTCTTGGTTTAAATATGCCTTTAATTCCTCCACAGAATTCTGTATGGCTTAACTATCTCTTCGATTGTCTTACTGTTTACTGCATATAATGTCTCTAATATTAGAACATACCATTTTAGTCAGAAATGGGGCAATGCCTGCCAAAAATATTCTTGCTACTGTGTAGTAACTAAAAGTCATGATTGTTTATCACATTAAGTTATTCAGATGAGTTACAGTTAGCTCTTTTCAGTTAGTTAATATCTTTTCATCAAAGGCCTATAATAGTAGAACATGCACAGCAGGCCACTCTTAAGATCTTCAAGTTTGATCCGGACACAAATCTGTTCATTGAAAAATTTTCAATATGGCAGAGCACAAAATATTTCCCACAAATGCAAATTCAGATATCATGCAGATTGCTGCAAGATATGAATCACTGGCCTTTGGCACCAAACTCTGAGACTCAGAGGCAGTTCACTCTGCAAGACGTTTTGCTTGTTTCTTTCAAAGTTCAGACACATCACCTTTCTTTTCTCCTTAGGGTAATAAACTATAATTGCTAACATACTGTGTAATGTTTACTGTTAAATTTGCAATCTGGACAAACAGAAAATTACACCGATAGAGCCTAGAGACAACTGCATTGGGTTGTCACCCACAGCACCTTCGTCAGAGGCTGGCCAGAGTCAGCATTCTGCGGTTTAAATTCCTCTTTAGAGTGAGGGTCTTTTCTGCAGAAGATTAAGACTAAAACCCGCCTCCCCGTGACCTTCCTAACACAGACCTTGAGAGATCGCCCGCAGGAAGAGGGCTGTGAATTTCAGCAAGGGACTTGACAGCTTCACTCAGTCCCTCACTCTTGCCCCTCCCCCCAACAAAAAAGGTGACTCTGCACCTGCATGAATACTCCCCTTCTCCCCGCCCCTCCTGGAAACTTAAATGACATTCTCCCGGAAGGTCTAGACAGCCTGAAGCCCGCATGCATGTACCCTCCCTGATCTTAATGCCATTGGAAACCACCCACCCACCGACGAGTGGAGCGTGGAGTCGCAGCGGGGCAGAAGGGGACCAGGGCAGGCTGGCACCTAGTCCCCCACGGCGCCGCATTCTGTTCCCGGCACGTGGAATGCTCTCCCGCAGGTGGCACCCCACGAGTGGCCCCCCGCGACCCAGATCCCTCACCCCACCCCACGTACCTTTTATCCAGGCAGGCGATCCACTCTGCCGAGGACGGAGAGTGTGCAGCGTGCGCAGCGACCATGTTGGGCAGCAGCGCGCCGTGGCCCCTGGCCGCGGCCACCTCCCGCGCGCCTCCCGGCGGGCTCCCGCGGCCTGCGGGGCGGGGACCGAGGGGCGGGCCAGGCGCGAGGCCCGCGCTGCACTGCGGCGCCCGCGTGGGAGCCCCGCCGCCCCGCCCGCCCGCCAGGAGCGGCGACCCCACGACACCTGGGGCAGGTGCCCCGCTCCGCCAGGGCCGCGTCTACCCTCACCTCGGGGGAGGGGGCGGGGGAGCTCTGCTGCCCGTGCCACCGGGGTGCGCGTGGGGAGGGGATGTCAGACTCTATATATTTTTCGTAAGGCAAATGCCACTAAAATGGCTGCTGCCTCTCCGTTTCCTTAGAAACCCATTAGTCCTCCTCGGTGGCTGTCAAAACTTGCTAGCTGCTCCTGGCTCACCTTTACAGTCTCCCGTTTAAATAAGGATGAGAGAGGGCAGGGCTGGGAAGGCTTGCGATGAGGTGGGGGTGGGGGACAACATGGTCTCTTGATGTGGACCCCAAAATGGTAATTATTCTGAAGGTTGAGGGGCGGTGGGGCTGGGAAGGATAGAAAGAGACAGTGTGGTCACAGTCTGAGGTAGAAGGACCCAGAAGACCAGTGCATAATAAGGGGGTGCAAACTGAAGTCGCTGGCCTTGAACCTCGGACTTGCTTGGGCTCCGTGACCCAAGCATGACAAAAAGAAACAAGAATGCGATATCCTGACCCAAGCAGAACTACGGGTCTGAAAGCCAAGTTCCTGGGCACTCCGTGAACTTGGGCAGTAGCTTCTCTCTCCTACAGCTTCCTCTTCCCAGGCCCAGTGCTGAGGGTGGTCACAGCTGCCTGTCTCCTGTAGGTGTTCGCTGTAAGTGTTAGGCCTAGAAGGTGTTCAGTTACACTCTGCCAAAAAAAAAAAATTGACAAGGACAGTTGTTCAGGAATTTGGGGACAAGTTAAATCTGTTGGACTCCTACCAAGCGCTGTTTTGATATTTGTGACATACATTTAAGAATAGGCATGGGTGGGATGGAACAGGGCTTTACCCTCTGTGTTCATCGCTACTGTCCCCACATCCGCTGCCCGCCCGCCCCCGCCCTGCACCCCCCCCCCGCACTTTTAGGGCCGATGCAGGGAATCTGGGGAGCAGGAAACAGCCTGTGCCTTCTGGGATGCTTTTGTTCTCAGACAGCAACCTTGACCTTAAATCTCACCAGAAAAATTTTCCATTTCCCCATGTTCAATAGACAGGATCTGGTTTCAGACCCACAACCAAGTGCTTTCGGCAGAAACTCGCTGCTCTGGGCTTGTCCCTCATTCCGTTTAATCTCTACTATGTACCATGAATATCACTTAACATATTATACCACATTAACATCTCCAAAGGTGTCATCTTATATGGTGTGAGAAAGGAGATGTGTCCTCTAAGTATTTTTGTTTATAAAGATCAGAGCTACTGGGACATTTCAAGGTTACTGAACACTTTCTCCAAATGCCTCAGAGAATACTTAGAGGTGAGGAACCAGATGGAAAAAAAAAGACAATATATCACCTGTCATCACACAGAGACTCAAGGTGGCATTGGGAGGCCACAAAACTAAGCATATTAGTTATTCACTAAGTCCAGTAGGTGGTAGGTAGTGGAGAACATTCTTTATATACATTCTCATTTAGTCCTTAGGTCAATCTGAGAGGCAGGGACAGAGGGACGATACTCCAGTAAAGATCTTTGAAAATGGAACAAAATAGTGAAAATTATATTTTGAGGGAGAATGCTAACTGGTAAAGGAGGACACTTAGGAGCTGCTTGTCATGAGTAAGGTTCCCTAAGAAGTCTCGCACACATGTGAAGCATTTTAAGATCTGTCTGATAAAGTGCAAGGGCTTTGTCTGTTATGTGAGGGGCACTGACTTTCCTCTAAGAACAAGCAGAACTATGTAAATACTATCTAGGAGCACCAACAACGGCTAGCTCATTCAGAGCATGTGCAGGGCTCCGTGCACCCTTGGAGGTGGGTGCCAGTGAGTCACCAGGACGGCGAGGACCACAAAGGGCCCAGGGCCCAGAGCCACCTCCCTTCCCTTGAACTGGAGCTGGGTGACTTCAAAGTGATGGTTCTGCCATTTTCATCAATGGAATGAGAATAGAAGGCCTGTCCAGAATGACTTCCCAAGTGATAAGAACTAAATGGACAGATAATGCTTATGATCTGAAAGGGTTTTGACAGTTATCAAGAAGTACAAACATAACGGAAAAAGCACTCCTGATATTGTTGTTAAGAGGTAAAAGCCAAACAAAGAAACAAAGAATAATCTTCTATGTTTCTTTTTTTTTTTTTTTTTTTTTGGTTTTTGTTGTTGTTGTTGTTGTTGTTTTCGAGACAGGGTTTCTCTGTGTAGCCCTAGATGTCCTGGAACTCACTCTGTAGACCAGGTTGGCCTCAAGCCCAAAAATCCTCCCGCCTCTGCCTCCCGAGTGCTGGGATTAAAGGCACGTGCTGCCTGGCTGTTTAATTGTTTCTTAGATTTTTTTGTTTTGTATGTATGGGTGTTTTGCCTACATTGTATATAAGTACACCATATGTATGCCTGGTCCTCATGAAGGTCAGGCAGAGTTCCAGATCCCCTCCAGCTGGAGTTACGGATGGTTGTAAGCTGCCATATGGGTACTGGGAACCACAGGTCCTCTGCAAGGGCTCTAAACCATCTCTCCAACCCCTCTCTTAAAGGACATAAAATAACACCAGACTAAAAAAAAACCATACATGGTGTATTTTTATTTTGGAAAATGTCTAGAGAAGATAAATTTATAAAGATGGAACATGGATTGGACACTGCTTAGAGCTGAGAGATAGCTGAGAGGCTATCAGGAACTCAAGAAGTGACTTAAAATTGCTTGTAGTGAGGAATGCTCATGTCATAAAAATCACATACTCCCTGAATGATGTGTTTAAAATGACTGAAGGTATGGCATGCTAATGACATCATAAAAAAAAACGTTTAAAAGAAACAGTAAACCTATCCACTGTGAGGTTGGAGGGGAAGCATACACTAATCAGGAAGAATAAGAGAAAGTTATATGAAAAAAATAAGAATTACCTATAGTTCCATCACCTAGATGTGTCCTTGTTTGTATTTTAGTGAACTTCATTCTGAACTTTTCCATTTTAAAGGGCAGGGCTGGAGAGAGACCTCAGTGGTTAAGGGGACTGATTCCTTTTCCAGATGACCCCAATTAAATTCCAAACACCCACATCGTGACTCACAACCACTTGTGACTCTGTTCCTGGGAATCTGATGTCTTCTTTTGGTCTCTCCATGAGCACTGCACACAAAATACCCATACACATAAAAATAAATGTTATGAAAAATCAGGTATAGGCACAAACACATAGATAGAACTGACAATCGATAATCATTTATGTTATAAATGTGTATAAATACATCCCTACCAGCTAGAAAATAATCAACAGATTATAAGCTTTTCTACAAGTACTGGTATATGTTTTACATGTTCAAAATATCTTCATTAGGAATTTTATTGACTTCTGAATATTCAAAGATATAGTTATAACTTGTGTAAGTGTTCTCTAGACCTGTTTTGATCATCGGTGAAAAATATTTTCTGCCTAATCCTGTTCTTGTAGTTCTATGACAGTTGAGGTGTTCCTTACAGACCTCCAACTAGATGCAAAGTGTGTTTGTTATATGATGTCTATGTGTTAATGCCTATCGGCCCTTAAATAACCCGCTTAATGTTCATGTTGTATTTTGTGTATCTGAGCAGAAGCTAAGTTATCAGTTTGGAGATAGGCCCCTCAGTTCAAATTTCAGTTCCTTCTTCCACTAAGAATCTGGTCTTAGATAAATTTTTAGCTTAAGATCCTGTTTCATCAGTAAGTAGAGATATTCAGTTTGTGACACTATATGTGAGCATCATTCTTGTAGGACATTGTCTTAGGGTTTCACTGCTGTGAACAGACACCATGAACAAGGCAACTCTTATAAGGACAACATTTCATTGGGGCTGGCTTACAGGTTCAGAGGTTCAGTCCATTATCATCAAGGCAGGAACATGGCATTGCCCAGGCAGGTATAGTACAGGAGGAGCTCCGAGTTCAACATCTTGTTCAAAGACAAACAGGAGCAGGCTGGCTTCCAGGCAGCTAGATGGTCTTAAAGCCCACACCCACAGTGACACACCTACTTCAACAGGGCCACACCTTCTAATAGTGCCACTCCCTGGGCCAAGCATGTACAAACCATCACAGACATGCATCCCAAGCACCAAGCACACAGTATACGCTCAATAACTCATAGTTACTGCTCTCTGCACAATACAGATAAGTAGTGTGTGCTTTCTGCATTCCGCAAGAACCTATTAAGAGATCATTGAAGTCCCTTATATCGACGGCCCTCCATTTACAATCTGTAACTTGAAATTTTCCACTGTGAAGGATTCAGGAGATGGTTTTCCCTAAGAAACACTGACGCTTCCTACTCAAGCTATTTTGAGCTTTGGTATCACAATCAATGCCATTCATTCTCGGCACAGCTCTGCCGTTCCTCAAATGAGGGCTGCACATCTGACAACACTGGATAATTATTGCCATATAGAAATCAGAAACACAGCAGTGAAAATCAAGTAGAGCCCTGCATTTTCCCAACCCAGGAAATTCCACAGTAGATCGGGAGTTCAGTGACATCATGTTGGCTTCCATGATGCTAGAAGCTGAGAAGTTCATGATATGCTTTCTAGAAGACGGAGACCTAAACAGCTGGTGGTGTGACTCAAACTGAGTTCAAAGACAGGAGCATCAAAGACACTGGTAATATAAATCTAGAGTGGAGAACAGAGTATATGTAATATGATGTCTGTGTTCAAGAGTAAGACAGGAAGAGAGAGTGCAAATCCTTCCTTCCTCCGCTTTTTGCTCTACTAAGTTTCTGATGCCCAACCTGGGGGAGGGAAATCTGCTTTGCTGGGTCTCCTACCAATCAGTTGACTCCAGTGTTCTTGTTCAACCCAGAGAGAAGTAGTAGGTAGGGAAGGAAAAACTCTTAGGTGCTGGTCTCTGCCAGTTTTTGTATCCTTTGGCAGCAGAGAGTAATACTAGGTGTGATGGTTTGTGTATGCATGGCCCTGGGAGTGGCCCTATTTGGAGGTGTAGCCTTGCTGGAGTAGGTGTGTCACTGTGGGGTGTGGTCCTAGCTGCCTGGAAGTGAGTATTCTGCTAGCAGTCATCAAATGAAGATGTAGAACTCCCATCTCTGCCTGCACCATGCCTGCCTCGACACTGCCATGCTCCCACCATGATGATAATGGACTGAACCATTGAACCTGTAAGCCAGCCCCAATGAAATGTTGTCCTTTTAAGAGTTGTCTTGGTCATGGTGTCTGTTCACAGCAGGAAAACCCTAAGACACTAGGCTTAAATTTTCTAAAACATACCTTAATAAAGGTTCTCAAATGCTTTGACCTCCCCCACCCCCTTGTAGCCACTGTTCAAAGATAAGGGAGATAAGATGGTAAACAGGATGAGAGGCTATAGACTTGTTTAGAAGTTCTTTGGGACAATGAAACCTTGTCAGGATACCAGCAGTCCAGTTCAGTAGTGTCAGGATACCAACACAGTCCTGTTCAAAAGTGTCACCAAACACTAATCAGCAATGGCGGCACAATCTAGCAGAAACCACCAGGCCTCCGACAAATGGGCACAAGTCAGCAGGAGCAACAGGACCAGCTGGAATGCCAGGAGTTCTCCTGTGCCTCTCTCAACGAAGTGAAGATCAGCGAAGACAAGAGACCAATGAAGAGAGCACAGCTACCTATGCAAGCACCCCATCACAGTCCATTGAGTCCCACTTACACGCTCTCCAAATATTACCTGTCCTCCCACGGGTCTTGCCTCAGCAAAACACCACATGGGTCTGCATCACACGACACAACCAGAAACTTCCCCATCAGATGGCAGCAGGTGGTACCTTCTAACGTCACAATTTTTCCATAGGCCTTAGGAACTGGGATTCTTAGCCCTGTGGTGAACAGAGTTTTTATCTCTTACGTAGGTTGAGGACGTAATTAACCATGTTACAGAGCCTGGGCTGTTATGGTTTGAATCCAAAATGTCTCTTGTGGGTTCTTGTTTGGTCTCTGGCTGATGGCACCACTGGGAGGCTCTGAAAACTTTGGGAAGCAGGACCTGGCTGCAGGAGGTGGGCGTGATTGCTTAGGGTGCATACTCCCTTCTTCTCCTGCTTCCTGGTTCACTATACTGTGAACAGCGATGCTCTGCTCTGCTCCCCACCATGATGAGCTCTATCCTCTGAAACCACAGCCAAAATAAATCTTTCTTCCCTTAGTATTTGGGAAGTGTCTTAATCAGTGGATGTTCTATTGCTGTGAAGAGACACCATGACCATGGCAACTCTTATAAAAAACAAAAAAACAAAACATTTAATTGGGACTGGCTTACAGTTTCAGAGGTTTAGTCCATTATCTTCATGACAGGGAATGTGGAGCATGCAGGCAGACATGGTAGCTGAGAGTTCTACATTAGGATCCACAGGCAGCAGGGCCCAGGATCCACTGGGTCTGGCTTGACGGTTTGAAACCTCAAGGCCCATCCCATTTCCTCCCTCAAGGCCACACCTATTTCAACAAGGCCGCACCTCCTAGTCCTTTCCAATAGTACTACATTCTGGCGACTAAGCATCCAAATATACTAGCCTATGGGGCCATTCTTAATCAAACCACCAACAGGCACCTTGATTGGAACAGGTCTAATACACAGGTCTAGGCGTGGGGATTCCCTGGCCCTTGATAGTAGCTACTATCATCCCATCTCCTGGCCCTGGTGAGTAGACCTGAAGACTGCTGCTGCTTCTGCTCATTGCCGCCCGCTATAGAGTCTAACCTCTGTCCCTGTTGGTTCCGGCAGCCATTTTTGTGACCGTTTCTCCCTCTCTGCTACCGCAGCTCTGTTGCCACTCTGGCAGTTCCGCCACCATCACTGCCAAGTTGTCAAGGCCACCATCGAGGTCAGCATGGTCCTTGTGACTCCGCCTCTTCCGTAGCTGTCGAAGTCATGGCAGCAATTCAGGTCTCCACTTCTGTGACGCCATCTGGCAAAGCTTAACACCTGCCTATCAGCCTCCCCCATCTGCCTTAAATTTGGGGATTCAAACACTAATCTCATGGAGAAAAACCCCTCAGAGACACATCCAGAGAGTGGGCACCTCTAGATACAGTGTAGTCGACACGTGAAACTAAGCCACCGACTCTTCAAGCAAGCTTCACTCGCTTACCGCCTCCTAAGCTCTCTTGGCTCTTTCTTTGTACTTGTGGGTTTTTATTGAGAATCTGCGTCTCCGCTTCTCGCTGAGGAATCTTATCACCCTGCCCTTCCGGTTCAGCGCCTCAGATGACACTTGGAGTTTAGCAGCGGTGATTTGGGCCCACGATGACTGTATCAAGTCAGTTCCCTCCTCTACACCTTCAGCATACATCCCCACTCTCCTAAAACAATCGCCTTTCTAGGTGAGGCGACTCACCTGGGAGTTGTAAGGAATCCCACACTCATTAGCAAAGTACATCTCTGTGGGCCCCTGAGCTTTCTAAGGAACAAGAGTGTAATTAACACCATCTGAGCAGGAGAGACCCAATTTGTGGCTTATATTAAAAATGTGCTTTTGAAGGTATGTCCATCTCCAGGAAGGAGAACCAGATTACCATTTTAAACAATAATAGAGGGAACAGGAAACTGCTAAAATTTTGCTTATAATAATGCAATGTTCCTTAAGTTTCACCGATAAAGCAAAAAAATTACAAATGGGTCATGCTTGCAATACTAAGTTAAGCATCCTTAGATCTCTTTGTTGAGTTGGCTTGTTGTTGCTGTTGTGCATGTGTGCATGTGTGGGTGGGAATGTGCCTTTCCTGTTTCTATTGGGAATCAGTGTCTCAATGATTCTCAATTCGTGTGAGGTTCGAAGACAACTAATGACAGCCATTCTCTCCTTCTGACCTGACCAATCCAAAGTATGGTTACAAGGATTTTTATTGTAGGTATGAGGGAAAGCACAGCCAGAGGCATCTGGGAGAGTCCAGACTGAGCATGGCCAGCAGAATAGATTGGACTTTGCCAGAGATGGGGAAGGGAGCAGAAGAAAAAGAGAGAGGGCAAGCAAGGGAGAAGAACCAAGAGTGCACACAGCCTAAACAGCGGAGTCACATAGGAATGAGACGCTTCGGGGAGAGAAGTGAGGCTCAGGGGCTGGAGAGGTTTGGGGTAGGGATGGAGATGAGAATTGCCAAAGGAGCCTGAACTCTTCCACAAGTTCTTTGGTGCAGAGAGGGCCTGGCAGCCAGATTGCGCTTTGGTATATTAAGTAGGCACCATAGTTAGCCATTTGTCCTGAGTTTCTTTGGGGTCTAATACCTTTCACCTGTGAGTCCCCCAGTGGTTAGGCTCAGCAACAGGAGCCTTCTCCCTAGCTCTCTTTGTGGGTTTTAGAACATGAGCTTTTGTCTTGGTTTGCTTTCTATGTGACCATGGCATTTAAAAGTTGATTCATTTGAAGAGGAGTTACCTATTTAGTTTCAATTGCACTTTAAATATAACCAACCGTTAGAAACCAACAAAGGTCAGTGACAGTGGTGTTGCACGAAGGAACAAAGTGAAAGGATTGCTACTCCCCCAAAATCCATGTACCAGAATCTAAACTGGGCCAGCATGTGCACAGGGGCAGGAGGTGTTATGAAATGTAGGTGAGGGAAAAGCTGGAGGCAGGCAATGGCGGCTGTTGCTAGTTCCCTGGGAGAAGCCTAGAGGAATGGCTCGTAAGCTAAGAGGAATTAACCTGGTTTTCATACTAACACATGAGTGACAGTGTCTTTTCCCCATGGGCTGGGGAGTCTGACCTCACAGACTTTGGGAATTGAAAGAAATGAAGAAAAGTGGGGAGGGGACCCATTGCCTTTGTGTGAAGAAAACTTTTACCAGGTAGGGTAGGTTAAACTATTTGAATAAAAGTTTTATGAAGTGAGATAGTTTGATGAAATATTGGCCCTTGGTTGGCTAGCTACCTTTGATAGAAAAAAACATTTCTCACACAACTTCGGGGCACCAAAATTAAAGCCAATGACCAAATTCCATGAGGGATAGGGGTGAAGTAGATTTGGGAATGGAGATTTTCTTCCAGGCACAAGGTTCACACAGGTTTAATGTAAACTTCAGGTTTTGTATTCTCTAGGAGAAAATAGCTGCAGCTATACTCCTCCCCTATTTTACAGGAAGATAAAGTAGTGTCGCTACATATAGTTTGTCAGGTCCAAAGAGAACACAAGTCTCCCAAACTCCATAAGTCCATGCACATGTCCAAAATGAAAGTCTTAGTTTAATTCAAACTGGACTATAGAAGGATTTCTAGGGTAAGATGAAATCCAGCATTCCTTGGGAACTTGTGAAATGGGTTTTCTGTCCCCCAAAGGAGTTCATTTCCTCCGGTAGAGGGACATGTGACTTTCCATTGACATGTGCCTGTGGTGGTTCAGCCTCCAGGCTCCCTCAGTGTACAGGTATACATTGTATACAATGTTATACAATGTATAGTAAGATACATTTCAAAGCCCTCACGCTAGCATCCTGGCCCCCCTCCTTCCCCTTTTACCCTAAACTGCCAGGTCAGTCTTCCCTCCCCCAGCTGCTCATCCTCCTTACAATCCTTACTCTAGCTATACCCCACTAACCCACTTCCCTAGCCCTGGCCATGTCCAGCCTGTTTCTTTTACTCTCTGCTCTGGACTCTTTCAGATGCCTCTGGATATTTTTATCTCTCTTCCCTACAATAAAACCTTTCCCCCTAAAAGAACAACCATTTCAAAAGTTTCCTTACGGAGTTCCCTCACACACATAGTTTAAAACTTTCAACTTTCAAAAAAGCAATCCTGTTAAAGTAATGAAAGAAGATTCTAAAAGAAGCATCTTTAGCTCTGGAAGAAAAACTCTGTGCTGGGGAAGCACACTGAAAAGAACAGAGAACCTGGCAGTGATGCTGTATTGACTCATATGCTGCCAGTTCCTCACTACGAGGTAGGTGGTGGTCAGAGAGCTCAAAGGGTCCACCTCACCTTCCCAGAGGGGACATTTACTCTGGAGCCCAAGGATGATGGCAGTCATTGATATGTAAATCATCTTGGTCTAAACTTGCTCTAAAGACCGATGAGGCTCAACACTCTACCTATGGCAAAGTCTTCCTCACCTAAACAGTGGGGACCCTGCACAGGTGTGTAAGTGTCTGAGATGTCATGTCCTCTGGCTGAGTAAGCAAAGTTGCAATAATGAACCTGGGCAAACATATCCCAGCTTTAGCGTTACGTGCTCTTGTGAAATATATCTATATTGGTGAAATCTCAAGGTGGCATTGCTCTGCAATATTGTGGGCGTGATCCGTAGAGTATTCAGCTCAGAAAAATCTCCGATGGATGGCATTATTATAAATATTTTTATACAAACATCATTACATACATTTTTCACACTCATGGAGAAAATCATCATTAAAACCTTCAAGTGAATTAGTCACACAGCATTTGTTACAATTTCCTTTTCATCTATAATCCAATATGTTGCCTACATATCCCAGTAACAGATGAGTTTATATAGTGGATCCTACAGAGGAAAATAAGCAAAAGTAAGAGAATATGACTAAAAATCATCCTGATTATAATAAAACAAGAGTGTGTAGAACTTGGAAGGAGTAACAAGAACAGCTGCCAATCATAGTAAGACAGATCTTGACTCGTAAAATTATAAGGAGCTGAGCCCTTTTGGTCTGGTGACATCCACTTTTCATTTTGAAAATATAGATGAGCTGCTTCATCCATTTCTCAGAATTACCAGCTAGATCCAAAGAGAGACATGAACTCAGTACCAGCAAGAGGGAAAAATGAGAAGCGTCTTAGTTAGGGTTACTATTGCTATGTTGCATGTAGCTTTTGCTACCCCGCCTAAGCTCTGGGAATGGGCCATGCTACCAGCCCCCACCCAGATTCCCTTGACTCCATGGAAAAAACACAGACACACACAGACACATACAGTTGTTCAATTTCAGCTTGCCTTTTTGGCACAATTGCTGGGTGCGACTTATCTCTCCCACCTGGAGAAGCGTGCCCTTATCAATACTCTTAGCTCCACACCTCTCCACCTGCCCTCAACTTTAGTTGCACAGTTACATCTAGTTCCAGCTAAACACACCATCCTCCCACCTGGAGAAGCAGCCTATAGTGGCTTCTCCTGAGATCTCACATAGTTAGTCACCTTTTCTCCCTCAGAAGCATGGTGAACACTCTCTTTCTCCTTCTCCTTCTCCCTCTCCCTCCGTCTCCCTCTCCCTCTCCCTCTCCCTCTCCGTCTCCCTCTCCCTCTCCCTCTCCGTCTCCCTCTCTCTCTCCTCTCCTTGCATCTGTCTCTTGCCTGTGGGGAACCTATTCTTTTCACCCAACAATTATCCCATGACTTCTTTACTGATAAAGAACCAATTGGGGAATGGGATCTTAGCATCAGAACCACCCCTACATTGTTATGATGAAACGCCATGACGAAAAGCATCCTGGGAAGGAAAGGGTTTATTTGGCTTACATTTCCTCATCACTGTTCATCATCGAAGGAAGTCAGGACAGGAACTCAAACAGGGCAGGAACCTAGAGGCAGGAGCTGATTGAGAGGCCATAGAGGAGCTCTACTTACTGGCTTGCTACCCAGGGCTTGTTCAACCTGCCTTCTTATAGAACCCAGGTCCACCAGCCTAGGGATGGCACCACCCACGATGGGCTAGACCCTCCCCATCAATTACTAATAAAGAAAATGCCCTATAGGCTTGCCTACAGCGGATCTTATGGATGCATTTTCTTGAGTTTTTCTTCTCCCAGATGACTCTAACTTGTGTCAAGTTGACATAAAACTACCCAGCACAGGAAGATAGGTTTATTCATTGTAGACCTTGCTTACTGTCATGCTAGGGTTCAGCTCTCCAAGTCCAAATGAGAAGAGATTCTTCCACCTGCAACTTCTTCAGCTGTTTGCCTGAAGTTTCTAGGATCCAGGCTGCTACTGCCTCCTCCAGGAGTTGAGCTATTCAGATCTTGTGCATGCGGCTATCATTTCCTCCAGACCTAGGCCCTGGCGTGCTTAACTAAGACAGTGATGTTTGCAGTCAACATAACCAACTCCTCCGCCATTGGGGCCTGCTGTCTCCCGACAGTCTGTCTATAGAATAGGGGCTCTTGTGAGCCAATCCAATGAAGTTATTGAGCATTTTCATTGTGCTGGGTTTTCTGTTAGGCCCTGAGGAAAGAGCAGAAAGCAAATTCTCTATTTGCATGGACTGTTGTGGTAGTGGATAAATGAAAAATAAGCAAATAGACATTTTATGTTACATTTAATTAGGGAGGATACTATGAAAACAAGCAAAAATAGAAGTAAGGAGCGGGCTTCTGTTTCATATAAATAAGAGAAAGCTTCCCTAGAAGATGACATTTGAACAAAGCCTGAGATCCTTTTAAATACCACCTACCCCTCCACAGCAGTCAACTCCACAGTCCATACAGGGACCTATGGGCTCACAAGCCACACACCTGAGATTGCTGACTTCACATCCAAATGATGAAAAGGAACCTTCAGGACCTGGGTCCCTGAGCACCTGCCAACAAAGCTGAACCGCTAAGGATCTAACTCCCCTTCCGTGAACCGTGACCACCTGGCAATGCCAGCAAGCAGATACATTATCCCACTTTCTCCCTCTGATGGACGGCTCCAGAGTACAAATTCTTCACACAACCTGTGTGACCATTGAATGGTGTTGAAGTTCAGTCTGTTGCTATGTATTGCAGTGATAAATTCTGTAGCTGATGGTCTAGGCCTACATGTGAATTCTCATGGTTACAATAGGGGTGAAAGGGGGAGAAAAGAAAGAATGAAGAGGAGAGAGGAGAGGATGCCATGGGAAGAGGGGTACCATGAGCACAGGTCCAGAAGAAACAGCAAGTATCTGGGGTACACTTCTGGGGAGGTAGCCAGGCCAGCAGTTAGAAAAGTAGATAAGGGGTGACCCCCAGTAATTGTCACAGTCAAATAAAATAACCATAGTCTCTTTTATTTGTAAGCTAGTGGAGATAAGCTTCTGTTGGTTATTCAACAGAATGATATCCCTCACAAATATACCTAAGAAATCTGTTTGACTTTACCTGGAGATAGGGTCCTTTGCATGCATGCTCACGACCAGATAAAGTCATGATCAAATGAAGAAGGGTGGGGGCTCGAAGCCAACCTTTTATCCTTACAAAAAGGAAAGACATAGACACATAGACACATGGGGAAGATTTTGCTAAATGACAAAGGAGACTGAGATTGGTGCTATGCATCTGCAGACCCAGGAAGAATTTCTGCAAATATCAGCTCGGAGAAGCAATGAAGATTCTCCCCGATGAGCTGCCCAGAAAGCATGGTCTAGCCACACCCAGACACTCTGAACCTCTGATCTCCAGAACTACCACACAGTACATCACTGTTGTTTTAAGGACTTCAGTCACTCCATTACAGCAGTCCTAGGAAACTAATATACAAGGCGACCAGCTGTGTGGGGTTGTACCTCCCACATAAAGCGCTAACACTTAATCCTCGCCTGAGGTCTGCTTTCCAGAGAACCATTGCTATGACAACCGAAGTCCTGGATCAACTGGAAGAAGATTGGTTGAGAAATATTTGAGTTCACAGAGTATTGACAGAGGAAAGAACTGGACGGCAGACCTGACGTGGCAGCATATTATGGAGAAGACTGAAAAGATTAAATTCTTTGGAGGAATGAAAGACATGATCCAGGGCCACAGGGAGGATTTGGGTTTGTTGTTTTCTTTCTCGCTATATGTCAAAATAGAGTTTACATGTTATAATCAAAGGACTACATCTTAGGGTATCTTTTTGTGATTAAGACTGCTGTGCTGGGTAGATTTATATCAACTTGACATAGGCTGGAGTCATCTGAGAGGAGGGAACCTCAGTTGAGAAAATGCCTCCGTAAGATCATGTTGTAGGCAAACATGTAGAGCATTTTCTTAACTAGTGATTGATGGGCGAGGGCCCAGCCCCTTGTGGGTGGTGCCATCCCTGGGCTGGTGGTCCTGGCTTCTATAGGAGGACAGTCTGGGCAGGCCATGAGGAGCAAGCCAATAAGCAGCACATGTCCCTAGCCTCTATATCAGCTCCTGCCTCCAGGTTCCTGCTCTGTTTGATTTCCTGTTCTGGGCTTTTTCAATGACAGACTACAATATGGAATTATAAGCCAAATATTCCCTTTCTTCCACAGCTTGCTTTTTGGTCATGCAATAGAAACCCTAACTAAAATGCCTGCCCTCCAAATAAAATTCCCATCACCTTATGGAATTCCTACCTCTTGGTCAACATAACTTACCAAGAGAGGCCAGCCTGGTGACAGTGGTGTGGGTGGAAGACTCCCAGAAATCTGCCTCATGGCCTGCCCACCTAGGGCACCACTACAATGAGCAAGTACATAGTGGAAAGATGGGAGGGAAAAGGGAGCCCAACAGTCTGTGAACTATGGAGAGAGGCGGAACTAGAGACTTAAGTGTGGAGAGGAGCAATCTGGTATAAGTACCGGGCAGTGCCCCATGAGGCTATAGTGGTGTCCCAGCCCATGCTGCAGCCGAGACCATGTCTGGGGTCTGTGTCAATGACCGTGGTCCATGTTACCACCAAAGGTCATGCAACTTCCTTGGTCTGGGCTGCTGCCCGGGGACATATTGATGTCCAAGGGCTGAGTGGAGCCAACCCTACTCCTCACCAGCAATAGCAATAAGGAGAGTGGCCCCTGTACCTGGCCTAGGCAGCACAGTAGAGCTCCCCCTGGTGGTGTGAGAGCAACAGAGCTGACAGACTGACCAAGCCAGTTACCATGCAGGCCCAGATCCAGGGCTTTGAGTTGATCCACCCCAACACCTACCCCATCTATAAACTATTGGAGCATGTGAAGGAACTGCCCCTGCAGACCCCAAACTTCAGGATCTCCATGACACAGGGCAACAGCAGGATATCCAAGAGGAGTCCCAATAAAGATCCAGTATCAATAGTGTACCAAAAGTCAAAGGTCTCAAACCAGACCAATTGTTTGGGCAAAAGGGTATACTGTGACACACCTCAGCTTCCACGGAGAGATAGTTTTGTCATTGATGTTGTTTTTAACTTTTTATTTATTTTTATTTTTTGGCTTTAAATTTTTGTTTCTTTTGTGGAGAGGTCACAAGGGTGGAGGGTGGCTATGAAGGAACAGGGAGATGATGAGTGGGATTGTGGTGCATGAGGTGAAATTCACAGTCAATAAAAAGTTAAAAAAAAAACTTACCAACTTACCAACCAAAGACAACTGCTAGTTACTTTTATCATCATAGGTGTGTTTTGTGTTGCAAGTGGTGTGTAAAGAACCAGGTGGCAAGCACTACTCTGACTCACAGTAATGCTTTTGAGACCCTCCCATTGGTATAGTGTGCTTCCTCCCCTCCCCCACTCCTCCCAGTCACATAGTGGAGTAGCACTGCACTGCCTGCATAAATCATGGTTTACCCAGTCCCCCACTGATGAGTGGTTTGAGCTGACTGCTGCTTAGGCCTATAAGGAGAGGGCCTGTATTGGTGTAAATGCACCTAGATACTTTCTGGGTCAACAACAAAAGCTTCACACACCCCCCAAAAAAAAATCTTTCTTAGTTTTTCAAAGTGACTGCATGGTTTTGCACAATCCAAAAGAGATAGTCATTCATTCCATAACCTCACCAGAAGTTGGAATTGTCGATCTTTTTAATTTTAGCCTTCCTGGTGGGTGTACAGTGGTATTCATCGCGGTTTTAATATGCATTTTTCCTGGTGACTAATGATGATTTCCTTTTGACGTGCTCGTAATTACCTAGCTTCTTTTATGCACTGCTCATCCACGTGCCCTGCTTTTGTTTTGGCCACAACCCACATCTCCAATCTGTGTTAGCCAGCCATGGCTACCTTGAAACCTGGCAGCTGAAAGCAACAATCAAGGATTAGCTTACTCAGGTCCGGAGCCTGGGAACAGCTCCGTAGGTGGTTTCAGCTCAGTGGAGATGCTGACTGGAGCTGGGGTCAGAGACATCACTTCTAAGCTCACTCATCCAAGCTTCAGAAGAGGAGGAGTGCTTCGTGTAACTCGGTAAAATATGTAAAAAGCTTAAAGCGCCCCCGCTACCTTCACACACCTCTTGGTCTCAGTTTGAAAAACCTCATCTAAAGGGCGATGGAGAGAGAGACATGAAGCTCACAGTTAGCTGGAAGATGGGCAATATAAACATCTTCAGGCACAGGTAGCTGCTTGCAACGGCTTGCTTTCGTTAGACCAACACACGCACGCATGCACACACGCACACACACAAAACACTACTAAGTCGTTTAGAAAGTAAATCGGGTAGTGTTTCCAGTGCTCTATAAACTATCACTCGACCCAGAAACCTGTCCGTAGAATTGTTTGCCGAAACTAGAATCCACAACATGGAGAAAGAGGCAAACTAAACCATTATCAATGCATTACTAATTAAGAATCCAAGTTGTGGCTTCATTGAAGAATAAAACCAGACATTGACAGTGCAAGAAGACAGAGGTAAACAAGTCCTGGGCCTGTCCCCTGTGACCCACGAAAAGCATACTTTTGACAGCTTGGTTGTAAGACAAGGTTAGACTAAAAAGCCAGAGAATTTATAGACAAGGATCCCTTTAGGCCTAGACCAATAGAAAACCAGTCAAGTTGGAAGCGGCCACACAATCATTAAACAGAGACTAAAGTAGACTGACATCTGTCTTCATATTGTGTCTGTCTCCTTTGCTGCCTCAAAACTGAGTCGGACTCTACTAAGCCTGTAGGCATGACGATCAGTTGGGATTTTGTTCACGACTGTAATATTGCATTACTTGGCCTATTGCCCTTGGAGACACTACACGTGTCTTGTTCCCCCACCCTGGTGCTTTCTCAGCAATATAAGTACAAGCATAAAACCAAACCAAGCCATGAGGCCAGGACTTTTATATAAGACAATGAGTAACTCAGGAGCTCTGGGCTAGGCCACTGGCCAGCTAGCCTGCAAAGTCACTGTTAGAATGCTTGTGTTCAAGAAAGAAAACATCTTCTGGCACTGTGTTACTGCCTCTGACTTGTCCAGTATCACTTCCAATGAGGGGCTTTGCCTGTCTTGTTTAGAATATATGGCTTTGTCTCATTACTATTTTTTCCGTGTTGTAGATTCCAGTGTTTAGGATTATGATCATGAAAAGGTAATCATCAGGAGGACCTAGAATACAGGACGGTAGGAAATGCTAAGGAATAGCCATTTATTATAGGGAAAGTAAATGTAAATTGGCATGTGATGTCATTTATATATAGAATAAGAAAAATTAGTAAGGGAAAGTATAATAATCATGTAAAAATGATAGAATAATGGTACTCTGGTCTGATTATTACATATTCATTTATTGAAATGTCATGCTCTGTACCATAAATAAACACATCAATTAAAAGGAAAAATATGTATTTTTTTTTAAGAAATGACAATAAGGCAAGCAAACATACAGAATAGCTTAGCAACTTGGGACCCCACTTTTGGGGGGCTGTGCACACACACCCCTCTCCCAGCAATGAACCTAGCAACCTAGGATCCCCTTTGGCATCAAGCTGTGCATGCACGACGCGCTGAACAACAAAGGTTTCCCACCCCTAACAACTATCAGTAACTCGGCTTTCACAGACAGTTTCTATGTGAATATTCTACAACTATATCAAGTACGGGAATGCGGTGTCCCTGAGTGAACGTTTAGGAAGAACATGTTATTTGCTCTCTAGTGTGTGGTGGTTTGTATATGCTTGGTCCAGGGAGTGGCACTATTAGGAGGTGTGGCCTTGTTGGAGGAAGTGTGTCACTGTGGGGATGAGCTTTGAGTCCCTCCTCCTAGCCACATGGAAGCCAGTCTGCTCCTGGTTTCCTTCGGATGAAGATGTAGAACTCTCAGCTCCTCCTGCACCATGCCTGCCTGGACGCTGCAGGGCTTCCTGCCTTGAGGATAATGGACTGAATCTCTGAACCTGCAATCCAGTCCCAAGTAAATCTTGCCTTTTATAAGAGTTCTTGGTCATGGTGTCTCTTCATGGCAATAAAACCATAAGTAAGACATAGTGCCTATGCATAACTGGGAATGCATAAGATTGAAATCATGTGTATCATGAAGAGGGATTATATAACCCAAACCTGCCACTTAAAATAGAGAACAACCTTGCTATGTGCTCTGATAGCCACCTCCTTCTCCTACACACCAAACAATAACTTGAGCCCTTCAGTATTCTTTCTCTCTTTGAAAAAACTTGTACTTTCATTTTGCTCTTAATAAAACTTCCTGCTTTAATGTTGGTGTGTGCAACTTTTCCAATTCTTTGTACAGGCACCAAGGACCTAGAAATAGAGATTACCAGTAATGGTAGAATCATGGGTGAGGTCACCCCCTCTACTTCCCACATTTTCTCGTAGAGACAGGCTCTTACATAACCCAGGTTGGTCTCCTGCCCCTCCCACCCAAGTGCTGAAACTACAAGCATATGACTCTACACCTGGTGTTACTTACCACATTTAACAATATATTTCATATCTAAGGATCTAAAAATTACTGATTCACACCCCATCTTAAATGCCGAATTTGATATAGTAAAAATAAAATGTGAATTATTGAAAGTGTTCTCATTTTTATCAAATTTCACTTGAAAAATTCAAAGCTACAGAGAACCAACCACAGGGCTGATAAATGCTTTACCTGTACCTACTCTTCCCAGGATGCTTCTCCTTTCTTGGTACCACACATTACTGGAGATGAATCTGACACCCCACACATCTGTGTCTAAGAACAAGCATCTTCCTGGCACCCACAATCGTGTCACCCAAGCAGTGAACACGTTAGAATCATCTTACTGAATATAAGGTTTAACTTCCCATACTACACTAGGAAATAGTCTTTTGTCTACCATTTGTGTGTTGTATGTGGTTTACTTTGGACTATGTCACATGCCATATAAAATAACCCTTCAGTCATTGTGGGGTACTCTTTCATGATATTGACCCCTCTTAAGATTCTGTCTAGATTAGCTATTTTGCAGGCTATTCTTCAACTTTGAATATATCTGTTTCTACATGACTAGAAATTACTTGAATCTCCCCCCACTAAATCATAGACTTCATTTTGCATCGAAATGGTATTAATTCTCCCCTACAGTCTTCCAAACAGGACATCTCTAACCAACTAGTTAAAGAGATCAGGCTGAGGTTTTGAAGGATTTGATGCGAGGTGTACTTAGTCGTGTGCATCTGAACTTCAGCCTTTGGTCCTCTGTATGGTGGTAACCCGTAGCTTAAAAACCATGTCATCAGCCTGGTGACAGTGGCACATATCTTTAATCCCAACCCTTGGGAGGCAGAGGCAGAGGCAGAGGCAGAGGCAGAGGCAGAGGCAGGGGGATCTGTGAGTTTATGGTCCACAGGGCGAGTTTCAGGAAAGCCAGGGCTACACAGAGAAACCCTGTCTCCCTATCTAGAAAAAGACAGAGAGAGGGAGGGAGAGGGAGGGGAAGAGAAAAGGGGGGTAGGATGAGGGGGGAGGGGGAAAGAAAGAGAAAGGAAGGAAGGAAGGAAGAAAGAAAGGAAAGAAGGAAGGAAGGAAGCAAATGCTTGAGAGCACCACCAGAAGAAAGGAAAGCGATGCTTCTCACCACCTAGGGCTTGTTTATATCGAGAGACCATTTCCTAGTCTTCCTGTTCTACTGTTTATTTTCCAGGCCAGTCAATAAACTAGACAGGGAGTTAATCAGTCGTAGCTTTAAAAGCTGGTGGTACCAGAGAGTAAATCACCTGTATACCCACTGCTCAGACACCGCAGCCTGTGAGCTTTCAAAGCTGTTTTCATAAAGCCGAGAATGTCAGCTTCCCACCTGAAACTACCCCGCTCTGCAAGCAGAGGCAGGAGTGAGAATTTACACCAGCTTAGGGTGTACAATGAGACCGTCTCTCAAAATGGAAAAAAAAACTGTTTTACTAGAATTTTTGAGTTATGAAAAAAGATTCCTGAACTCATCAAACAAAATTAGGCAGAGGGAGGGAGGTTGTCTAAACTTCATTTGTTACTTGGCCTAGTAAATCTTCCAATAAGATATATAATACATATATATTTACAAATAAGAACCAAGGCAAGGAAGCTGCCTTAATGGGAAATCTGAGTTGTATTTCTAGGAACAGCCTTCCTCGTGCAGCCAGGGGCTTGGCCGCAGCCCCAGCGATGATGTAGTTTTTGAGACCACGCCACGGTTCTGACCTCACCGGCCTATGGCAGTTATAGCTAATTAATCATCCTTCTTCCATGTGAGCCTGGACACCACCCCAGTGTTTCCCAGCACAGCACTACAGGACTCACTGAGGATGATCTGGAGACGGCACATCAGATAAACACTTTGTACCACTTCGAAACACTTTGACGTCATCTACATTGGCTTCTTCAGCCCAGGAATGGCGAGGGTCTGAAAGAGTGTGTCTCATGAATGTCCTCCTACCAATGATTGGCAAGCCTGGTAAAATCCTGAATCAGAGGTTTATCAATAGTTGTTTGGACAAAGGAAGAAAGGGAGACTATATCAGGGTTGGCTGTTTGCTGTAACAGTCTGATCTCAATGTGTATAGTAACTAAAGCATACATTTTCTTGCTCATTAAACAATCTGAATTGGTTCCAGGTTTGGGAGATGAGAGTAGGTGCATTCTATTCTCCGTTGTCTGGGAAAGAACCAGCCAGGCGGTGATGGTGCACACCTTTAATCCCAGTACTTGGGAGGCAGAGGTATGCGGATCTCTGAGTTCGAAGCAAACCTGGTCTACAGAAGGAGTTCCAGGACAGCCAGGGTTACACAGAAAAACCTTGTCTTAAAATTTTTTTTAAAATAAATATTAAGGAAAAGAAAAGATCTAGTCTGATGAAGGCTATGCCATATCTGTGTCTGTCTGTCTGTCTGCATGAATGTATGTATTTATGTATATGTGTGTCTGTGTCTGTCTGTATGTGTATCTGTTTCTGTGTGTCTATGTGTATATGACTCTGTGTGTGTATGTCTGTGTCTGTGTGTGTGTGTCTGTGTGTGTGTGTGTGTCTGTGTCTGTGTGTATTTGCTTCCACATGTAGAAGCCAGAGGTTAACCTTGTGTGTGTGTCATTCTTCAAGAGTTTCCCACCTTGCATTTTGTGGACTGGAAAGGCTGGTCCAGCTGGGCTGGATGAGAGCAAGCCTCAGGAGTTCACTTGTCTCTGTCTCTCAGAACTGCAACTACAAACTCTCCACCTTTATTACATGGGATCTAGAGGTCAGACTCAGGTCCTCCCGCTCCAAAGACAAGCCCTTGACTGATGGGTCCACCTCCATCCCTGGTAGGGAACTACACACAGGAAACTCAAACTTGAAGGAGGCTTGTATCAATTGTGCCGTCTTCTCTTTGCAAAACACCATTACACAACACCATTACACAGCTACGCATGTCTGTAGGCCAGTGTTTCTCAACCTGTAGGTTGCGACCTCTTTGGGGGTCGAATGACCCTTTCACAGAGGTCATCAGATATTCTGCATATCAAATATTTACATTATTATTCATAACAGTTGCAAAATTACAGTTATGAAGTAGCAACGAAAATAACTTTATGGTTGGGGGTTGTGGTCACCACACCATGAGGAACTGTATTAAGAGGGTCACAGCATTGGAAAGGTTGAGAACCACTGCTGTAGGTGAGTGACAGAGTGAAGATTTGGGGAAGCAGATGTCCCCAGAGTACACTCCACTATAGAAGGAACACAACGGCTTCATCAACAGCTGCCAACACTGCCCAGGAAGAGGGACAGGGTAGCCCCATAGCTTCTTGTACAGCAGGCAGGATGAAAGCATCCACACCCACCTCACACTATGCCAGGCCTTTTCACATTCCCAAATGCAAAGACAAAACAGGGAGTTCTATCATGCAGTATGAAAACTTACAACATTTTAGTCTCTAAGATGTCTTTAAAAATAGAACCGGAAGCCAGGTGTGGTAGCTCACACCTGCAGCACAAGCGATGCGAGGCTGAGGCAGAAAGGCTGACATCGTGTTGTTGTTCAAACCTCATGGTTGTATGGAGTAAGATGAACACAGCTTTCTTAGGCAGTGTCATCTCAGGGCATCACTATTGTATGTAGGGCCTTAAAGCAGAATAAGATCGAAAAGAACGATTATTAGATATGGATTCATTGATTTAGTTAGTGATTTGTTTAAAGCACTGCCTTACTGCCTGTTTGCCAAGCATGACCTCACTTGCTACCAGGAACAGAACGACCTGGACAAAGAACTGAAACAGTGGGCTGTTGCCCTTAACAACCTGCTCACTGCCATGGAAGCTTCTATAAAATCTTGCTTGTTTGCCTGCCCCACCTTGGGGCTTTAGAGTATAAATTGAGATTACAAACCAGACCCGGGGTCAAAGCCTTTCAGGCAATATCCTAGTTTGAGTCCACAGGTGACATTTCCTCTCTTGCCTCTTACTGGTGTCAGAAGCGTACTCCAGAGACGCCTGCTGCAGTCTGTCATTAACTAAAATACCACTGTGCAGCACCTGGACATCACAGACTTAACAATTGCTTATTAAGCATTTTTCATGGATCTAACTTGAATAGTTACATTATTTGGCAATGTAAACAGGAGACTGAAGTATAGGGTTGGGATAAAGAGACCACACACCATCTAGGAATTCAAGTAGTCGGGAAACAGAGAAGTCTTTATATAGCTATTAAAATGGAGAGTTTCTATGAAAACTGCCCAGCAAGGACAGACAACTTCAGAAATAAAACGAAGGCAGGGGACTTCATTGAAATTTTGGGATGGGTTGACAATAATGATCTTTGATGTAACATTTACAACTTTAAAAAATTAGTTTTGCCGTGTAAGTTGGCACCAGTCAACAGATGAACTAAGTAAGTCCCCACAATTCTTTCAGTAAGAAGTGTATATGAGGCAACGTTCGATTAAGAGAGTACAGTTAGTTGTGGCTGTTTATGGCATTAGAGTCACCTGCAGGACGTGAATGTGATGGCTTACCAGGGGAAAAGAGTAGCCTCGAAGGGAACAGAGAAAGGCTAGGGGTGGGAATGATAGGAAGTAACCTTCTCATCTGGATCTCCTGGGTCTCTGGATATTTTTGCTAATGTGTGTCACTTCCAGCAGAGGGCAGGCAGGGATAGGGAAAAAGGGGGAAGGCAAATGTCTTGATTGTTGACAGGCAGCCCCAGCCCTGCCCACAGCGGGAAAGGTAAAAATAACTGTGCGAACTGAAATCATGCACAGCCATATGAAGGACAGCAGTCAGATTTGAGTGTCCTGGACCTTTAGCAATTTTTGTAAAAGCATTAAGACTCCTAACCATTGTGAATGCGAAAGAAATAAGAGTGAAACTTTGGTTCGAACTGTTTATAACTTTAGACACACCGACAAATGAAGTTTTCTTTGTAAATCAAATTATAAAGCATACATTGGACAACGCCTTGGGTCTTGTCCTTTATGCCTCACTAGCGGTCATACTTCTCCCTAAATTTGGATCAGCGCATGAAAGTTAGGCTTGTCACTTCCCGTGTACCACTTTGTCAGCATCACTTCCTCTGGGATATCTTCATCACAGCCACTTTCCTGAATCAGACAAAGTGATCCCAGCTGTGCACATCTAGGCTTTCCCACGTAGCAATGTCAGTGTAGCCGCGGTGGGTTCTTTTCTCTATCACTCTGCTGATGTCTGTGTTTCATTTCACATCCAGCACCAGCTTTTGTTTCTTTGCTGCAATTTCCTCGTTGTTCACCAACTGCCTTGGCTTGAGTTACCTGTTTGTTTTTGTTTGTTGTGTTCTCTTTGATTGTTTGCTTGGTCAGCTGGTTGTTTTCTTGTTTTGTTTTGTTTTGTTTTGTATTGTTTTGTTTTTGCAAAATCACACATGGGATAGGAGACTCAGAAAGATAAGAAAGCACAGTGATGAATTTGGCTGTCCATAAATGAAGTGATACACAGTGATCCATCAGCGCAGACTTCAAGTGATGTAATGGGTCCCTGATCCTTAAACATCTGTTATTTATACAGCGCTTTGTAAACCGAGCTAGGAGTGAAGTATGTACTTTATTCAATTTCTCACAATTAATGGATGCTATATCTCTTAGCTCTTTATGTGTTGCTATAAAAAGGATACCTGGGATTGGGTATTTTATTTTAAAAATGAAATTTATTTCTTATGTTTAGGAAACCAGGGTCAAGGGATTTGCATGTGATAAGCACATTTTTGCTTCATCCTGTGACCTAAGGCAGAATGGCAAGAGAGAATGAGAGGGAGGTTGACAGCAACACTTACTTTTATTTTAAAAAAATATTTCTTAGAGTTAAAGTGGACTTTAAGCTTGTAGTTTTGCAGGGGCGGGAGAGATGGCTCAGTGGTTAAGAACACCAGCTGTTCTTCCAGGGGTCCTGAGTTCAATTCCCAGCAACCACATGGTGACTCACACCGATCTGCAGTGGCATCTGATGCCCTCTTCTGGTGTGTCTGAAGACAGCTACAATGTAGTCATACATAAAATAAATAAATCTAAAAAAAAAAAAAAAGCTTGTAGTTTTGCATTATGATGATTCTGCTCAAAGTGTTTGCATTTGTACATTCTGTACATTTGGTTTAATGCCATTCAATTTATAAATTTCCAAGAATCTGGCATTGAACTAGAAAAAATATATTTCTATTCTGTGTGTGTGTGTGTGTGTGTGTGTGTGTGTGTGTGTGTGTTCGGGCACATGCCTGCCAAGACGTGGATTTGGAAGTGAAGGACCATGTTCAGCAGTTGAGACTAGATTTTGCTGGTGTGGGATCCTGGGTGTTCCCTGTACCTCAGTAGCTGTAGCTGGCCTCCAAGTTTCCTACTGACTATCCTGTCTGTCTCCCATCTCTACACAGGAGTGCCAAGACTATAAATGTGTGCTGCCATATCAGCTTTTTTTAAAACATGGGATCCAGATAATCAGGCTGTCAAACTTGCTTGCTGAGCCATCTCCCCGACACCATAAACAAAGTCTTGCAATACTGATGGTATTAATCCATTCGTGAGGACAGATGTCTCAATAAGACCCTCCCTCTCAGTCCTGTTGCTTTGGAGATGGTTTAACACCTTAACTTTGTAGGGGACGGAGTACATGCAAACCATAGCATCATGGTAACTGAAAGATGAGCCGTGCTGTTGAAGAAACTGCAGTTGTGCATATGTTATTTACGCTGCACCTCATAGTCTGATTTATCAACTGTATTAACTAAGAAGTGTATTAGTTCAGACTAGAGCCTTGCCAAATGTATGCAGGAGCATCACTACAAATAGCATGTGAGCAATTTGCTGAAATTAAGCAAGGATTAACTTTACAGCCAAAACAGTGAAAGTTGCATTTATCTTCCTTTTAATGAAACTAAAGGTAAGGCGTAGCCAGCAAGTCAGAGAAGTTTTAAATAGTAACCTTCACCCCAGTCAAGCATCATAGAAAACACAGTCATTGTTATGCCCAGATCATGAGGTCCTCACAAACTACCAGAGACCACTAGGAGTCCATCTAATATGCAAAAGCAAAGACTCTTTATTCAAGCTTGAGTTCAGACCCTCCAACCTCTCCAGCACAATGGATCGTGTGGAAGGTGCTAAGTTGGTACAAGCCTTGCCTATTTATCATGGTATCAGGGTGAGGGACTTTCCAACTTGGCAGTTACTTGATTGGTTATTTGCTTGGTGCACTTCTATTGACTAGTAATGATTTCAGCTTGGTATGAACAATGGTTGCTAGCTTAATCAATCTGCTTTAGACATTAGGCACTTTCCCCTTAAGAGCTGATTGGTTGTTGCTAGGAATGGAGTGGCTGTTTGCCCAGGGGAATTGTGATTGTTACCGGAGTGATGTGGCTCCTGGAACAAGTTGGGATTTTTTTTCCAGTATCTGAGTTCATTCAGAGGGCAAGTTAATCATAAAATGGAGTCTGAAAGCAAAATAGAGTTTGTAATGTTAAGCTGGGCCCTTCAGTCGTCCCATGTCAGCATATACCATCCAAGGTCAATTAGGGAGTCTAGACTCACTATGGCAGGCTGTACTGACAAAACACTCCCATTTACTCCCCCAGGTGGAATCAGTGATGACCATGTTAGAAATAACCCTCCTCAGCTCTAAGAAAATCACAGCCACCTGCAAGGGGCAGATGAGAACATGTGACACAGTTGGACCCAAAACTGGTATCCGGGAAAAGCAACTCACCCCTCCTACTCCTTCCTGTTAGGTCAACATCAGAGGAAGGCAGCTGGAGAGTCCACCACTGCCCAGTGGTCACAAGGCCACCTTGACCGAAACAATGGAAGCTACCTAAGAAACTTTAGTAAGGCCTTCTTACTGCTTATAGCCAGACCCCCTACCCTAATCAGGCAGTAGCCCCTCTTCCCTCAAAGATGTAGAGTCTGACTGAGAAACTGTGAACTTTGCCTCAGAGAGTAGTAATGAGATGGCTTCCTTGCCGTTTCCCTGCCAGCAAAAGGCCAGAACATTGCCAGAGCAGAGACTTTAAGTAAGGCCCTATATTATAAAGCACAACCTTGGCTTCCCTTCAGATGTTCATTGAATCCCAAAGTTGCACTGTATGCTAAGAAGAAAACAGAGTCATCCTTTCACATGAACCTGTTCAGTCTTGTACAAAGATCCCTGTAGTGTGTAGTAGCTTTTTGCTACCCCACTTAAGCTCTGGAAATGGGCCACGCTACCAGCCTCCATCCAGCTTCCCTTAAATCCACAGATAAAACACACACACACACACACACACACACACACACACACACACACACACACACACATTATTGTTCAACTTCAACTTGCCTTCTAGGCACAATTGCTGGGCACTACTATCTCCCACCTAGAAAATTGTGCCCTTAATAATATTTTTATCTCCACTCCTCTCACCTGCTCTAAACTTCCATTGCTAATTACATCCCCAACTGCCTGCCATAGAAGCGGCCACAGGCCACCACTCCCCCTAAGACCTCACATGTCTGGTCAACTTTACTTCATCAGAAGTCTGACAAACTCTCTTCTCCTCCCTTGGATCTCCCTGCTTGCCTCCAGGGACCCGGAAGTCCTGCTTATCCCTTCTGCCCAGCAATTGGCACATGATCTACTTTACTGACAGATCAAGAACCAATTGGGGAACAGGAACTTAGCATCAGACCTGCCCCTACAGATCCCACCAACATTAAAGGGCCTAGCTTTTCCCATAACCCAAGTTGGAACCAGCCCTCTCAGCTATTGTCAACTGCCCTTTTCTCGGGAAGTCAGACCAAGCCCCTAGGAATAATATGGAGACAAAAGAACATAGAGATATCAGTGGTACTTTGATTTGGTTGCTTCTGAAGTGACTTGTTTTTCCAAAGCCATGTCAGACCAGGCATTATTAGATGTGGAAGCTACATCATAATAACACGTCCCTGTATGTAGCATTTGCTCAGTGAATGAGCAGACATGGAGAGTTCAGTATTACCCTGTGTAAGATGACTTCCTAAGTTTCTTCTCCTCCCTAGTATTTACTTGTTATTTTAGCTCTGTTAGCCTGGGTACCTTACCTACTTGGAATAGAATTACTAAGGTTAGTTAGTAGATTGTAAGTTTTTAAAGGGAAAACTAACTGCTGTCTAACTAAATTTGATGAAGTTTATAAAATGGCCTTGATTGGCACAATCCATACACTTATTACTTTCCTGTAGCTCCAATTACAAAATACGAGAGTCTTAGTAACTTTAAATAATAGAAATGTATTTTCTCAGTTCTGGAGGCTGTGAGGGGGGCTGATTTTAAGGTGTCAGCTGGACTGTCTTCCTCATAGACCCCTGGGAGAATCTATTCTTTTAGTCTCCCAACTACTGACAGGTGACATCCCTTGTCTTCATCACACCAATCGTTATGTACAAAAAGATATGTCTATGTCTTCACCTTGTCTACTCTATGATGTAAAGCCTCCCTCTGGACCAATCATTCAAGTACCATTCAGAACATACCCAGATAATCCAGAATGACTTCCTCATCTTAGAATTCTTAATTTAATCACATTGGAAAAGACTTGATTTTAATCCTAAGGTAGCATAGAAAGGTCTCAAAATTAGAATCTGATGTTTTGTTTATGGTGTTGTGGTTTGAATCCAAAGTCTATAGGTGCTGAGTATATGTTCTATCCATTAGCCACACTTCAAACCCCAAGAACTAATACTTTAGGACCTGATATTTGTGAGAGATATAATACTATGTAATAGTATCGCCTTTCAGGTCAGTACATGGCAAAAAGGTATTGTCAAGAGGATCTAGGTGGAGTTTCAGGGGTATTGCCTTCAGCATGATGGTGTGGATAATTCTGACAGCACCTAAAAAGCTGGATGTAGTTTAAATAAAATGCATATCTAACTACATCCAAAATAGTCAAGAATTATAGAGCCAAAATCCAGGAAAAGGATGAGAGCCAGAAAGATTAGCCTAGTACTTTTTCGGATGTTTTTCCTTGGAAGTACTCACAAATTCCAAAACCATGCAGTTAAAAGGCAGAGAAGCTGGGCAAAGTTCCTGATAACGAGCTGGGTAAGCGAGAAAATGGGGCCCAGCAATGAGAGGACCCCAGTAAGTCCCTCCATCCACAGTTAGGAACCCCAAGGCAGCATACCTTGGATAGAATTGAAACAAAACAAGCCAACGCAGCTCTGAGTGGCCTCAATATATCGCCCAGAGTTAATGGGAATCTTTATTGCCCAAGCCTCCATCATTGCCCAGAATCCAAGATTAAACCCTTTCTGAAGGAAGCAACATACCCAGTGGGAATATTTCCAAATAAAGAAGAAGTACCACCATCACTAACAAATGTGTTTAGGGGTATTTGTCCCCATCTGATGTATTCTAAATAAAAAACCAAAGGGAATCCTCATCAAAGTGATCTCAGTGAACACAGGCATGACTATGTGCACACTGGGTTTTTTTTTAAATAGATATTTCTAGATATAAGAACTGAACTCACCATAAACAAAATACGAGCCTTAAATATGCATGTTTTATCCCCATAAAACCACTCTAGCTGGAAAATATCACAAACTACAACTGCCTTTTGCACCTAGCCAACTTTGAAGAACATCGAAACAGCTACACTGTAACACAGGTCTGACTTGAAGATGTGACTCAGGACCACTGCTCACTGACCAGTCTTATGAGAGAAGGTTTTATGGCATATCATTAGTCTCGGAAAAAGATCAATAATTTTTAAAAAGTGGCATTTATTTATTTATTTATTTGTATGTGTGTATGTTGTGGGTGTACTGGGTGGTTTTATGTCAACTTGATACAATCTAGAGTCATCAGAGAGGAAGAAACTTCAATTGAGAAAATGCCTCCATAAGATCTGTACAACATTTTCTTAATTAATGATCAATGTAAGGGCCTCCCAGCCCTTTGTGGATGGTGCCATTCCTGGGCTGGTGGTCCTGGGATCTATAAGGAGGCTGAACGAACGATGGGAGCAAGCCAGTAAGCAGCACTTACCAATGGCCTCTGCATCAGCTCCTGCCTCCAGATTCCTGCCCTTTTTGAGTTTCCACCCTGACTTCCTTTGGTGATGAATAATGATGTGGAAGAGTAAGCTGAATAAGCCCTTTCCTTCCCAACTTCATTTTTGATCATGGTGTTTCATTGCAGCAACAGAAACCCTAGCTAAGATAGGGGGTGAACTTGTGTGTACCACTGGGTATGTGGGAAGACCAAAGGAAACTTGTGGGAGTCTGTTCTCTTCTTGCACCTGTGAGTCCTGAGTGTTGAACTCAGGTCATCAAGATTGTTGACAAGTGCCTATTACCCTCTGAGCGATCTCACTCATTCCCAAATTCAGTTTTTGATGTACAGATTCTGAGTGCACACTATTTACATGCCACAGTAAAATTGTAAGTTGAGCCCTTGTAAGTCAGAAACTGTCCTCAAAACAAGTCAAGAGAGGTAGAAATAAAACTGGTAGTCTTAAAAAAAAGTTAATGTCAGGAGCCATGTAGGAAAGGCTAAAGGCATGCGGGTGACCTTTCTGGAGATAGCCCAATTTGCTTGGCTGCGATGGGTAAACTGAATTGCAGAGCCTTCAGAGATTTCATCTCAGGATTGATTCTTGTTGCTGATATGCCATTCCTGTCATTCATTACTACATATGCTAGTGATTCCTGGGCATTAGCCCACCCTATTGGGCAGGTTTTCTACAGATCAACGAAGATGTAATCTCTTCTAGTAATGCTATGCAGACAAATTGATGATTTCATAATTCCTAACAATGATTCTACGGAATTCCTAAATTTATACAAGTAATTTTGAGTCCTCTATAGTATGAAAGCTGAAATTAGGGTTCTGTAAACCTTCATGTGTCACAGGCTAATTGCACTAGGATAAGAAAGCAGGCTTGGAACAAATTTACGATTAGGGAAAACATTCCTTCTAGGCTAGCTGTGAAACCATTATCTGATAGCTAAAGGTCATAAACTGGGAATGGAAAATTTATTGTAAGTGCAAGGACAGAAAATAAAATATTGACTGGATTTATCTACACCAAACTTCAAAACTAGTAAGACACAAGACAGATGAAATTGCCTCTTGACAAAACTGTGCTAACTTATAACATAAAAATTATTACTTTAAACTTATAATGAAAATGTGGGTCTAGAAGATAAATAATGAACATATAGTTAGGTACTAGTCTTAATGGAACATATGTAAGCATTTCTGCTGTAACTCTTTATTCAATTTATGATTTGAATTTATCTCTCAAACTTGCTATGAACTTTTGAAACGTGATGCTTGAAAAACCAGGTCATCATTGAGAACATATAAGAACTAAGAACTACAATAAAGGAGGGGCTTTTCTTTCTTTCAGCAATAGAGAGACGAGGCTTTTTCTCACTTTCAGCAATAAAAAGGTGGAAGATTTTTCCTTCTCTGAGCAATAAAGGTTGGAGTTTCTTTTTCATCCAGAATGAGTGAATTCTTTCTGCGTTGGTGCTTGCTCAATGAGACCTGCTTGTGTGGGCTTTTGCTCCACCCACTAAATATGTATACATACATATATGTAATATGTATATATATGTATATATGTATATTTGCACTAGGAAATATATATATATATATACATGCATATGTAAGTATAGGTGTGTATATGTAAGTATGCACAAAGACTTGTGGAGTTGGTGAGACAGGTGGTAGGGCTCAACCAGAAAGTGTATGTGTGTGTGTCTGTGTGTGTGTGAATGTGTGTGTGTGTGAATGTGTGTTTGTGTGTGTGCACATCCACGCATATTGCCTATATAAAAGATTTTAATTTTTTTCCTTTCTTTTCTCTCTGGTTCACAAAGAGTTAATGAGTTCCTAGCCTTTAGCCTGGCCAGTGAAGGGTCCTTGAATGAGAGAAAAAAAGAAATTAGGGCTTATTGGCACAGAATAGTAACAGAGAGTTACAGAGAAAGGAACCAGCACTTATTAAAGCACAAATGGTGAGATTATAAGGCCAGGGATCATCGGTCTTTAGCCTTTGTTTGTTTGTTTGTTTGTTTGTGTGTGTGTGTTATTTTTTCCCACCTTAGCTTGTTCCCCAGCTGCAGCAGGCATTCCTGGCAAGCTGGTGAGGCACTTCTTTGAGTGTGGCCTTGAGGGCGCCTCCAGGGAGAAATAACCTAGGGGAAGACCTGAATGGAGACAGCACTGTAGGTTGAAGTTCTGAACTGAATAAAGAGGAAAGAAAGAAAAAGTCAGCTAAATGCGAGCGTTCTTTACTGGCTTCCAGATCCACCCAGATAAAACCAAGCAAAGATCTGAAAACGGTAAAGGACAGTATCCTTTAACTTCCGGCCACCTCCCCTTCCCCTACACACACACATTCTCCCTCTTGTTACTTTTTATCAAGTATTTGGTCACAACAATGGGAAAAGAAACGAATACACAACTCCTTTAAATTTATGTTCTAGGGACCTAGAGAGATTGCCTAGTGGTTAAGAGCACTTACTGCTCTTGCAGAGGACCCAGTTCCCAGCATCCACCTGGCAACTCACAGCAGCCTGAGCCGGTAACTCCAACTCCAAAGGATCCATCGCCCTCTTCTGACCTACAAAAGCACTAGGCATGCATGTAGTGCACATACATATGTGCAGGCAAAACTCATACACATAAAACAAAAACAAATCTTATACTGAAGATTGAACCAGGGCCTTATTTCATGATGGAGATTCTTGAGAGAGAGAAAAAGAATGGTTGGGGAAATATGAAAGGACAGAACTCTATGTTTGGTAGAAAATAGGCAACTATCCATGCATACCTACTTGTAGGTGACTCCAAATAGATGTGTTAAAGATGTGTTGATTTTTATTTTATGCACATGGGTATTTTGCTTGCATATATGTCCATGTACCATGTGTGTGTGTGTGTGCCTGGTGCCCACAGATGTAAGAAGAAAGTGTTGGATACCCCTGGAACTAAAGTTACAGATGCTATGTAGATGCTGGGAACTAGACTTGGGTCCTCTGGAGAAATAACTGGTGCTCCTAACTGCTAAACCATCTCTGCCGCTCCCAGAGTACAATATTCAATTGGTTGCTTTTAAAATACATTCCATACAGCCTTCTAAGGAGACACTAGTGAGCTTCTCCCCTCTACACCGTAACCTGAGCATCACTCTAGGCAGAGATGGGACCATGAATTGTATGCCAAGATTGTACTTCAAAAGAAACAAATGCTGAATTTTTGATTGCTTTATAGTTTCTAGCTTTCCAGGGAAGTACTTCTGGTGGTTGCCATGGTGAGTCCTCTGGGCAGTGGTTTTAATTCTCCTCATTAGTAAGTAGCATATGGTGAGGTTACACTGTGCATTTTTTTTTGTGCTAGAATAACTATGGAGACTTGCAATGTGAGTGAGAGACAGGCAACTTAATTTCTGCTGCTTAGAGGCAGAGCCTTCAAAGAGTGGGGCATTTCTTCCACCATATGCCCTCAAGAATGACACACACTTATTGGAAGAGTAATGTCGGACTAATTGTTTAAGTATATTGAGGCCAATTAAAAGATCTATCTCAGAAGATGGGATCTTAAATAGCACAGACATATTAAACTCAGTATTGAATACAGAACATCACTGCTCAGAGTACTCTAAAGATGAAGGCAGTTGCTCCATCCACTATGAGTAACACAATGCTGTACATGGGGCAATCCACAGCCACATAAGGAAAATTCTTAATGCAGCAGAGGCTGGGGAACTTGCATGCTTACAGGGAAAATAATGGCAGGGTCCATCTCGGTCATTGCAACACCCAATCACAAGGATGTGGAACTATTTAGAATAATTTCAAAACCAGGTATGGTGGCACACTCTTGTCAGCCCAGCATTCAGGAGACTAAGAGTGGAGAACCATAAGTTAGAGATTGGCTTGAGTTATACAATGAGGCCCCTTCTCAATATATATATGATATTACAATGTCATGAACAAGTGGTCTCACTGAGATATTAAAGAATCCCAATGATCCTTTTTTTTTTAAGATTTATTTTTACGTGTGTGTGTGTGTGTGTGTGTGTGTGTGTGTGTGTGTGCCTGTGTGTACTTTTATAGGTGTATCTGTAGATGGCACACATAGTTACATAGGTGCTGGGCTCCAAATTCTAGTCCTTATGATGTCACAGCAGGCTCGCTCAACTACTCCAGACCCCAACAAGTCTTTATAAAAGATGTTCATTGGAAGAATTGTAACAATACAGAAAAATAAAGCAATAATTTTTTTCTGGGAAAAGGAATCAGAGATATGTTACAGATATATGGAGTGTGTTTGTGGAAAGCACATCATGGTCATTAAGTACTTTTCTTGCTGATCAAACCCTTCCAGCAGATTGTAAAAAGAAATGAATCCAAAGGCCCAAGAGGTGTTCTATTACAATGCATTTTGCTAACACTTTATATTTTATTATATAGATTTATTCATTCTTCAAAATATAAAATTAAAAGATACTAAATATCATTTGGAGAATAGATAATGAATTAGTTGCCTACTATTGCACAATAAACTACCACAGTTATTGCCATAAAACAACACAATTTGTTTAACCTCCCAGTTTCTTTGGGTCAATTTAGACACAGCTGGATCCTCTATATTAGATGCCAAACAAGCTATGCTCTCTGCTGGAGGCACAAACAGGGAAGGAGCCTCTTCAAAACTTATTTCTGCTTGGAGCTGTAGGATTTAGGGTTCTAGGTGCTGGCTGACTGAAAGCTGGCCTCATGTTACCTAGCTCTGGTAGTAGGGTACCACTTGGGATTTCCCCAAAAGGCTACCTACATCACTGAGACAGCCAAGAGGACCACTGTAGTATTTGGCCAGCAACATGAAGTCATAAATGATGCAGTACCTCTCCTTCCCTTTCCCCTTCCCCTTCCCCTTCTCCTTCCCCTTCCCCTTACTACTCCTCCTCCTCCTCCTCCTCCTCCTCCTCCTCCTCCTCCTCCTCTTCTTCTTCTTCTTCTTCTTCTTCTTCTTCTTCTTCTTCTTCTTCTTCTTCTTCTTCCATATTAGATACAATGGCTAATTTAACTGACACTACCAAGACTGTTCCTCCCAAAAAGGAAAAGCTTTGTTAATACAATTTGAATGATAGAGATATCACTATCCTGGCAAAACACTCCAGTCCGCTAAACAACCAGACTTATGAAGTCTATGGCCATCTCTTATACCATAAGACATATTTCCACTGAGTCACTTCACAATTTAAGCAGTGTGAGTTAAGCAAAGCCTAGTCACTAAAAACAGATGCACACAAGAGCCTGAAGGCATTCCCACGTGCTTCCTGTGTGTGTAAAAGGGGCCAGCCCTCAGTTCTAAACTGAAAGAATTGCTTACAAACTAAGACAGTAGCCATCGTCTGATTCCTTTTGACTAGACAGCTGTGACTGATCACCAAATTCCATTAGTCAGCTAGTTTGTTTGTTTGTTTGTTTGTTTGTTTTTGGTCAGAGTCAAGTTGTCAATGAGTATACACTGGTTCCAAAAAAAAATAAAAGGGATTCCTATAAAGTAGAAAAAGACTAGTCTAATCCAGGTATCCAGGAAATATGAACTGGGTAAACAATGTCAAATCCCGAGTACAGGATATTCCAGGATTCACTAGTGAGCACAACAGAGTGCCCTCTGGAGAGTGAGAAGCATCCTGGGCAAGTACTGACATGTGTCTGCCATTGTGATAAAGACAGCAACAGAAGATATCTATGAGATACATGCAGTTGGAACTTGCCACAACAAGGGCTGGAAATTGAAGAAGGGTCAAAGAAAGTTCCACAACATGATGCTAGGAAGCGTAGCAGCCCCCTGGACCTTAGTACCACTGACACCATGATGGAAGTTCCATTCAGGCCTTGGAACCCAGCATGTAGGCAGCAACACCTGCCACAAGATCAAAGACCTACTCCACCAAGGTCTGTAGTTCTGGGAAAGTCCCTAAATGTACTAAGCTTGCCTTTTGACTTCTGTGTAATTCTGCTTCTGACTAACAGTTCTTGCTAACTGAGGTGTGCTAACACAGGATGTGGCTTTTGTCTTTAAAAGCTCACCTTCAGAAAGGTTCGGGACTGCACTCTGGTCCTGAACACTCAGTGTAGTCACCGCCTAGCTAATAAAGACCTTCTGTTGACTTGAAGAGTGGTCTTCTCTGGTGACACCTCCCAACAGAAAAATAGGCCACCTACAGAGGTCTCAAGCCTTGACAAACAGCTTCAAATTAAGGGCACCCTTTCTGCTATTTATTTATTTAGTGTCTTTCCTATGTTTATGGCAGGAACGTCTCTTAAGGAAGATAATGGATAATAGGTGCTCTGATTTCCAAACATGCATCTGTGGTTTTGCCTCTTTTCCTTACCATTCTCCATTGTTTTCTTCCTCTCCCCTATTTTTCCCCCATAATGACTATAACAGAGAGAATGGATATGTTGGGAAACAAGGAGCTGTGATTTCATGACCTGTTGATCCTATTCCCACAGCAAATGCCTGAGTAGCTCCTGGTGATCATTGCTGAACTAAGAGTGCTTCCCAAAAGAAAGTACTTCCAGCTTTCATTCCCCCAACACTCTCCCTTGGGCAAAAGATAGGGAAGAAGTCTTTAAATATGCTAATTTGGGGGAGTTAAAGGCCAAAGCTCACCAACTTAGTAGAAATGACCGAATCAAGGTATCAACCATCATCATGCATACAGCCATACACCATAGGATGCTACTCCTGAAAGTTTGTTATCAGTTTAGGTGCCATCAAGCTAATGGGATCTCTGCATGAATGCCAACATTTTTGCATCCTAAACTCTACAGTTATATTTTGTAGAGATTCCCCCTGCCCAGTGTCTTTTATAGGAATTCCTTCTGATAAATCCCACTTAGATAAACTGGCAAGCCATTATATCTGTTTAAATCTCAACCTGGTTTCCAGAAGGTTCTTTCACCTTTGAAAATGTTGCTGAATCTTTCTCACTTTGGTGAGTAAACAGTTAAAAAGCACCTACTTTGTGTCAAGGCTGTATTTCAGCCAGAGATGAACCTAGTATGTACTCTTTAATAGTGTTAGGGAATTACTGCAGGCATGGTCTCTGCCCAGGGACCCTCTGCATTTCATCATGGGAAATAACAGCAAGAAGTTTCCCTACCAGATGCTGCCCTTCATTCCTACAACTGCAGCTTCTAGAACCATGAGTCTAACAAACGTCTATTGATTATAAAACACCTAACGGTGCTTTTCTATTGTAGTAGACAGATTAAGGCGGGGAGAAAGGGGGAAGCAACAACATCTTTGTACACTAAGGAATAAACTTCCCAAACTTCCTTTCCTGTCTAACCAGTAAAACTGTGGCTCACTGTGGCTGCCAAAAACAACACTCTTTACCATCTTTAAATCAAAGCAAACTGTGGTGACATCACCACAACCTTTTCATCACATGACCAGTAATCTCAGATGCCTAATACTTGTGCAAATGGGCTTGACATTCATATGGAGACAAAGTGTTGAAACCAGAAGGTCTGCCATCTAGATAACGCTAGCAATTTGTGGCTAAAAATACAGTCACCAAACACAGAAAGGAGAACTATGTCTTAGCGGGAGATGGTACTCTGATGTATGATACTAATTTTAAACTCTAAGTATGGAAGGGCAGGCCATGAAATTGGAGCCTCGCTGATTCACAGACAAATAAGGAACCAGCCATCTGGGAAGGGCGGGTGAGAGTTTGTCTTCCTCTCTGCAGACTCACACAGCATTCCAACAACGTTTTTTCTCTTTCAAGATCAAAGATGCTGTTTTTGTCATGACTCCCAAGACTTTCTATAGAAACGACAAAAGAAGCAAGATGTGGGCTTTCTGTTCTGTTTTGTTGTAATATATGCCTTTAAAAACATAAATGGAGGGAATATTAGACTTCTCAGTAGAAGCAACTGAAGTCCAAAACATTAAGTGCTTAAAAAGAAAAACACTATTTTATAGGTATATCCCAACTATTCAAGCAATTTTACCTTAAAAATCCTTCGTTTGTTTGTTTGTTCGTATTTGAAGACAGGGGTTCTTCGCATAGCTCTGGCTGTTCTGGAACTCTATCTGTAGACCAGGCTAGCCTCAAAAATCAGAAATCTACCTGCCTCTGCCTCCTGAATGCTGGGATTAAAGGTATGCACCACCATCGCCCAGCTCTTCAAAATTTTTAATGAACAGAAAGTATGTAGCAACTTCTTACTAATATTAGTCAAATGCTATTCTGACTTGAGAAAGAGAGACAGAGGGTCTTCTGTGAGTTCAAGGCCAGCTTGATATACATAGAGAGTTTCAGAACAGCCTGGGCTACACAGTGAGACCATGTCAACAACAACAACAACAACAACAATAATAATAATTCAAGTTGCCTATACGCTATACAACTATAAACATATAATATTAGTTAGCAAACTCTAATAATATAAGATTGTGGAAGTGCTATTGTTTTGTTTAGTTTGTTAACTTGGCACAAGCTAGATTAATCTGAGAAAATACCGCCACCAGATTGACCTGTAGGCAGCAGATCTGTGGGACATTTTCTTGAATAATGGTTGGTGTGGGAGGACCCAGCCCACTGTGGGCAGCGTCATCCTTAGGCAGATGGTCCTGTGTTAAATAAGAAAGCAAAACAAAATAATTTTTAAAAGAAAGAAATATAAGCCTCTACCTTTACTAAGGCATGTCTCTGTCTAGAGTAATATCAATGATCAATACTTTGATTTGCCAAGCCATTTCCTCACAAATTCTTTTACAAACCTCCTGTCTCAGTCTCCCAAGTGCTAAGGACATAGGCATCAGCTACCATACCCAGCTAAGAATAAACAATGTCTAAATGCCCATTATAACCATTTTCCTATTTATATTTGTATTCATAGTTCTTGTGAATACCTAGCCTATTTCTCCAGGAGTCAGGTAAAATGTGATGTAACCATTGTGGGGTATGAGTGTGTCACGATCGTGCCATCTGTAGGAGAGAGCGTACACACCAGAAACTTGCACCTGCTAAGTGAAAGGAAGGAAAGCAGAGACTCCTTGGGGAAGCTAAAAGGCAGAGAGCAGAAGAAACATTACAGTGGGCAAACAGAGAGGACTGCAATAGAGAAAAGTCAAGTTTAAATGGAAAGTAAAGTAGGTACACACTCAGGGTAGGACAGACTTTCTTGGATTTCTTGTTTCTTGAATCACAAGGTGTATTTCCACACCACACTGGTGTGCTCAGTGGATACTTTCATGTAGAGAATTGAACTGTGGACTGAGGCTACCTGAAAAGTCACATTTGTCTGGAAGATTCTGCATACTGATTGACTGACTACAACTTTGTAATTATGGAGGAAATCAAACACTGCAGATTGAAAGCCAATGTGTCTTGGTTATGTTTAGTCACCTCAATAGCAATTTATTACCAACCTCTGTGTGGGGGTGTGAATGAGAATGAACTCCCCAGGTGCATATATTTCAATACTTGGTCCCATGTTGATGGAACTGTTTGAAGGATTAATTGTTGAAGTCTGTTGCTATGTTGCTATTATAACGCTAAATTCTATACCAGAAGGTCTAGGCCCAGACTGAATTCTCACATTTACAAACTTTTGCTGTGCAAACCTCACTCCTTCATTTAAATCTACCAGTTAAATGAAATTGGCTATAGCCAACTACTGGAGGGATTAGAGGGAGGTGGGTTTTGAAGTTACCTGGTTGGGAGTGGAGAAAGGAAAGGAGAGATGAAGATCGAGGGAGAAGGAAGGAGGGAAAGAGAGGAGGAAGCTGCCACGAGGGGAGATGGACCATGAGCACATGGTCAGGAGAAACAGCAAGTGTCTGGGGTACACCGCTGGGGAGGTAGCCAGGCCAGCAGTTAGAAGAGTAGATTAGGAGTTGCCCCTCCAGTAATTGTCACAATCAAATAAAATAACCATAGTCTGTGTCTCATTTACTTGTAAGCTAGTTGGGGATGAGCTTAAGTTGGCTGTACTACAAATAGGAGGTATGGGTTTATGGAGGAGGAGGAGGAGGAGGGGGAGGGGGAGGGGGAGGAGGAGGGGGAGGAGGAGGAGGAGGAGGGGGAGGAGGAGGGGGAGAAGGAGGAGGAGGGGGAGGAGGAGGAGGAGGGGGAGGAGGAGGAGAGAGAGAGAGAGAGAGAGAGAGAGAGAGAGAGAGAGAGAGATCAAAATGTCTGGATTATATAGGGAGGAGCCTCAGGGACTGGGCTGGAAAGTTCAAAATTGGGGGCAGGATATGGCAGGTAGGACTGAGGGATACTGGGAGAACCTCGAGGCCAGGTCTGTTTTGATATGTAAGATATGTAAAATATGTATCTCAGTCCCTTCTCCCTTGGTCTGAAACCAAACAGCAGGCTTTGAGGTTTCAAAAGCCCATACCACATACCACAATGAGTTCTCCCTTTCTCTCCCCCCTACCCCGTATTCCTCCACCCCCCCCACCCCTGCCTCTCTTTCTCTCTCCCCATCCCTCCCTCAAGTTAAGCATAAACAAGCAACCAACAAAGCACATGCTTTCATTTCTCACTGCTCTTAACTATGGGTGTGATGTGACCAGCTGTTTGAAGTTCCTGCCCTGACTTCCCCACAATGATGGACTGTATCCTGGAATGAAATAAACTTTTTCCCTCAGATACTTTTTATCACCGCCACAGACATGAAATTAAAACATTCTGTAACTAATGTAATAAATGTGACTAGTACATAGTAACTTAACAGGCCACTACTGTCCCCCATTCTAAAAGCCATAAATGTCACCCAATAGCCTGTGAAGCTATAGTTGTATCCCCACTTTGCTGTGGCCTTCCTACCTGATGCCCTCACAAACATACTTAGTAAATGCTCTGATTTATGATTTTCTTTTGTCCTGACTATCAAAGTTCAAGTAACCACTTTTAAGATGGAACATTCCATTTAGTACAACCTGGAGACATGTTCTAAGGCTGTGGTTACTTATGTTTGAGGAAGAGTAAAGTCTCTCTTACTAATAACCCTTTGGAGCAAGAATCAATAAACTTTGAGGTGAGGAGTAATTATTTTTCACATGGATGGTATTCTGATTTCATTTTGTTGTTGTGATAAATACCATGACTAATGCAACTTAGGGAAGAAAGAGCTTACTGGCTTATACTTCCGGTTCACACTCACTCACTAAGGGAAGTCAGGACAGGAACTAAGTAGGATCTTGAAGCAGAAACCACTGAGGAATGCCATTTGCCGGTTCATGCAAAGACTCGTATTTAACTATCTTTCTAATATAGCCAAAGATCATCTGCCTAGGGATAGCACTGCCCACAGTGGGCTAAACCCTCCTGCATCAATTAATCAAGACAATCTTCTACAGGTCATCCTTATCTAGGAGATTCTTCAATAGAGGCTTTTCTTCCCAGAAAGCTTTGGGATATGTTAATTTGTCCACTAAAGCTACCTAGAAAAGATGGCACAGTCTTGGACTATTCAAATGTCTTACACTTCCCTTAACCATTTTAAAAATCTATTCTGTCATAAGAGGCATTCAGGATGTTTCTGAGTGAAGTATGGTAAGGCACAGAGATAAAAATCTCCGTTCTAAAGTATTCTGTGGGCATGCTCTCTAAGCGGAGCTGCACAGAGAAGCTCACAATTCAGTCAAGAGGCGAAGGGGTGGACCAGGAGAGGCAAACATGAGCCTTGGTTGTGGTTTCTGAGTGAAGGAATGAATAAGCCGGGAAACAGGTTGAAGATTGGCTAATCTGAGGTCTAGCTGGGGTTGTCCGGCATGTGTCCCTGGATGGTTAAAGAAGGGATGTGTTCTCTTGGTTAGGATGCAAGAGGGTGAATGCTGAGTTCATTGGTTTTCATATGAAAGGCAAATTACTCGCCATCTATAGGAATTCCATAGCCCTGAGAAGAGTGGCCAGTTTCACCTCACTACTAAGGTTGTGGATCCTGCTGACCCATCCACTCTAGACTTTGCTTCATCCTTCCCTGCCTGGTCTATAGCAGTATCTGGACACCCTAAGGGAAGAAGTGGAAAACAGAAATACAGTGGTCCCTCCAGAGTAACCAAGTCCCAGATGTCAAAGCCTCCAGTGCAGAAACCAGACACCATAATTTTCACACATATTACTGGTATTACCTTGTTTCCTCTGAAGGGTATCAAATAACATATTCCTTTGTTTGTTTGTTTGTTTTTGTTTTGTTTTTAAAGACATAGTTTCTCTATGTAACCCTCACTGTTCTGGAACTCGATGTAGACCAGGCTGGCCTTGAACTCAGAGATCTGCCTTGCCTCTTTGTCTCTGTCTCTGTCTCTGCTTCCGCCTCCACCTCTGCCTCCCAAATGCTAGAATTAAAGGCATGTGCCATGTAAATAAAAAAACTTAGAAAATAAAATAAAATTAAAAAAAATAAAGGCATGTGCCACCACAACTAGCTCTAAATAACACATTCCTTGTAGACACAAATTGACTCTCTATTCCCTAGTGCTCTCTATTAAGTACAGACGCTAAAATCTGCATTATCACCAGATACAAAGACAGCTTTGTATTCCCCTACTGGGCTCTCTGCCTTGTAAATAAACGCTACAGACACTTCCAATAAAATACTAAATGCAGCTAATGACAGCAGAGTTTTACAATGGTAAAACTGAGAATTGACTTTCCACTTCCTGCTTTGGGGTGAACTCTTATCCGATAAGAGAAAAGGCAGAAAGTCTACACAGCTGGGGCTAGAGAGATGGCTCAGTGGTTAAGAGCAGTGACTGTTCCTCCACAGGACCTAAGTTTGATTCTAAGTACCTTCATGGTTGCTCACAACTGTCTCTAACTCCTGTTCCAGGAGATCCAACATCCCCTTCTGGAACTCCACAGGCACCGGGCACATATGTGGTGCACAGACACACGTGCAGGCAAAACACCTACACACATAAAAAATGAGACTTTTAAAAAAAGTCTATATAGTTGCCATTATCAAGAAATCCTAAATAACACACTTCTGTTAATGATGCTCTCACTGTCACTGTGAAATCAGGAGTTGTTTTTGCTGTTGTTGTTTGTTTGTTTGTTTGTTTGTTTTAGAAAGGTTGACTCTGGGAAAAGATTTTTCTATACTCTTGCATTCTGGACTTGCAATGTCCTACGGATTTGTGTCCAAAGACGAATAGTACCAAGTGGGACTGACATCTGGAACCTGGTATCTCATAGGCATCAGTTGTAACTGGTACCAGGGTCTGCCAGAGTGAAGAGGAGCTCCCTAACCCCTGGGCTTATGGTCTCTTTATTTGGGGAGGGGAAATTGGAAGTTTAAGAGACCCAGAAACCCTTCAGTGCCACATCCTTATTAATCCCCAGATGCACTTCCTATGTCTTTGCTTCCTAGAAGGGAAATAGTAACTAGCTATGAGTCTCAAACCATATGATTCACATCTATAATTAACTATATAAATCCTTTGTGACTTAATTGTGAACTCTTGTCGCTTAGTTATAAATAGAGACTTGGGTATGACTATGTCTAAAAAGTTGCTTTAATGACTATTTAAGTCTCCCATCTTACTCTTGCCTCATAGGAAATTAGGGTCTCACTGGATGGCTACTCCACAATCAGATGTCAACTCACCTTGAAAGAGTGTCTCATTGATTGGCCACCAATCAGGCTAATGTCATTTTATACCTGGCAGAAGGAGGAACGGTTATTTTAAATCACACTGGGGGCTGGAGAAATGGCTTGGTGGTCAAGAGCACTGGTTGCTCTTCCAGAAGACCTGTGTTCAATCCCAGCACCCCCACAGAAGCTCACAACTGCCTGTAACTCCAGCTCCAGGGGATCCCACACCCTCATACACACATACATGCAGACAAAACACCAATGCAATAAAGATAGATAAATAAATGTTAAAAATAGATAAATAAATCACATAGGAACAGAACTTACTCTTGATTTTTTGCTCTTTTAAATACAGATTCTTTCCCATTACTTAAATCTAAACTACAATATACTATTTCATTCATAAGGTGTTTACATATGTCTGAATAGCATGATCAGATAGTAGATCGACTTGCATAAATAGACAATCAAACAAAATGTACATTAAATAGTATTAATGTATATGGCTAATACTTCTTTTAAAATTGAGTAATTTTCCCTTAGCAGAAATAATTCTATATTGTAGAAAGGATCTAATAGCATTTTATAAAGCACTTTCATATCTCTTATTTCATTTTTGATCTGCAGAAACCTCATACGGGAAATGAGGCAGGCATTACAGTCTCTATCTTTAAGAGTTAAGGAAAACCTGCCAGGCATTGTGGCACACACCTTTGATCCAAGAACTCAGGAGGCAGAGCCAGGCAGATCTCTGTGAGTTCAAGGCCATCCTAGTCTACAGAGTGCATTTCAAACCACCCAGTGGCTCTGATGACCAGACCAGTGTGAAAGCTGGTACGATCATTTGACTAATGAGTTATAATAAACGTGACAGGATACCCCAATGCCATCCTACTGATGATCTGAGTTACCTGGAGCTTTTTTCTTTCCATAGAGCCAATCTTGAATATGCAAACTGATTGAATAATTTTCTTTATTTAGTTCACCGAGTGTGAAAACAGATGATTTCCTAAAATTTAAGGTTTAGCATTTAAGCGTTCTAGATTCTGGTAGAAGAAGAAAGAGGAAACAAGCCAGTGCCCAGACAGACACCAAGAGCCTGAGCTGGTAGTCCTAAGTGCTCATGACATACCTGGCCCTCCACTGTGCTGGGAGGGTTCAGTGAAGGACACCAGGCCGGGCTTGCTCTCTCTAGCAGGAACGTTCTGGAACTACCAACTCACCCAGAGGGCTTGTTTAAAAAGCAACGGAGTGCTGAGTCTCCCTGGGAGTTTCTTTCACTATGACTGATTTGGGGGTCTAAGGCTGTATTTTTATTCAGTTCCCAGAGGACATTGATGTCACTGATCTATGGGATTTAGTCAGTTTGGTGAAGTTCTGCCTTTGGGTTCTTGTAGTCACTCCTGCTGTATCCACAGTGTAGCTCTAGCCCGTAAACGCTCACCCTTCCACCTTCCTGAGAACATAATTGACAGCCCATGCACCCACACCAGAGATTAAAATCAATAGTGAAGCTAATCTGTGCAAGAAAGGGAGAGGGGAGGTAGGGTCTTGAGAAGATACATTCACGTTCCTGAGGTAATAGTCCATTCCTAAGGTCTTAAGAGATCTTAGCACCGACTTGTCTTCTTCAGCTACAAGCGTCCTACCTGCAGCCACCACACCTGGTGTAGCTGTTGCTCACAGCCCTAAATTCCACTTAGTCCAGGTCTTACATGACCACTTACTTATTTCTGCTCATTCATTAGGATGCCTATGACCCGGTCTCCCCATGTTTAGACCTATTGAGGGAGGACCTCAGAGAGTCTTTTCTGAGGTGGAGCTTTCCCTGCTGGGACCACCGCTGGCATGGAAGAGACCAGGGTGAGAGACTAAACGGAGCAAGATAAGGACTGAGTTCATGAGGGACACAGAAATTGAAATTATCTCTACTGTTCTCAGAACATGATGTCTTTTCAACTTGCAAATGAAGGGCTATAGGATATACCTGATGTAGACAGTGGTGAATCAAAATAGTTTTATAAGCACATTACAGCTAAATATCAAAGTTTTGTAATAAAATTTGAGCATTAATAATACCTAATTATGCACTATATCTTGTATAGAATAGAACTCTTCTGTGGATAAAAATAGTCATCACATAGATTTATTCTATCAAAGAGATAATATTTTTACATGTTAATATTTTTGATAGGATTCAGTAAGTGATTTTCATCATTTTGTTTTAGAAACAGGACCTCATTACTTAGCCTTTAGGGTGGAACTCTTGGAGATCCCCCTGCCTCTACATTTCAAGTGCTGGGAATACAGGTATGAATCTCTACACCCAGCTCAGTAAGTGATTTCTAAAAAGCAATTTTTTCTATACCACTTCATTGAGAGGAAAAAATTATGTCTTTGGGAATATATGTAGCCAAGACTATGAAGTGAGTTAGTGGGTAGTTTTTATTTTATTATTTGTGTATTTAGTTTTGCCAATAAGTGAGTAGCACTCCCCAAGGCAATTCATGGTCTTAAGTACCATTTTCTTCGTGAATTAGTGTGTTTAATAAAAATGGCAACTCAGACCAAGGCTGTCTATGGCATTCTTTCCTTTGGACCAGGCTTGAAAATGTCGTTTGACCACAAGTTCCTTGCATGAAGGATTGCTTTTGACACAGAGTCTTATTATGTCACCCAGGCTGGAACCTGCTATGTAGACCAGACTGACCTTGAACCCACTTCTGAGTCTGAGTGCTGGGATTAAAGGCATGCACCACCACACTTGGAATTTGTTGGGTTTAATCCAGTTAGCAACAAAGAAAACCAACAAGGAATTCATTTCTGTAACTTAGTGTTGATTTAACCCCCTTCTCCTCCCCATTTTAAAGAAAAACAGAATGTGTCTATAGAAGCAGAAAAGAGAGTGAAGCAGAATGAAAGTGCTAACTTGTAGATTTTCTTGTTAAAGTCTATTAAATTATCTTTAAATTTAAATCTGCAGGAAAACATGGATTGAAGTGGACGAACATCAGAAATTATCAAATGATACAAAGTTTCTAAGAACAATAAAGGAGTCCTAGAACAAATGTCCCAATGTTTATTTAATTTTGACCAAAGAATAATTTTAAATGATTGTATTGGGCATGGAGTAACCTTCAGAATTGATAAACACCAAAAGAATATCTAAGGGTGGAAAATAGGCAGAATAAATGACCCATGATGGTGACATCTGACCCGTGACCATGTGAGCATGAAGACATCTGACCTGTGATGATGTGAGTGTGGGGACATCTGACCCGTGACAGTGAGCAAGGGGACATCCACACACAATGGTAAATGACCTTTCACCAATTAGTGTGCTAAGGGCAGAGCAACTGGTCAAAGGGGGGACCAAGGAATGTTTGCAGACAGCTGCAGTTTTCTCTAAAGTAGCCTTCGTAGAAATCTTTGGACTCAGGCCTAATTTGGATGTACGGACCCATGCTAGATTCTTCTAGCATGGTTTGGTCACGAGAACCCTGAAACATCACTTGCTTATACAGTTTACATGCTACTGACTTAGTTGTGCTTCTGGGAAACTGGAGGTCTGGAGTAGAAAGGATACTTGCTTTTCATTGTCTTTGGTTACATTTGATTTGTGCGTGTGTGTGTGTGTGTGTGTGTGTGTGTGTGTGTGTGTGTGTGTGCATGCGTGCACACTTGCACAATTTTATTTGATAGGTTATAGTAGGGGTTCCTCTGCATGTCCTCTTTGAAGTCTCAGGATTTTAAATTTCATAGGTGATACAATGCAGACACAGAGAGTCAAGGTCTTTGAGAGAAGAATCTGTCACCCAGTTTTCCCAACAGACAGAGGTATGCCATATTACTAAGGATCAACAACTGTGGTGACTAGATTATGTAATCTGCCCCACAGGATGAGATTTGAATACTTACTTGGTCCTGGTGGAGGCATTGTTTAGGAAGGTTATGGGAACCTTTAAGGGTTGTGGCCTTGCTGGAGGAAGTGTGTCACTGGGGGAGGGCTTTGAGGATCTGTAACCTCACCCTATATCCACTGCACTCTCTCCTGCCTGTGCATGGACAGAAATCTGAGCACCAAGCTTCCTGCTCCAGTCACGTGCTCTCATGCTCCCTCCCCATTACAGAACCCTCCACCCCCTCCCAAAAAATAAGCCCAAATAAACTTTTCCACAAGTTACATTGGGTCATGATGTTTTATTATGGCAACTGAAAAGGTAACTCAAACAAGGAAGCCCCAGACTTGGTAAGAAAAAAAAAGGAACAAGGAGAAAGCTTGCCCCGTGGCCTGTGCTGGCTACTCTGAGTGGTTCTGGAAGTCTCTGGGGTATCAGGTGATTTCTCTTTGTCAGGCTGTGAAAAGACCTAGGCCAAAGAAGATAAAGGGTGAACGTGTGAGAGTTACTAAAATAGAGATGGTTGTGGAAGCTAGAGAGATGGCTCAGAGGCTAAGAGTTCAATTCCCAGCAACTACATGGTAGCTCACAACCATCTGTAATGGAATCTGATATCTGATGAGAGTGACAGTATATTCACATGCATAAAATAAATAAATAAATCTTTAAAAAAAAAAAGAGATGGTTGGTCCAAAGATGTTCACTACATTTAGGAGCTAGTGAGCCCTGGTTGGGACAGTCTCTTCCTAGATCCTTATGAGCCTTAATGTCAAGGCATCAAAAATACAGAAGACAAGAAAATAAGGTTAATATAATTATCTCTGGGATAAATAGATGCCAAATAGTCTAATACAGAATCTGAAAAAGTACAGTTGAAATAAGGTGGTAGAGAGGTAATCATTTTTGGTGCAATTAAATATGTGAAATATTCTGCTTTGTAAATTCTACTCTGTTGCTATGGAAACGGGTATGGTGTAGACGTGCAGATAAACACTTGATTTACCCAGAGCATATTGGACGTGTTGTGATATTATAGGTTTGAGCAATTGCAAGATTTCGATAGTCCTGATAGTGCCATTATGCCATCATACATTTGCCAAAGGAGACACATGGCAAATGAATTCAGAAGACAGTTTGCCAGGGTCGGTTTTCTGCCTCCACAGTATAGGTTCCAGGAATCAAACTTGGGTCATCAGGTTTGGCAGCAAGCACCTTTACCCAATGAGTCATTTCACTGGCCCAGAAGTTGCATTCTTTTTCTAGCCCAGCTTCAGACACCCACATCATTTGTATTATATTCCAGAAACTCGGGTGGTGTCACAAACCCCTATCTGATCCAAAGACAGAGATTCCAGATCCCTCTGGCTGGAATGTGAACCATAGAAGAAGCACGTGGGAGCAATAAATCAGAGCAGAGAGCCTGTCCCAGTCAGCAGCCTGCTTTAACTCACGGAAAAGCTCCAAGTCTCGCACTGCTTCCAGCTCAGCATTCTCCTTCAGAAGTGGTGAGCCTGCTGTGGTTACTTTTATAAACAAACAAACAAACAAGTGCAATGAGTGACTAAGTATTTAATGCCACTTACATTGCATATAAAGACCTCTTCTGATCCGAGGCTCTTGTTTTTTGAACCGTAGTTATCAGAAATGTGCTAAGGATAAGCTACATTTCTCCTATATAAAGGGAACTCTGGCATGACTAATTAACTATGACCTTGGGCTTTGAGAAGCAACACTGTAACACACACTAGCTTAAGTAGACAAGAACTCATTGTTTCAGGAATCTGGAATGCCCTGGGCTTCAGAGGGATCTGACTGCAGCTGGATGCAGGCACCCAAATATGTTGTCAGGCCTCTGTCATCCTTTCTCATCTCTTGGTTCTGTTTCTCTCTGCACAGGCAGAGTCCCCAGCATGTTCTCTCCCTAACATCATAAAGGATGAGCCCCCCTCTGCTTTTCTACTCAAATACTCAAATACTGGTGTGTTAAGCATCTCGGGTATAAACTTGGGATCACTAATGTGTCTCTGTGTTGCATCAGAGAAATCAGAGGCGCCCTCTGGAAGCAGTTTAACCGAAAGCAAGCCATCCAGAGTTTGAATTCTCTCCTCTTCCATCTGCCTTCTGCCGGTCATGAGTCTGAATATGTACCTGCCTGGATGCTATCTTGTCTTAATCTGTACCGCCTGTCCCTAATAAAGGACTTTGGCTCTGTGTTTACTGAACAGCACAGGAAACATCAAACGGGAGGGATGAGGGATAATTTACAGAAATCTTTAAGAGTTTTACAAGGGATTAAGTCATTGGCTCCAGGCTGACCCTAACTGACCCAGATAACAAACAAGCAAACACTATCGAGCAGATTTCATATGTTGGTGGTTTTTTTTTTCAGTATTTATGGCACATGCTTGTTTTACGAGGCAGCTTTCATCCATTTGCTGTTTTCAGGAAATGGTTCTCACGACATACATACAAACACACATGCACAGCCCTTTGAATCAGGGGACTGGAAGCATGCATCATTTAAGATTAAAACTATGCATCAGTTGAAGTTGTAAAAAGTCCACTACATGGGAAATCCAAGCATAGTAAGAATGGCTGATACATCGTTCTCTTAAAGTCAGGTAAAACAAACAGGCTGTGTACAAAGCAGGATAGCAGTTTTAAGTGGTACTATTAGCTGGGCTGTGAGGTCCAGCAAAAGTCCCATTCTCTTAGAATGTATAATACTGCATCACCACAGTGTGTGGTATTTATGATACCAGGAGCGCTCTCCCCAACCTTCCTCCTCAAATTCCTAATAATTCCTGAAAAATAAAGTGATTCTGACCTCAGGGGCTCAGGTACCATCTGCACGCCCCTGGCCAGTCACGTCTCCCTGGCAAACTGTGCTTAGGCGGCACTGAAGACAAGGAAGATGAGACTTTGGTGGGCAGTCACATGGTGTGGGACCAGGGATCCCTGAGTGGAACACAGGAGGCTCTGGTGCTAGACGACAGGGCAAGCGATGCAAAGTCAGCCACAAGCCACACTAACACAGGCTTTACGTCATCAAACTTTTAACTAGAGTCTTGCAAGAGTGAAAAACAAGAGGAGTCAACTGAACCTCCAATTAGAAGCACCCAGTGGGTGGCTTTTGTCTCTCCTGCCACCAAGTAGGGAGACATGACTATTTCTATTAACAGTTTGTACGTTTTTGTGTTTACTTGTGTGTGAGCACATGCCGCGGTGCCTGTGTAGAAGTCAGAGGACAACTTGTGGGAGTAGCTCCTCTGTTTCCACTGGGTCAGCTCTGCAGCTAGAACACAAGGTCATGGGGCATGGACGCAGGCACCCTGACCAACTGAGCCATCTCACCGGCCCTAGGATGTCACATTTGTAATGCCAGTGTGCCCATGGTGTGTTACCCTTAACTGGTATTGTTTCATCTCTGTCTTTACCCTAGACTGAGTGACAGCTAAGTTTAATATAGAGCCTACTTGTCGAATTTTTTTAAGTCTACTTTCTCTTTAATTACACTGGAAAAGTTAACTGCCTTAGAAACTGGTAAAATATGATCTATGAGTCCTTGTTTCAAGATTTTATTACTATAAGGAATACCTTTTATTAATATTGTTTCCATTAATATTGCCGGCCATGAGCCATAAAATTGGCTTCGGATATATTCATAAGCCTTTATAAAATTCTTTCTGAATCACTAGGTTTTTTTTTCTCTAAGTTATATAAAACACGTTTGTAGCGGAAGTGACAACCAACCTGGGTTTGGTCCTTCACTTTCTTTTCCCGATGATTAATTTTTATGGCCAACTTGATAGGCTTTAGGATCACATGGGAGACAAACCTCTGAGGGTGTCTGTGAAGGTCTTTTCAGGGAGGTTTGACCATGGGAAGGAGATCCACCCTGCACATGGTGGCATCATTCCATGGACTGGGGTCCCAGGGTGGATAAAAAGGAGAATGGGAACCAAGCCCCTCACGTGTGGCTCTCTGCTTCCACATTGTGGTCCACTGACCAAAGCTGTGATGTGGTCAGCAGCCTCAAGTAGCGGCCTCCATGCCCTCCCACCATGGCAGACTGTAACGGTAAGCCAAGGCAAGCCTGCCCTTCCCAGAGCTTGTTTGTCTCATGTTTCATCCCAGCAATGAGAAAGGTGTCTACCTCTCCTAGAAGTCGGATCATGGCTGCCCAGAACCATGGGCATTCTTAGGACTCATCTCCTCCTCTTCCTCCTTTTCTCTGAATGGAGTGCTGTCTCTAGAGGATAATGCAAAGGACGGAGCAGGACCCCTGGCACCCTCTTCAGGTCTTTGTGCGAACTGGCACACATACTTGCACACATGTGCACATACACCATATACATCACACACAGACACACATACACACACAGACACACACACACACATTTATAAATTCTTTGTCTGAAAGCCTTGTGTGACCTAGGAAAAAAGGAAGTGCTTCAGAGAGCCTGACACTAGGTTAACAAGGCTGGAGCAAAGAGACGTTGCTTGCAGCATGAGCCTTACCGCGTATGATTTCTAATGTGCAAAAAGGTGAGAAGGCAAAGGAGACAGGACTCAGTGTTTTACATATATATGTGTGTGTATGTATATATACACATGTACACATATATGCATATACACATATACTATATACATACACATACATATATATTGTGATCTCAGGAACAAGCCAATCACAAATTGCCTTCCTGTGGAAAGGAAACCAACCTACCAAACTGCCACATTTATGATCATGAGCTTTACTGAGATTATCATAGCATCAGACATTGAAGGGCAAGCCAGGACCAGCTTAAATACCACAGAACCTGCGACATGAGGAAGAGTGGGCCACTACAAACATGAGACGACAATGCAAAGAAGGAACAAACAGTGTTGACGGACATGTCACAGAGATCAAACCAAGTTTCCCTCGTAGGGCTCCACTCCTAAAACAGGAGTCGGACTTGCAGCTCCCATGAGCTCCTGGGAGAGCGAGGGATTCTGGGAGTCTTTCTGAGTTCTCTGTACCGCATATTCTCCATTTTGACTTCTGTGCCCATTTTTGAGTCTTTCTCATAAGACTATTTCAGGAGATACCTGTGTTCTTCACTAACATCTAGAGGCTTCCTGTCAATAGCCTCTGTCCAAGACAAACTATTAAACAAACAAACAACAACAGAAAACGGAAAAGAGGCAAGTTCTCTCTGGAGCTCTCCCTGCCTACAATTTGCAGCATCCTCTCTTTCTTTGTGCTTGCAGAACACTGAACCTTTTCCCGTCTTTGATCATCTGCTCTCTTTCCATTTTCCACGAGCCATCAAAGACTGTTAAAAGATTTCATTGCTCCCACCCCCGGGACCTGTTAGTGCCCTTGGATGTGACTGAGGCAGGATAATATTTTGAGATGCTATCTGAGATGCCTTCTCTGAATCTCTTTTACTCTTTGTCCTCTATTCACGTAAGCCGTGCATCCATCGCCCTGGGGAAGGATGTTACAGTAGAAAGGCAAAGAAAATGATTTTTTTAAACATCTGAAGCATGTAACTTAGGACATTTAAAAATATATAACTTAGGCCTGAAGGGAAGTCAGGTCATAAAAATTATATGAGGGATAAGTGGCTCTGAGTAGCTTTGTCTGTTCCCTCTGATCCTGTGGCATCCCCCCCCCCCCCCCCGAGAGTGGAAGCACAGTCAAGAGTGCTCCTGAGAAAGGGTCGAGTCAAGGATTTCCTCCTGCCCAGAAAGGAGCACATGGATAGCAATGAAAACTGTGTGTTAGTCAGACAAACTCAGCCACCCCTGCAGAGTGACTTTCCCGTGAATCCGAGAGTAGCACAGAAACGAGGGAAGCCATGCAAAGACGAGGGTCCATATCCATCCCTGCATTCTTCCTCCTAGTCTGCGCTGTGACACTTTATCCATGGTACCTGTGGGTAACCCCTGGCTGCTGGGGATATCCGCTGAGTTTTCCAATTATCTCACCCACGTTTATGACCCTCCCAGGGTAAGACTGTGTAGACCGGGCAGATGCGAGGATACAGTGGGCGAGCTTCTCACCTTCTCAAGAGACATTCCAGCTCCGGAACTCTGAGTGGGGGAGTCTTCTGTCCTAGCCTGGCTGAGGAAGCTTCCTGCACTCTCCCAGGCTGCCTTCCAGGAGTAGCTCTCAGGTGTGACTGTGAAGAATGTCCCCTTAGCGAACACTTTCCGTTCATCACTCCGTTTCCAGGAAATCAAACCGAAGACACCCATACACCTGAGCTTCGAACCTGAGAATCCCCACTTCCGTTTCAAACCCAGCATCACCCGACACAGAGGGAAATTCTTCTATCTTCCCACATCTTGGGCTGTGGGTCTCCCAACGCCTCTCCTTTTACTCTTTCCTTTCCTGCTAGAGGTTAGTTACCAAAGAGGGCGAAATAAAAATGGAGTTTGGGCCTTTCCTGATTTCTCAACAGAAAAATTTAAGCCCTTGGCTGTCTTCTTCCAAAGGAACTAAACAAACGCCTAAACGTTTCCCTTACTGACACGTTCAGGTGTTTGTCTCCTAGGTGATTGTAGATGGTGTCAAGTTGAGCAACAGAATTAACCATCACGGGGAAACCCACAGCTAAAAAGGATAAAGTGAATCGTACTTAGTGTCCCGTTACTCCAGCAATAACTGAATGGTTGAATTTCTTAGCTCTACAGACAGAGTTGATACAATGGAAAATTATGTATCCTATAGATTCTGACGTGAAAAATGTTATTGTAAGGAAAAGAATAACATGTTAAAGCAGATTAACAGACAAAAAGGTTTTATGTTTTACATATTATTTTGAGACAGTGTCTTATGTAGTTCTGATTGACCTGGAACTCTGTAGACCAGGCATCCTAAGTGCTAAGATTAAAGCCTATATTTTTATTTTTAAAAAGATATATGTCTGATAAATATGCAGGTTTGTAGAAGGTAATAGATTCAGAGGGAATAATTTATTTCTACTTAATACTCCAGAACTAATTTTTTTAACTTATTTATTTATTTTATGTATGTGAGTACATTGTTGCTCTCTTCAGACAAGAGGGCATTGGATCCCATTACAGATGGTTGTGAGCTGCTATGTGTGGTTGCTGGGAATTGAACTCAGGACCCCTGGAAGAGAAGTCAGTGCTCTTAACAACTGAGCCATCTCTCCAGTCCTATGTAAATTTTAAAGTAACAGCCAAACATTGTACATATATATGAAAGAAATGTAACTGTTATATAATCTGTAGATTATTCTCATCCATTTTCCTGTTGACCTTAAACTTACATGGGAGAAAAAAACCATGAGTCCCACAGCTAGTCTCACTGTTAAGCAATTTAGATGTGTGTACAGGCTGAGCAGGCGCTACCATTGAGCTGTTCACCACCCTCACCAAGAACTCTTGCTGCATTTAAAACCACACCAATAATATAAGTGTACTTATACTTTAAAAATAACATGCACAAGTAATCAGATTATGCAGCCTAATGAAATGTAGTGTGCTGAACTGGCGTGAGCCCGGTACCCAGCAACAACCTCTGACTTCAATGATAAACTATACTTACTTTGTCCTCTTCCCTACCTGACCCTCGTCACACTAACCTGGCCCTTGCATTTATCATCCTTTGGGTTTTTTTTAAAGGTTTGTTTCATTTTTAGTTATGTGTAAGTATGTGTGTCTGTGGGTGAGTGGGGTGCCGGCAGGTCAGAAGCATTCGATCCCCTGGAGCTGGAGTTAAAGGCATTCGTGAGTCACCCACTATGGGTGCTTGGAACAGAACCTTCATCCCCTAGAGCAGCAGAAAGGCATCTTAACTTCTGAGCCAACTCCCGGGCCAGATGTCAACTGGAAGTGATGTGCCATAAAGTTCGTGGCATAGGATGTAATGAGAAAGGCCCAACCCTACTGGAAAGATGCAGAGTTCCAAGGGAATGTCTATGGTGACATTCAGGAACTACCAATTCAGCACAGAGGCCTACTCATGTGTTCAACGGATAGCTTAGATTTAAGGGCGATATCGCAAGCACAAACAGCAGAGTGACCATGCCTTCCAGTGACAGTGAACGTTTAAGAAAATACATTGCCCACTTTATAAACCTTGTATCCAGGAATGCCTCCTCACTTCTTTGGGTTGATTGAGATCTTGGAACTTCTCAGAACATTGTGTTTATTTAATAGAGTGCATCTCAAAAGTATTACTGAGCCCAAAGCAGTAATACCGAAGTCACAGTAAGTCAGAACCACTCCAGTGCTCCTGAGAGAAGCTCATTGGAAAGGCACACAATCTTTGCCTTTTTTTCTAGCAAAACTATTGAGCACAATCTTCAAGAATGCAACCTTTATTTGGTAAGAAATAAAGAAACTTTTGATACAGGACATGCAAGCACAGGTGAGAGAGACTGTCCAGATGCCCAGGGAAGCCAAGAGTACGTCAGGGGACCAACGAAATGTTGACTGTGTGTATGTGTGTGTGTGTGTGTGTGTGTGTGTGTGTGTGTGTGTGTGTATGTATGTGTGTGTGTATGTATGTATGTGTGTGTGTATGTGTGTATGTATGTATGTGTGTGTGTATGTGTATGTGGTGTATGTATGTATGTGTGTGTGTATGTGTGTGTGTGTGTATGTGTGTGTGTGTATGTGTGTGTGTGTATGTGTATGTGTGTGTATGTATGTATGTATGTGTGTGTGTATGTGTGTGTGTGTGTATGTGTGTGTGTGTGTGAGAGAGAGAGAGAGAGAGAGAGAGAGAGAGAGAGAGAGAGAGAGGAATACTCCCTATGTGTGCAAGTTTCCCCGGAGTCCGGAAGACCGTGTCTGATCTCATGGAGCTGTTGTTACCGGTGGTTGTGAGCCACCCAACATGAGTGTTAAGAACCGAACTTGGGTCGTTCATTCAGAAGAGCAGGAAGTGGTCTTAAGTATCAAGCCATCTCTCCAACTCCATTTTTTTAAATCCTAGACACTACTTTAGATGGGGTGTGACCAGGATGTTTTTATCTGTATGTTCAATACTTCAGATTGTGTTTAATACGGTATAATTATGCATGGCTCATCAATGGAGATAGCGGGGAAATGCACACAGGTTCTACTTATACAACCTACAAGGGCCTCCACATCACAGGTTTACAGGTAGTATGATTAATGCCATGCGGCCATATTGACAGTTTGTTTAACGTTGCATGCCCAGACTTAAAAGGGGAAGGCCAGTTTATGTGGAGATCGATGAGAGCTTTCACCTTGTTAATTTAAAAGCACTTGGTCAAAGGACCCAATAGCCCCCTAAGGAGAATCAGAAGTTCTCCCATTTGAAAGTGTCCAGTTTTTGGAATAATTTTCTAGAAGCTATGTACACTCACTCTAGCACGTACACAGAAGGCCATCCTGAACCCCTTTTGAATTGAGATGAGCTCTGCCATCTACTGATGCCCACGAGGCACTACTCCAAATGTGCCTAGTACTCACGCCGCCACTGTAGAAAATGCAAGTGTTAAGATAATCGTATTGTTTTTCCCCTGCCGCCACCGGCATGGAGACAGATGCTCGGGTGCGTTCAAGATCCCATGCCACCTGTAATCCACCGCCATGGCCGAGGAAGGCATAGCTTTGGAGGTGTAATGGACGTCAACACTGCTGTACAAGAGGTGCTGAAGACCGCCCTCATCCACGTGGCCATCCACATGGCCTACGTGAAGCCGCGGAAGCCTTAGACAAGGGCCAAGCCCATCTCTGTGTGCTTGCATCCAACTGTGGTGAGCCCATGGATGTCAAGCTGGTGGAGGCACTTTGTGCTGGGCACCAAATCAACCTGATAAAGGTTGATAACTGCAAGAAACTAGGGAAATGGGTAGGCCCCTGTAAAATCGAGGGAGAGGGGAAACCACAGAAGGTGGTTGGTTGCAGTTACGTAGTGGTTAAGGACTATGGCAAAGAATCTCAGACCAAGGATGTCATCGAGGGATACTTCAAATGCAATCAATCAATAAATAAATAAATAAATAAAAAGTTTGGCTATTTTTTTGAAAAGATAATCATATTAACAGACTCTGAAAGATAAAAATAGTGTGTTCTTTATCATACACAGACCTAGCCTACACTCATATGGATGTGCATAGCAGGGTGTAAGTGTGCGATTAGGCTGTGAAAGTAGAAAGGGAAACCAAGAAAGGGAAAGAGAAGGTCTAAGTGTGAGGGAGGGGCCAAGGACACAGGAACCAGGAAAGCAGAAATTTATGGGTAGGTGGAAGGGTGCAAGTCGGGTCAGGGATGGAGAAGTGAGGAAGAGAATCAAAACAAGCCTTGTTTGGAAATGCTATAGAGGGCTGGAGACACAGCTCGGGGATTAGGAGCACTGGCTGATCTACCAGAGGTCCTGAGTTCAATTCCCAGTACCCACATGGTGGCTCACAACCATCTTTAATGGGATCTGACACCCTCTTCTAGCATACAGGTATACATGCAGATGTATGCATATACAATAAATAATATAAATTTAAAAAAGAAAGGAAGAAAGAAATGCTATATAATGAAAACATGCTGACTGTTAGAAGTACAGGTTCTGTGGCAAAAATATGTCTTCACTATCTAAAAAGTCACAGTAATCTTCATAAATTTGGATCTTATATTTTGGTCATATAAATTTAAAATTATAAAATATGATTATGAAATACCCAATTATCTATGAGTCTCTGAATTTTCTAATTAAAAATAGAGCCCAGCCAAGGAGAGGCATTTAATTCCGTAACTAGAAAAGCCATCTGAGTACGGGGCTTGTGTGTACACATGCATGTCTGTGTTTAGGAAATAGAGTCTATATTACCCAGGCTAGATTCAAATAATCCTCCTGCCTCAGCCTTCTGGTAGCCAGGTGACAGCCACATGCCGTGGCATCAGGCCCAATGCTTGTCTCTGTTAGTGTCCCAGGGTCTCATAACACCTAGTATACAGTAAGCATTCAAAAGTTTGTGTTTGGGGGCTGGAGAGATGGCTCAGCAGTTAAGAGCACTGGCTGTTCTTCCAAATGACCTGGGTTCAATTCCTAGCACCCACAAGATGGCTCACAGCCATCTGAACTCCAATCCCAGGATGTCTTCTGGCCTCTGTAGGCACAGCATGGACATGATGCATAAACAATACAGGCAGATAAAACATCCACAAACACAAAAATAAATAATCAAAGTTGTAGAAAGTATTGAGAATCTTATGAGTGTGGTAATGCAAATGGAACTGAGTAAGCTGGGTACAGAAAGACAAACGCTAGGTGATCTCACTCACCTAAGGATGCTCAGTCAGCTGATCTGAGAGCACAGAAGTGGGGTTGTGAGAGGCAGGAGCGTTTGGGATGAGGTAAAACATACGGAGAGCCAAGAAACACCCTGATGTGCTTTACGGTACAGGGTGACCTCTGTTAGTACTGATATGTTATAGACTTCAAAATAGGATTTTTGCATGTTCCCCCAACAAAGACGTGATAAATGCTTGGGAGGGGCTATGCTGATTATATATCTCATAAATGTATACAATTATTGTGGGCCCATTAAGGATAATTAAAAATCTTTTAATATCTGCTTCTGTGTCATTGCTCAGGAACCACCTCATCGTGTACTCACTGAATACGATGACGTTCTAAACAACAGCTAAGTTTTAGAATCCAAACACCAGCTGTCAATCTCTGTCTCTGGTTGCCCCTCCTCCCCTGACGTCCGCTGGGTCCTCCAGACTGCTCTACCTTGTTTCACTGGGGCTTACTGTGCACTCCTGACTAGGGCCAACCTCGATCCTATGTCTGTTTGGGATTCACCGGCACATGACTGTTCTAGCCCACTTCATTCCAACAGCGGCCAATAGAGCCTGGCACAGGAGACATGTGGCCACGGCGGCAGCCATGCCATTGCAGAGTCTGTGACTTGGGATGACTCTGAGTTTTATTTTAGACAGTTTCAGGAATGGCTGGCAAATGGAGGCATACTGAAGCTATAACTCTCAGCAAGTGCAAAATGTCGTAGGAAAAAAAAAGCATGGTTAGCAGTGGTTTAGGAAAAGAATCATATCAGTTACCCAAGTCTTTTAAAAAAAATAAAGTTTCCATTTGGGATGTTTAATTTGGGGAGTTTAAAATATAAGCAGGGTGATCTTAACTTTAGGCTGGTCTAGACCACTCCTTTGAAGAAGTATGTCCAATGAAGAGGGAGTTTAGGGCAGCCTGCTTCTACAGGCTACTGCAGAAAAAAGTCTGCAACACAGATTTCAGGACTAGATTGTTAGAAACCGCCATGGTAAAAAGAATGAAAAACAAAACCAAGTCTGCTCAATGGTCCAGGGTCTACTTTGGGGGTGAGACAATGGAGTCTGTTCTGGAAATGGGTAGACACATGGTGGTACACCATTGTGGGCATACTTAATCTGAGCCATCTTTCCAGCCCCCGAAACTAACCATTTTAAAATATAATCCAAAACAAAAAGTATAACTCAAAAGATTATACTTTCAGGGAAAGTATACTTTACCAAAACACAGAAGTCATCCCTTCGGGCCAGCAAGAGGTAAAGGTGTTTGTCACCAAGCCTGGGAACCCAAGGTCAATCCCTGAGGACACCCCTCCCCCACCCCAGTGGTGAGAACTGACTCCTGAAAGTTGCCTTCCAACCTCTGCAAACATGTCATGGTGTGTGTGTGTACATGCACCCAAATAAACATTAAATTATAAAAGAAATGGCCCCTGAAAGTATAAATGTTGAGTTATACTTGTTTTGGGTTACATTTTAAAATGGTTAGTTTCAAGGGCTGGAGAGAAGGCTCAGAGATTAAGCTCACTGGCTGCTCTTCCAAAGGTCCTGAGTTCAATTCCAAGCAAACACATGGTGGCTCACAAGCATCTATAATGAGATCTGGTGCCCTCTTCTGGTACGCAGGCATACATGCAGGCAGAACACTGTATGTACAATAAATGAACAAATCTTTTTTTAAAAATGCTTAGTTTCTTAATGAGGTCCCATTTGTCTATTCTTGATCTTAGAGCATAAGCTATTGGAGTTCTGTTCAGGAAATTCTCCCCTGTGCCCATATGTTCAAGGTTCTTCCCTAGTTTCCCTTCTATTAGTTTCAGTGTGTCTGGTTTTATGTGGAGATCTTTGATCCACTTAGAATTGAGCTTAGTGCAAGCAGATAAGAATGGGTCAATTTGCATTCTTCTGCATGTTGACCTCCAGCTGAGCCAGCACCATTTGTTGAAAAGGCTATCTTTTTTCCACTGGATGGTTTTAGCTCCTTTGTCAAAGATCAAGTGACCATAGGAGTGTGGATTCATTTCTGGGTCTTCAATTCTGTTCCATTGATCTACATGTCTGTCACTGTACCAATACCATGCGGTTTTTAACACTATTGCTCTGTAGTACAGCTTGAGGTCCGGGATACTGATTCCCCCAGAGGTTCTTTTACTCTTGAGAATAGTTTTAGCTATTCTGGGTTTTCTGTTATTCCAGATGAATTTTTGAATTGCTCTTTCTAACTCTATGAAGAATTGAGTTGGGATTTTGATGGGGATTGCATTGAATCTGTGTATCATTAAATTACAAAGTTTTTGCAAGGCAAAAGACACTGTCAAAAAGACAAAGTGGCAACCAACTAACTGGGAAATGATCTTTACCAACCTTACATCTGACAGAGGGCTAATATCCAATATATACAAAGAACTCAAGAAGTTAAACTCCAGAGAGGCAAGTAACCCTATTAAAAAATGGGGTACAGAGCTAAACAAAGTGTTCTCACCTGAAGAATATCTAATGGCTGAGAAGCACCTAAAGAGATGTTCATCATCCTTAGTCATTAGGGAAATGCAAATCAAAACAACTCTGAGATTCCATCTCACACCAGTCAGGATGGCTAAGATCAAAAACACAGGAGACAGCAGTTGTTGGCAAGGATGTGGAGAAAGAGGAACACTCCTCCACTGCTGGTGGAATTGCAAGCTGGTACAACCACTCTGGAAAGCAGTCTGGCGGTTCCTCAGAAAACTGGGCATGACACTCCCGGAGGATCCAGCTATACCACTCCTGGGCATATACCCAGAGGTTTTACCTGCATGCAATAAGGACACATGCTCCACTATGTTCATAGCAGCCTTATTTATAATAGCCAGAAGCTGGAAAGAACCCAGATGTCCCTCAACGGAGGAATGGATTCAGAAGATGTGGTATATCTACACAATGGAATACTACTCTGCAATTAAAAACAATGAATTCACGAAATTCCTAGGCAAATGGTCAGATCTTGAAAATATCATCCTTAGTGAGGTAACCCAATCACAAAAGAACACACATGGTATGCAGTCACTGATAAGTACTGACCCAGAATCTCGGAATACCCTAGACACAATCCGCATATCAATAGATTTCTAAGAAGATGGAAGGAGAGACCCCTGGTCCTGGAAAGACTGGATGTAGGGGAACGCCAGGACAGAGTAACGAGAGGGGGTTGAATGGAGACAAGAGGGAGGGAAGGGGGCTTATGGGACTTTCGGGGAGGGAGGAAACGGGAAAGGGGAAATGATTTGGATTGTAAATTAAAAATAAAATAAAATAAAAAAAAATAATATAAAAAAATGCTTAGTTTCACATTATGTGGCTCTTATTTGGAGAGGGGAGCACGCCTACACCATCACTGAGCACCCAGATCTAGGAGTGCGGTCTTACTCCAGCCATGAGCTACAGGACCAATGCCATTTCTCTATCAGGAATCTGACCTTGCAGCCACAATGCTCCGGAAAGGCAGGATTTCTGCAGACACAGAATTCTTCTTGTGCTGCCTGGGCAGAGGTTTCCAATTGGCCACCGTAAGGTTATGCTCTGTGCCCCAGCAGCCAAGCAGTCCTGGGGAGGTAAGATGCGGAGGATCTTTTAGGCATCAAAGGCCACTTGAAATATGTGAGCCCCTCAAGATAAGCATTTAGTACCTCCTTCAAGGCATGAGGGAAACAGAGTACGTGTGTGTGTGTGTGTGTGAGAGAGAGAGAGAGAGAGAGAGAGAGAGAGAGAGAGAGAGAGAGAGAGAGAGACAGAGAGACAGAGAGAGAGATGGGTATACTCACCTGTATATTCAAGAGTAGATGCCAGAAATACTTTCCTCTACCATCTCCAGCTTGTTTCTTAAGTTAAGATCTCTCACTGAACCTGGCGTCAACCCAAGGGATCTTCCTGTGCCTTCCTCCCTCAGCACAAGGATTACAAATGTGCACCATGACACCCAGCTCTTTTATTTAGTTGGGTTTTGGAATCCAAACTCGGGTCCTTGTACTTGCACAGATGAACTTTACCTGCCCACTTCCCCCCAATGATTACATTCTAAGTGAGAAAACTTAGCTCCTGTCACCCCCCAGTGTGGGCAAAAGACTGCCCGTCAACACACCAGGTTCCTGCTGTCATTAATCTCTAACATCACACTCCCCAGCTTTCCAGCAGGCCTGTGTTGTCACCAGGTAGACGCCAGGCCCGTGTTGTCTAGTTGGCGTCCTACTGAGCATCATGGTCTCATGAAATATGACTAACCCTTGACTCATTTAGTTTGAAGTGTATGCTATTCAAGAAGGGACCCCAAAAATGTTCTCCTTGGAGTTACCAGCAAAAATAGTTTTTACACCTGCATTTCCACCCGAGTGCTTGCTTCCTCTGTACTTTCAACATCTTCACAGAGCTGTTGGCTACTCTTGTCTTCTTCATATTTAATCTTTTCCCTGCCTTTCCTCGTGTTGGTGTCTATCACCACTTGCTCTGCCTCCTGACCTGTTTTAAAGTATCACGGAGAATGGGCAGTGCGGGTAAACACATCATCATTACACATTTGGTGGACATACTGCCTATCACAGACAAGGCACTGGAGCTATGGAGAAGAGATGCGACCAGTTCATATTATGCTGTAATAGAAAAAAAACTGCTTGCCTTTCCATTCTCTTTCAGATGGAGCAAAATGCAGCCTCCGTTTTTAAAATAGACAAGTAATTTCATACTGTGTGGTAGCTGCGTAGAGCAGGACAGGTGCTAAGCGTTTGACATTCTTCTACACACTGTGATGGTATGATACACTAGAGCATCCATCACAGGGCACCTAGCAGAACCATAGAGAATGCTGTAGCTTTCTGTTTGAGTCAACCATATACTGTACTGTTCATATGCTGTTTTTAGGAGAAGTTTTCAACATTTTACAACTTTCTGATAAGCAAGTGGCAGTATTTCAGTCACAGCTATAAATCTCATCCACCGTTCTGTATGATGACTGCAGGGACTTCCAGAATCTCAGAAAATAGCTACTGAGTTTCTCTTACTAGAAAAATTTTGCTCAAAAATCTGTAACAAAGTAAAAGTACAGTTGTCACTATTCACTGCTATGTGACAGGGTCTAAAATATCCCAAATGGACCCCAAACTCAAGATATAGCCAAGGATGACCTTAAACTTCTGATCTTCCTGCTTCCAGTTTCCCTGTAACCCAGAGATTATAGGTACATGCCCCTGGCTTAGCCACATACACCACCATGCTCGGTTTATGTGGTACTAGGGTTTAAATCATTCTTTATCTCTAGCCGAGTAAAAGCTTTAGAAAGCCAACAAAATAGGCACTCTTGTGTTTTCTTACTAAAACCTATGACTAACATATGCTAAAGAAATATGAAGACTACAGGCAAAGAAAAGCGGACAGCATGATGTTTAATTCTTTGCAAACACGAAGGTAGAACAAATGGTACAGTAATTTAAGAATGCCAGGATTATATAAAATAGGAATGCATTCATTTTTCCTCCACAAAGCATTAATTTAATTTTTTTTTTGAGTGTCTTGGGTTTGACTGTGAGAAAATTAATAGTATTGAGACCACGAGGTAATCAGATACAATGAGAAGTTCCTTTAATAAAAACAACCACATCTAATCCTGGCCACCTATCTGTTCGAGCTTTATATTTCTTTGTAAAAGTGATGAAACAAACTTAAAGAAATTTGCTGGCTAGGGTCTCTCCCTACTTAGCCACTCAGAGTTGCACAGAACCACACAACTCTTTCCCCTCTGAACCTTATTGATTTAAAAACAAACAAAAATTAAAAAACACAGCACACAGGGTCCATCTAGGTAGCCTTGGCTAACCAGAAACTCCCTCTGCTGACCAGGCAGAAATCCACTTACAGGTATGTGCCACCATGCCAGCCGGACCTTACTAAGTGAAAGGAAGGTACATTGGCTCCATGTGTCAATGAGGAATGGGACATCATCTGCTGTGACTAAAGAAGTTTAGAGATGCCACCAGTATAAGTAGAAGGCAGTGCTGGCTAAATTAAGCCCTTCCCTACTATTACTTCTACTGTGGAAAATTACTTGATTTACTTATATAGCTTTTCAAAGTTATCCACCAGTTCTCCAGTATGTGTCAATCATTGGCAGTGTATCAGAAAATGAAAATCTAGGGGAACTCAAACCACAAGAACTGTACCTGCTTTCCCCATTAGACTATATACAGTGGAAGCCTGCCTCAAACACCACTAGGAGATAGTTAAGAGCGGGCAGACACCTGGTCACAGCTGGTGTGTATCAGTGCAGCGTGTGTAGGGGATGCCCATGTGCACAGCACACAGGTGAAGACCCAAAGACAACTTACAGGGCAGTTGGTTCTTTCTCTCCTTCCACCATATGTGCTGAGGATAGATCTCCAACCCTAAGCCTAACCCAAGCTTGACCACTGCTTTCACCTAAGTCACTGTGCTGGCAACTAGTTATAATGTATTGAACCTTTATAGATTTTGAGCCTTGGGGATGAAATGGACCGCTATCTAAAAGACTTGAGTGTATTTCTAGAATCCTTAAGTGGCTCAAATTAATTTTTTTAAAAAGCTGACCCATGGTTTCCGTTTACTGTTGCCTGGAAAATGCCTTACACTACAGCAGAGTTCTGCTCCCACGCCCTGGTGTAGAAATCTCACAGTGTAAGCCACTGACCATTATTAAGTGTAAAGGCATCAAAACCAGCCAGCGTTTGGAATTACAGTGTGGAATATTCTTACAGTCTTAACTGCCCAGGTTATAAAAATCACTTGCTGTCCGTTCCCCAACCATCAAATCTATTTCCACACCTATACCACATCAAACTAATGCTGGCAGACAAAATGGCTCACCTCAGAATCTAAAAACCTTCCAGGTATCTTTAGAAGCAACTCTGAAAAGTGTCCCCTAGAGCTTTGCCACATTCAGTCTCCATCCATTACCATATCAACAAAGCAAAAAGGTGCTACACCTTAAAAAGAGACTAAAGTAAAATAATTTTACCTCTTGTCTGAAAACATTTCTTAGCTCTTAAGCAGAGAGGGGGGTGATTTTTTAATTCCTTGGAGAGGGCAAAGTATTTCACAAGTAAAAATAGTACATTTATTGGCAGTTGTACAAAAGATTCCAAAATATTTCATCATTGCAGTAAAATGTAATTTAAAGCTAATGAGTGCAATACACTGAATAAGTGTCACTCATGAACATAGTCTATTATTTCTTACAAAGTCTTCAATTAGGAACAGCAGGTATACGGTGTATAATTTCCAACATTTGGTAGTATTAGCTAAAAATCCCTGGGCCAAAAGGACCTGAGTTTCAGGCCCCTCATCTCTCACACAGGATCCTGGACTGACCACCTGGAGCATACTCGATCTACATGTTCCTATCATTGGCACCAAAATCTTATTTTGCGCCATGTTGCATGGTTTGGCTTTTGTATTCCATATATATATGTTTATGGAACACAGAATGATGACTAGGTAAATCCTGTCAAGAGCGACGTGTTTTAACTAACTACATTTTCCAAACCAAACCCCCAAATCCCTCTGGGCAAGTGGCAAAGCCTGTTTCCCAAGAATTTCTCCATCACTTAACAGAGGAGGTAAAAATATCCCAGACAGTGGATGGTGATCAGCAGAGAAAGCTCAGGCCGTGGCTCCAATTCTATGCGACTTTGGGTCACTGAGAGAGAACCCAGGTGACATTACCTGCTCCATAGGTGTGTTTTAACACAAAGAACATCAATGCTTCAAACCATTTGTTGCAGACTTTAAATCACCACATAGCTGCAAAGGAATTCTGTAATCAATATAAGCCGTCTTTTCTTTGATTAAAAAAGAAAAAAACTGAATGTTTTAGAAAAATACATGTCCTTAGTCACCACTGAAAACCAAGGTGGCTGAGCCTTTGGTCACCTGACTGACCTCTTGCTATCACCCTGGTCCTCACGTTAACTCTTTAGACTGCACCAGGCCTGAGATTCAGGTTATGTCTCCTAATGTGTAGCAACCTGACCTGGAAATGGAGCACCCAAGCTTCCCAATCCGGTCTGTCACTTTGGCAACAGCAGTAGTCACTATTCACTCCCAAATATAGTTCCAGTCAGATCAGCCATGAGCCTCACCTCACCCCTGGCCTTCAGCCTCTGGGATGCCTGGGTTGGACCCAGAGAAACTCACTCCCATCAAAAGCTCCATCAGATAATCTCAACAGTAGTCGGCTCGGCCGGGGCCACTTGGTGCTTCACCAACAGTTTACTCTCTGCTGCCACTTGGCTTGTTTGGGGAATAACGTTTCTCTTATAAGCCAGATGTGGTGGTACGCCCTTCTCATCCCAGCGCTCAGGATGCCAAGGGCATCGTAAACTCAAGGCTACTGGGGCCACACATCGAGACTTTGTTTTTAAAGAAAATCCCTTGTGTTTGACTGTAATCTCGCTACTCACGCTCTGGACTTAGCTCCACGGGGAACTAGTCACTACAATCCACTGCAACAAAACGGTGCCATGATCAATTAATTTCAGCAGTGGTTCTGCTTCGTGGGAGATAAGACCATCTGATTAGGTGTCACCACTCACAGATGACAGAACTCCAAAAGCAGAGAGGCGGCTAACCAGCTACTCCCCATTCTTTAGATGCTTCTAGCAGACATAAATGAAAACTTGAAAAAAATACTCAGCTTCCTACAGAAATCAGGGACTTTACACTCTATACCACACACCAAGGGAAGTTGACCAAAGTTATGTGTGTTCAAAAACACGCCCAGTTAACCAAACACATCAGAATGGAGTTGGTATAACTGATCCTTTCGGAGCTTCAGCAAACACTAACTGTGAAAAATCACACACGACATATTTGGCACAATGTGGTTCCAAATACATCTCTTCCAAATTTAGCAAAACCCACACTTGGATTTGCCAGGCCTCTGTCATGTGCACTTAGGAGCTTCGGAATGTGGTCATGTCCTTCGGCTCTCTGCTGGGCACGCACCAGTCGTCGGCCTCGTGGATGGTTCTGTAGTGTTTCCAGGCAGCTTTATTGTACACAGGGAGCCTTTCGACGGATTCCGTCGACAGAGCCTGGGGTTGGAAAGGAGTCAGACACTTTTAAGAATTCATTATCTGAGATAATACACAGTGGCAAACAATGACTACAGAGTAAACAGGGTTCTGCTGGCATCTTATCAACCAGTTACTAACCACACACCATCTTCAGGGTGGATATATTAGGAACACGATATTTACTACAACTGTGGCACCAATAACATAGTGATTGGATTTGATGCTTCAGGTATCTACTAGCCAGCCTGGAAATGTCTATCCACGCAGAATAGACATCTCTTACAGTGTGCAAGCCCAGCCACGAGTCAGCTACTTTAAAAAGATGGCTACATGTAAGAGCACACAAATCAGCATACCTACCTTAATAGTCATACATAGACTTAAGGAGAAGAAAGTCAATCTTTTTCACTATATAGTAATATATTGTAGTTACAGAGGACCTGGGTTCAGTTCCCAGCACCCCCATGGTGGCTCACCACTAACTGTAACTCCAAGCCAGAAAACCTTATGCCCTATTCTGACTTACTTACACACACACACACACACACACACACACACACACACACACACACACAAACCAGGCGGACATGTAGTACAGAGACTTACATGTAAGCAAAACACTTGTACATATAAAATAATCTTCTAAAAAACTTAAAAACTGAACACACCAGTATTCATATCAAAAAATACACGTTCAGTCTAATCATACTCAATCTACATGTTCCTATCATTGGCACCAAAATCTTATTTTGTGCCAAGTTGAACACATGAACGGTGTTCAGTCCTTTTGTTTGGGCCCCAAACAAAAGTTTGTTTTTGCTCCCCAGCACCCCGGCTGGAGACTGAACATGGGTTTCTTGTACATGAAGCAGTACCGTGTTTTCTCCTCCTGCATCAAGGTCAGTTTTGGTCCCTAAACGTGTATTTCGGTTTCCCACACAAGCACGGCTTCCTGTATATAACGGGACCCAGTGATAAACTACGCTTTCTGTTGCTGTCTTCACAGCGGGAATTGTCACAATTTTGACAACAGGCTCCTGTATTCCCCATCAGTATGGAACTAGAAATTTCCTCCTGGTGATGCTGAAAGGGTCTGTAATGTGACAGGGTGTGGTGGCTCCATCATAACAACGCTTGCGTTCTGGGTTTTCCCAAACAGAAGAACTTGCCACCATCACAGTCTGAGCAGTCTAAATACAGACTGATATTTAGTGTTGGAAATACCACACAGATACGGTCATATTTAAGTTCCTCACAACGACACGTGAGGGAAAATAACATGGCTATAAAGAATTTACTCTTTTCAGGCAAACTTTTTTTCACCAAATTTTCGAGCATAGCCTATAAAATAGGTGCCACCTAGTGGCCAGAGCAAGAAACTGGAGGCACCAAATGTGTAACCAGTTCTTTAAAAATATTGCTATCATTATACTGATTTGTTTGAGTATGTGTGGCTCAGCGGGTAAAGCCTAATGATCTGAATTTAATCTCCATAGCCAGAGGAAAGAACTCCAGCGAGTTGCCATCTGATCGCCACACAGCTGATGCCCCCACAAACAGACAAACACACAAACGCGTGTTTAAAAGAACTACTTTAGGTGGCTGGGGAGAAGAGTCATGTTTAATCTCCAAACCCACACGGGGATCGGAGAGAACTAATGCTGGAAAGCTGTCCTCTGACCCCACGCACGTGCATGCCCATGAACAAGCACACACTAAGTAAACAACAAACGTTTAGGTTAACGGGCTGAAGAGATGGCTTAGTGGCCTCAAAGCGCCTGCCGCTCCTATAGAGAACCCAAGGTTCCGTTCCCAGCACCTACATGGTACCTCACAACTGTCTCTAATTCCAGTTCAAGGAATCCCATACCCATTTCTGACCTCTGAGGGCTCTTGGATACATACGGTACACATAAACTCACACACATGCATGTACAAATAAGAAAAGAAAATTTTAAAAACAGTTAAACCAAGAAGCCTTGGTCATTTACCTTAATGTAGATAACGGCATCTGTCCCGTAGCCCTCTAAGGAATACAGCTTTAGGTCTCCCTGGAAGTACTGTGCATAGAGGCGTGAAATGGGCAATCCGTAACCAAATCCAGCCTGTTCGATGAGAAAACCGTTCTGTTCAGAGACCCACACACTGAAACACTTTTCTAACTAAGATAATGCCACTGAACACTGCAAAGCCATCAGCCTGTGCCACTGACAGAGCTTGTAAATTGCAACTGTGCGGAAGGCTTAAGCTGGATTTTAGCTGAGCCATTAGCTCACCAACTGTGGACCTAAAGCCTTTTATTCTGTCTATAAAATGACTTGTGGTAGTCTGAAGAAGGCATATTGCTTTTCTTTGCTGTCCTGCTCCAGGGTTCCCCCAGTACAGCTTTCAGCAATTTCAGAGAAAGCACACGGTTTCATTTAGGCGCAAGACTAGAGAATGTCTTGTTGCAGCTTTCCTAACAACAGATAGGAATCTCAGGACCTCACACCACGGATTTCCAGCCTTTGTTCTGAACCTGGAAATAATCTGTGACAGTCCACTTTCTTATTCTCACTGACAGATCACTTCCCTGCTCCAAAATCTTCAAAGCATACCGGTACTCCACCCCACCCCACCCCACCTCCGCCCTAGAGATAAAAAGCCAAGCTTGTAGAAAGAGCTTACAAGACAAGATCTCCTTCCCTGATTTTCTTTGTTCAACCTGTCTCCAGTATCTGGTCCTTCTTTACCTGAGTAAATTCTACAGACACTTGGGGAAAGGTAAAAATGGCTTCCCTCACCAAGTTATGCTTTTGATGGCAGTCCTCACAGCATGTTATTAGTATTTATGTGAACAGAAGAGTCACTAGCTAATAACACACATAGCTCTGGCTCACCCCCCCCCCGATTATTTTTTTATATTATTATTTGTGTGTTTATAACTGCAGAGTTATCATACTATTACTAATTATTTTATATTCCAGTGTTTCTAGGTGGCCCTTCAAGTCAACTACCCAATTTCTAACTTTCTTCATGCCCTAGGGCTGAGTTGCAACCAAAACACTCATACACGTACAAACAAAAATAAAATAAAATAAAATAAAATTTTAAGAAATGTAAAAAACTGGGCATTGTGGCATATGACTTTAATCCCAGGGCACTGGAGGCAATGGCAGGTGAACTGAAGAACACAAATAAAGAGAGAGCAGACTTTGAGTTGTGTCTACCAATGAGGTCTTTCTAAACACAAATACTTGAGGGAAAACATGTAAGTCAGTGATGACCAATGACTAGTACAATCCACAGGCAGTCTTCACACTGACACAGACTGCTACATATGGTTTACCACAGAAAAGACTGCTGTGAGGTCGAGACCAAGCACACCAGAAAAAAATCTCAAACTATCATCTGTCTTGTGCCTGTTTCAATTAAGAATTAGCCCCAGGACTCTTTAAAGTATCTGTCTCTGAAGTTTTGAAGCATCTTCCTTCCTTTCGAGCTCCTGTAAAATTGGCTTAACTGGCTTTGGGTAAGTCACATTCTGACGGTGGTTGATGGACACCACAGCCTTTCTCTGTCACATACCAGGGGCACCGCACGGGACGTTTCAACACGAGGCCGGGGTGCGGTCGAGTACATGTAGTTGAAGAGTCTGTCGATCTTCCTCAGTGGAACACCACCTCCCCGGTCACTCATCTAAGAGGAGAAAGGATCAAACCTGTAACCACGTCCCACACATTACAGAATCATGTCTTAATTACTCTGGGGAAAATACTGCTTTTGGAAATCCAAGCTGTAAATTTTAACACTGCTCTCAGTGGTGTAGCTAACACAAAGTTAATCTTTCCTGGAGGGCAATATGATAACCAGGATAAAATAAATAAAAAAAGCAAGGACACTCTACACAACGGTGCCGCCTCCTAAGTTTATCCTAAAAACACTAAAGTAGGCAAAGTACGTACAAGAATATCCATCATGGTTTTAAGAAAAAAATCAGAGTAACTCACACAAGGACTACATAAAGTGCATTCTAAAACAGAATGCTATGTAGTCATTTAAATGCTATATAGAACACTCTTGTGTGTTAGCAAGAGAGAGGTCTACAAAAAAATAGGCAATAAAGAACAAGTTAGAAACACTCGCAATTCTAACTTTGTACATATATTACAAAACAGAAGAGTGAAATGGGCTGGAGAGATGGCTTTGCAGTTAAGAGCACTGACTGCTCTTCCAGAGGCCTGGGTTTGGTTCCTAGCTCCTACATGGTGGCTCACAACCATCAGTAACTCCAGTTCCGGGGGATCCAGCACCTACATCTGGCCCCCAGGGGCACTGCACACATGCGTAACCCATAGGCACATACAGATAAACATAAATCTCTTAAGGAATTCGGTGTGGTGCTACACACCTGCAATCCCAGCATAGAGGAGGCCGAGGCAGGAGGATTGCCATAACCAGAGACTGGTTTGTGCTATAATGTAATATCCTGTCTCAATAAACCAAAAATTAAAAGGCCATGAGACAGCCCAATGTTTGTAAAGGCACCTGCCACCGAACCTAAGACCTGATCGGTCCCTGAAGTGCACGTGTTGGGGTGAGCATCACCCTGCCCCACCTGACCTCCACACACATGCTTGACACACGCAGACACAACAAATCAACACAACTTTGCAACACAGCATCCCAGACAACCTTCTTATGAGTTAAATGACACACATCTTTCCTATTCTGTCATTTTTCGGGTCAAGTAACCACACAGTACAGTGAATTAGCAATTAATTTACCCATTATTTTTACTGTTTTCCTTTATAATTAATATAGACTACTTTCCTAAACTCTATTCTAATTTACTATAGATATTTCTTCTGTCACAAGACCTAAGTCGATGTTATTAATATGATTTTAGCATACACATACAATAAACAATATATAAAAAAATGTTATAAATGACTTACAGTTGTTTTCATATATTATTTAAGATGATAATGTATATGCACTAGAAACATACTGAGAATTATATAGCTATTTTCGTTTCCTATGGAGTATGAGGGACTGGACCAAGTCCCTCCCATATTCTAGAAGCTATACTCAGAGCCCTATTGTCGTTTTCAAAGTTAAAAAGTTTGCCTTCAGATATTGAAGCTCTGCCTCTCATACAGATAGAACTGAGTAATTACAGTATAAAAGTGTATTAAGACTTTATAAAGAACCCATGCTTAGAATTATGTTTAAAACTATTCCTGGCTGTGAATTCAAAGACCTGCAAAATGACTTATTTTAGTGCAAGAATAAAAAGCTCTGGGCTGAGTAGATTCAGGGGCTAATTCTATGTTTGGCTATTCTCTGGTAAGAAGTGTATGTGCTCAGAAAACCCTAAGTGAGTGGTATATCACAACAGATGTTAGGATAAAGGAGGGAGGGGTGCTAAAGCGATGGCTCAGAGGTTACGAGCACCTGTTGCTCTTGCAAACGACCCAGGTTCAGTTCCTAGCACCCATATGGTGGCTCACAACCATCCATACTCCAATATCAGAGGATCTGATACCCTCTTCTTACATCCATGGGTACCAGGCATGCATGTAGTATACAGACATACATGCAGGCACACCATTGACACACATAAAATGAATCTAAAAGTCGAGTAGTACTACTAACAATCCCAGAGCTTCTAAGCAAGATGGAGGCAGAGGCAGGACCGCAGGCCAGCTAGCTTGGCTCACACAGTAGCAAAAACAAAGAGACCCTGTCTCAAACAGGGGATAAGGTGAAGACTGACATCCAAAGTTGTCCTCAGACCTCCAAATGATCACGCGCACACGGCGCGCATACACACACACACACACACACACACACACAGCTTGCACGCACCATTATAAGAAAGTTTTGAATAAACATTTCCTAATTTTCTTTACTGAACCTTCTGGCAACAGACTAGCTATATGCCACACGACTACAACTATGTGGCATGTATAGAACAAGCGGGGATTCCTGGCAGTCTGAAGAAAACATGGAGCAGAACAGAAAGGACTGTGGGGCTGTAAGAGGTGGCATGTCACTAGACGCTAACAGGCAATCTAGGCTAGGGGTAATGGCTAGACCTGATGAATAACCTTTGCTTTGCAGTCAACATGATAATGAATGTGGTGGATTATATAAAATACTCAGGGCAGGTTCTAAGACTGTTTAAGAGATTACCGAAAGCTCCAAGCCCTTCAGGGATGGGGAGAGAGGGGTGATGGGAGGTATATTGGTGTGTACACTTAGACAACTACACTGAGATTGAAAATGAAACAAGAGACTGACTGACACAAACAGAGCCTGTGCCAAGATCCTGGAAGGGTTAAGTGCTGTCAAGATGAAGGCTGGGAAGCAGTATCAGCTCACCTTCAGTGCACAAACCACCACTCAAACCATCTACCCAGGAGCGGCGCCACCATCCTCAGCCCTTGCCTGACTCCAGTCCTCCTATTTTTCCAACACCGAGTCCCTGAACCTGGGCCCAGAGAAAAGGAACCTTTGCTGACTATTTTGTTGCTGATTTTAAATGAAGCTGGAGAGATGGCGTCACAGTTCAGAGCACTCGCTGCTCTTGTAAAAGACCTAGGTTTGGTTCCCAGCACCCACATGGTGGGTTACAACTATCCACAATTCCAGTTCCAGGGGATCCAGCACCCTCTTCTGAATTATGGGTTATCAGGCATACACATGATACATAAATATACATGCAAACAAAATACCTGTGAGCATAAAATAAACTATACAACCTGAAAAAGACTTTAGTTTGCATACTTCATATAATCCCTACAGCAAATGTGTCCAATTGCTGTATTTGTGCTTCACTCATTTGAATAAATAGCCAATTTAAAAAAGAAAAATCAAAAGGAGACAGTATAAGGAAAAGAGGAAAATGGGAAATAAACTATAATTTCAAATAAATAAATAACTATAATTACTATCTTCATAGTGACAAAAAAGAAAACCAGAACAGAATATTATAAGGAATACTTTTTAAAAATTCTTTAAAAATCTAAAAAAGAGAGCTGGAGAGATGGCTCAAAGGTTAAGAGCACTGACTGCTCTTCCAGAGGTCCTGAGTTCAAGTCCCAGCAACCACATGGTGGCTCACAACCATCTGTAATGGGATCTGATGCCCTCTTCTGGTGTGTCTGAAGACAGCTACAGTGTACTCATATACATAAAAATAAATAAATCTTTAAAAAAATCTTAAAAACATTGGAAATAAAAATTCAATAGAAGAGCTGAGAGTCTATAGTCAAAGAATGGGCCAGTGAGATGGTTCAAGGGTTAAAGGTGGTTGCTGCCAAGCTTGCTGACCTGACTTCGACCCCTCCAACCCTTTACTGCTAGCAGGAGAAACTGATTCCCAAGGAAACTGGAATGATGGGTCAATACCGACTGACTACCAACCTAACAGGATCTAGACTCACCTCTGAGATAGTCTCTGGGCTTGTCTGGGGGAGCTGTCTATATACATCACATGTAGTTATGCCATGGGGGGATTATAGGCTACTTCTAGTTATGCTGTGGGTAATTATCTAGATTAGATAACTTCTGGCAATGCCAATAAGGGATCATCTTGATTAGGATTAACTGAGATGGAAAGACCCATGCTACAAGTGGCTGGTAACACCCCCTGCCTGGTCCTGGGCTGGTCTGCAAAAGAGAAGGCTGCCTGAACCCCAGTATCACGGCGATTCCTGACTGGACTCAAGGCGGCTGGAGCCTGGGGCTCCCTCCCCAGCATGGTGCTCCGTACCCCTAATTGTGAGCTAAAACAAACCCCTTCTCTCTCAAGCTGCTTTTCCCAGGGGGAACAGGAGAAGCAATGGGAGAAGAAAATAAGAATGAGTCCAGAGATCTCAGTGAAAAAGAAAGGTCCACACTGACTAACATCACAGTGAATTCCAGAACACAATCCAGAAAAAGATCTAAGAGCTTCAGTTAAAAAAACAAAACAAAAGCAGACAGCTAAAACCAACAGTACGGAGGAAGAGGAAAGGAAGGGCAACTGCAGAAGACCTGAACCTCAGGCTGTTCTCAGAAGGACACTCACTGATCCAACACGGCACCAAGAAAAAGACCAAAATCTTGTCAGAACCCCTGAAAGTGAACCAACTGAGAGGTACTTGTTCAAGAAAGGAGTGAAGAGTTAGCTCTGTGGTCTTGGCTTCATCTTAGTCTTGCTCCCAGCCCCGCCAGTGACGGGCAGTAGTCAGCACCGACAGCCACTCTATGGCCGGCATTTGCTGAGTCCGAGTTCCGCATCAGCCTACCCCTATTAAGTCTGAAACAATCAGAAGTAAGGGAATATTTTTTTTAAAAAATGAGACCTGTCTGGCACCACCCAGGTAGCAAGCACACTTTATTCCTGACAACACAAAGGGTGCCACTCTATACATTTATTGGACTGAATTAGACTATAAAGGTGTGTATTAAAACCCTATTGGGGGAACCATGAACTTATCAGACATTAAAATTCACTGAAACTGACCAGAGACAGGAGCACCATCTGCCCTAGAGAACTCAGAGATAATCACTTGCACCCTACAATTCCATGTATGAAATGAAGACTGAGAAAAGAAGGAGGGCAAGTGCGTCTGGGGCTGGGCAGGGAGGGGACAGGTGTCCACAGCTACATTCGAGAGAGCTAATGCCTCAAGCAACCATCTTGGAGAGTCAGTGTGTAAAGTCTTCATGCCAGGACACCCCTCAGAAGTTCGGCAAGTACAGAACAGCAAAGACAAGCAGTGAGCAGCACACATCCGTGTCAGAAAGGACAGCTGACTTTTATATAGATGTCACCTGATTACTTAAAAAGAAGCACGTTTACTCTAAGCAAGCCACGCTATCACAGCGGGTATGTGGGAAAGCGCCGCAGTGAGTCTGAGGGTCGAATCCTGGGGTCTGCAGTCTTTACTCCCCGTGTGATCCTGAGCTCCTCACTGACCTCTGTTCCCACAACTGTGCTCAACTGACCTCCGTTCTATACCTGTACTCCTAAGAGGCTCTGCTGAAAACGGAACAGAGCAGACGGAACAAGGGACTGAAACCACAGTAAGATTAACACCCTTCATCACACCAAATGGGCCCAAATCCTTAAGATTTTCACTGATCAAAGTCTGCCTCCAGATGTTCCTTCAACTCGAATCGTCTGGATTAAGGACCAGAATAGAAACAGACTCAAAAGATAATTCTATAATTTGCCAGATAAACAAGGCAAAGTGCTTATTATCTAGTTGACCGAAACTCTTTCCCTGAGAATAAATTATACATTACAGAAATTAGACACATTATATTATTTTTACGTGCCTACACATCCACTTCTTGTACAGAAATTACCTTCACAGTCAAGTCCTCCTCACCCAGTGTGACGTGAACCTGAATGGGGGGATAAACACCTTTGTCTGCGTGGTGCTCCATGGTTGCTCTCATCGCATTCTGAAACACATAAGGATTACATTCAAGTACAGGTTTGTTTTTCTTAAAGCAACTACTTATAATTTTGAAATATATATACGTTACATGAATTTTAAGTTTCCTTTCTCATTGGTTTGAAACTAAACGTATTTATACATAAGATGTTTTGACTAGTTTCCAAAAGGTACGAGGCACAGGTGGCCTGCGCTGCCTAAGCACAGGCTAGTGACAGGACCTGTGACACTGGCGTAGAAACCAATAAAGCCAGAGGAAGCTGGGACTGAACATGGAATTAAGAGCAATCCCTGGCCACTAAGGACTGAGCAGACCGGAGGAGAGGAGACTACACTCATTTCCCCTGGTTTAATACTAGGTTTCAGACCAAAGCCACTATCACGGGCAGTAGCTAAGTATCTCAGCTTACATAAAGTTTTAAGTAGAATCTTTAGATGACTGAAATTTCAAGGGGGGAAAAAAGGGGACCAACTGCTTTTTAGCTACTTATATATTAATGTAGGCGCTACAGGAGTTCTTAACTCATCAAAGCAAAGCAGGTACTCCTACCCTTACTTTCTTAGTTTCCTGTGTTTTGGTATGTTGTTCTATACTTTCTTTTCCTTCTGGATTCTGAGCCAGGGTCTTGCTCTGCAGCTCAGGGTGGCCTACAGTGCTTGCACCCTTCCTGCCTCCACTTCAAAGGTGCTGGGATTACAGTCACAGGGGTGACTGCTGCGACTGTGCATTATCCCACAAAAGCCAGTTTCTCTGGTCTGCTGCTGGCTGGAGGCTGCAGGAACCAACCACACTTATCAACCATTCTGTTTCGACTAGCAAGTGCCCCAGTGGCAGGGAGGGCAACTCTCAACACAGCCAGCATGCTTGTACTGAGTTTTCCAAATGTTATAAACAGCAAATAGTTCTCTAAGTCCAATATCAACAACTTCCTAAGAGAAAAACAAAAACAAAGGCATATAAGTGGGACTGGCTCAGGGGTAGAATACTGGGAAATACAATTGTACATATTTTGGTTCATGAAAATATGAACATAAATTTACTAAGCAACTGTAGCATGCTCTATTATCATGGCCACTCAATACATCTTTTCCAGTCTTCACAAATTTCCCTGGAGAGTATTACCCTAGTTTCAAAGAGAACTGAGGTTCAGAGTGGTTGAGTCATTTGACCAAGGTTGCATACTAAGCAAGGAAGTCTTTACTCAACTCCAGGTCTTTCTGACTCCCTGGTTTGTACAGAGGCACCCAGCTGTACAGACAAAAAGCTCACTTCCAGTACAGTGGTATAATACTCACATAAAATGGCATATCATCATGGAACAGAAGTCCAAAGGAATATGGTTCTCAGAGCAGATTCCTAAGCTCAGGAAAGGACGAGTAAATGTTACGCAATACTATTTTACAAACCTTGAACAGTTCAAACACCATGTGATAGAGATGGGATGGAACATAAACCACTTGTATTGTCTGTCCTGGTGATTTCGCTACAGAGCAGAAGAGAAACATATGAAAGTACAGAGAGATGTGCTCAAAGCATTTGCAAGAATAACCTGTGGAGTGACGCGGAGCGATCATTAGTGACGGGGGAGGTACTATGGGGGTTCTCACTCCCCACTTCTTCACTATCTTAGAGTTTAAACCCTGTACTCACACTCACAGATGACAGGGACAAGACGCTACTCCTCACACTCTGGTGTAAGAGGTTAGCCACCCATCCTCCCATGCTTCTCTAGGACAGCAAGTCTTAAAAGAATTCGATCTTCGGGTAGGATTGTACTTCCCAAGACGGACATCTTAGGGAAAAAAAAATGTTTCACCTGGGTAGAACACTGTCTATTTTATTTCAGACATTTTTATGGATATAACACTGGATTTTAAAAAGAAAAAATAGAGAGAGGAAAAGCTAGCATCATTTCCCAAGAGGTATGTATAACACAGACTTCTGGGAGAACAAAGCGCTTAGACGCCAAACTTTCAAAGTACTCTGACCAATAAATAACTAGACTGTAATTCAGGCAGTGAGCCAAACTGTCCTCTGAAAATCTCCCACTTGGAAACATGAATGGGGGATCCTGACACACACTGCCCAGACAGCTCAACTTGTGGCATGGGATTCTTACTGACTGGGTGGTACCATCAGAAGAAACCACAGTCAGGCTACCCCAACTACCTAAGTACCCACCACTCATATTCAGAGGTTCAGAATGTGGCTTAGCTCAAGCCTATTAAAACATACTTCTTCCCATCACCTTCCCAAAGGATTATCTTAACCTGGGAGAGGTTTTGTCAAATGACCATTATCAACCTCTACCCAAAACTCTGAACCCTTTATCCAAAAGGCAGGAAGGAGACCATCAAGGCTGCTCAGACAGGGGAGCGCCTCCTCTGTCTCTCACACATCCAGCCTTCTTACAATTCAGGAAGTAGAAAAAGGATAAGATTTGCTATGAGCTGTATACAAAAATTTAAAAAAAAATTTTTTTTTCTTAGTATTTTTTTTCTGTCTCTGAAGAAAACAGCAAAGAATCAAAATTATCAGTTAAAAAAATAAAGAGAGCCAAAACAAAACAGCAAAATAGCCTACCTAGGAATCAAACTAAACTCTGTAAGTGTGGATGTGTGCAGCACACATGACTCTCCTGCCTTCACACTTGGTTACCGAGTCGATGGACGAGCCCTTTACTGTTCAAGCAAATCTCAGCTCGCTCTGGCCGTCAGACACCCATTACTTAGGACAGGCGCCCCAGGTGGGCTTACCATTTAGTTCTTCAAGCTCTAGCTCAGGGGAGTTCACATAATATAAATCACAGAGCCGGCGAGCATTCTCATAGCCATCTAGTGTGAAGCAAACAAAAGGAAGAAGTGTTAAAGAAATGCACTTCTGTCTTACCCAACAGGAGGCCAACAGTACTGACAAATGAAACTCTGTGCCGAAGAAAAGAGACTTCAACAATCTTAGCGAGGGAAGTTCTGTTACCTCGCAAAGCCTGAGCAGTAACAGAATAATGACAGAAAGGGCCACAGAAACTTAAAAACGTCAGCATGGAGAAACGCACCATAAACAAGGCAAAAGAAACAGCAGGCTAATGAGATTATTATATGTACTGAATATATATTTGCATATATATTTGTCTTTGAGACATCTCAGAAAGAGTTGGTCAGGGTTCCAGAAGTCTACACTTTTATCTATTGTTTGATATGTTTTGCTTTTTTTGTTTGTTTGTTTGTTTTGGAAGCATTGAAAACTTATATGCCTAAAAATGTTTTTAATTCTAGGATTTATTGCTGCTGTTGTTGTTGAGGTAATAGTCTTACTATGTAACCACAGCTGGTCTGATCTCAAATTCTCTGGCTGGTCCTCAGCTCCCATTCCTCTACCTCCTGAGTGTTCGATCAAGGATGTGCACCACCATGTCTGGCAACTCTAAGATTCTTGCCTTCTACTAGCAAAAATCACTATGTATCTACACATGTTCACTAGGACACTGTGAGTGACAGGAAGGGAAAATGAGAACCTACGTGAACAAGGATAGGCTGGCACTCTGTTACATTCTAAGGAGCCACTCAAAACTGTGAGCTGTGTCCACACGGCTATGAGTTTGTACCAAAATGTGTGGAGCGCTCCACCTTCTAAAAACAAAAGACCACAGTGGTTGGAGAGATGACTCAACATAGGCTGCTAGCTGGGCATGGTAGTTCATGCTTTTAAAACCGGCACTCAGGAGACAGGCAGGTAGTCTGCAGAGCATCTTCCAGGATAGTCAGAGACACATGGAGAAACACTGCCTCAAGGAAAAACACCACCACCCAGCACAGGCTGCTTTTGCAAGGCCCTGGGTTCAATTCTCAGTATCCACATGCTGGCTCACGACCATCTGTAATTTTAGTTCCAGAAGATCCCATCCATCCCTTCTTCTAACCTCCAAGAGCATCAGGCATGCATATTATGTACAGACATAAATGTAGGCAAAACACCTATACACTTTTTTTTTAAAGAGTTATCTTATGTGAGTACACTGTCACTGTCTTCAGACACACCAGAAGAGGGCATTTGATCCCATTACAAATGGTTGTGAGCCACGATGTGGTTGCTGGAACTTGAACTCAGGACCTCTGGACAAGCAGTCAGTGCTCTTAACCACTGAGCCATCTCTCTAGCCCCTTAACATATTTTTAAAAATTTAAAAATAACAAAAACTTTATTACAACTTATATAGAGATGTGCATGTTCTATCAATAAATAATGCTTGAAAAGAGCTGGTGGGTGGTAGCACACATCTTTAATCTCAGCACTCAGGAGGCAGAGGTAGGTGGATCTCTGTGAGTTTAAGGCCAGCTGGTCTACAGAGCCAAGGCTACAGAGAAAATCCTGTCTGAAAAAATAAACATGCTTGAAAAGATGCAAATTAAACTGTTATGAATTTTCACTCTTCGAATTAGGAACTAGAAAGGACAGGCTCAGAATCTGAATGTTTTACTGCATTCATTTACTGTGTATGTGTGTACTTCTCTGGGTATGTGCATGCCAAGGGATATGTATGGAGATCAAAGTGACAACTTTCAGTAGTTAGTTCTCTTCTTCCAATTAGGTTGAGTTCTGGGGATCAAATTTAGGTTTTAAGTCTTCACACACTGAGTCGTCTCAAAGGCCCTTTTTTAGGGAGGATGGGGAAAGATTTGAATTTTCGAAGCAAAACAGATACACTTACTAACATACAAAACTTTACTAATAGAGAATTCTACTGGGAAGAAATTCACCTATGTCCTGTATAATTAATGTCATGAAGTGATTCCCAAACCTAGCATTTGCTCATAACATTTTTTTCTCATGATGCAGCAGGAGTTCTAAGGGAAGGAACGACGCTCAGCTCTGACTCTGTGTCCTGCTACAAAGGACAGATGCACTTACCTTTAATGACCTCGACTACATCACAGTTTGGATTTATGCTTCCAATGTGTTTTCGATGAGATGGACTTCCTTTTCCACCAAACAATAAAGCTATCAAAAGCAAAGAACCAAACCAAGTAAACACATTTTCCTAACAGCCCTTTCCAGATCTAAACAGTACTAAACAGGAGAACGAATATTTTCCTTAAGTGTAAAGATGGTATTTTTAAAGTCAATAAAGACGCCTTCTTTGAAGAGCAGTTATGTTCACTCTGGGGACACTTTCTAGATAAACTTAAGAGTACTTGCTACACATATCAATTAGCTACTTCTTTCAACTGTGGGACACTTACAGTGCTGGTTGAGTAGCATTCTAATTGAGATGCGACTCATGTAGAATCGATCCAAAAAGTACTGAACATTTTGGCTGGTGACAGGATCCACCCCGAAGCTCTCCTTGTATTCAGTCACACCCTGGGCCATGGTGGGAATGACATCATTGTGCCGGTTTCTGATCCTTATCACTGTGTCTGTGAATCTAAACAAACCTCTAGGTCAGTACAGCCGAATATTTTGATAAGTGACTTCAATACTAAGATACAAGCATCAGCTATAAAAAGCCCTACTTCGGAGAAAGGAGAAGTCAGAGAAGGCTTTGCCACACTTGTTTAAAACCATTTCAATTTGTAAGATACACAGAACCCACAAGGTGGCAAGGATCTCAAAAATAAAATGTACATAATTTTTGTATTCCTGTAATGGTACATTCTACTGTGAACAGTGTCAGGGGCTCCTTATCCGGTATTATCTAAGCATGGTGGCTCACTAGTGAGGATGGCATTCCAGAGACACACCAAGTTCCTTGTTTCTAGGGAAACACTCCCCAAGGAATCAAGCTGAGAAAACCAAGAAAGTTGGCTGAGGATCTCCTCCCTAGAGTTCAGAGAAAAGAAACCACTCGGAATAGAAAATCGAAAAAAGAACCCTGATTTCATTCACCCTGAATTTATATTGTGTGTGAGAAGCTGGGTGATGGCGGTGCACACTGTTAATCTCTGCCCTCAGGGAGGCAGAAGCAGGGGATCTCTGAGTCTGAGGCCAGCCTGGTCTAGAGTTCCAGGATAGCCAGGGCTGCACAGAGAAACCCTGTCTTGAAAAACAGAAACAAAAACTGAACAAAACACAAAAACCAAAGTGAATGAGAAAAAGAAAACTGTTGGATGAAAAGAGATTTTCAAGTCATACTGCCTTCTTGTTTTTGTCAATTTAAGGAATAAGATAAAAGAAGTCTTAATTGAGATTCAACTAGTCATCAGGACTCACGCTTCTGAACGAGAGCTTTCCCAAGACACCAGCTTGAGGGCTATTAGCTCTAGTGATTCTCTCAACTTTTGGAATTCTTAGTTGGGAATAAACTTCAAAACCAAGCTAGTAAGACAAAATATAATTTTAAATTTTTTTTCCAAGGGCTAGTGAGATGGCTCAGCGGTTAAGAGCACTGACTGCTCTTCCGAAGGTCCTGAGTTCAAATCTCAGCAACCACATGGTGGCTCACAACCATCTGTAATGAGATCTGATGCCCTCTTCTGGAGTGCCTGAGGACAGCTACAGTGTACTTATATATAATAAATAAATAAACCTTAAAAAAAAAAGTTAAAAAAAAATGCCAGGCAGTGGTGGCACACGCCTTTAATCCCAGCACTTGGGAGGCAGAGGCAGGTGGATTTCTGAGTTCAAGGCCAGTCTGGTCTACAGAGTGAGTTCCTGCTAGGGCTACACAGAGAAACCCTGTCTCAAAAAAAAAAAAAAAAAGAAATAAAGAAAAAAGATAGGAAAAAAAAAAAGAAAAGAAAAATGCAATACTGACATTCCCTTTAAAAAAAAGAAAAGAGCACCTCCTCCTTTAACAAAAAAAGATATGACAGTTTCTGAAGACAATAATGACATTCATTATAATCAGATAACTCCCTAAGTAACTAATTGGGTTTATCAATTCTGGCATCAGGACTATGAAACTGGGCATAGGATTTTCATTATCTTATAATGTAACAGACTATAGAAACCTGGAGATTTTTTTTATACCTCTTCTATATAACAAAAGAAGCATACGCAGTTGCTATGTTTCAAAATTAGAGACCTTGCATGGAAAATCTAGACTTGTCAACTTTTTCTTCTTGGTTTTTAAAGGCAGGGTTTCTCTGGGAACTCACTCTATAAACCAGGCCGGCCTCGAACTTATGAAGACCGTCCTGGCTCTGCCTCCCAAGTGCTGGGATGTAAGGTGTGCACCACCACTGCTCAGGGAACTAGCAAACTTCCCACTACCCAGGCAGCACACGCACACATGAAGGAGCAGGAGAGCAAAGTTGGCTGTCCCTCTGCGACTGGCAGGCCCTCCCCAGGCTAACAGACCCAGAGGCATCCAGGTATCACCTAGATGTCTACTGGTCATCACACTTGAACTGTCTCTTCTAACAATAGACAGGGCCGTGTAGCATGGTGTACATCCAGTTCAGCTCCCTGGTTTATCCTGTCTTGATGTCTTCAATACCTGTGTGTGTTGCTATACATGGATACAGTAACTACATTGTACAGTAGAAGAATCCTCAGTGTTAATCAGTTTCCTTAAAGTGGACCAATAGCAAATTAAGGTAACCACACTTAAATTTTTGTACGGTGTTTAAAAAATATAAAATTAAAGGCTGGAGAGGTGGTTCAGTGGTTAAGAGCGCTGGCTGCTCTTCAAGAGAACCTGGGTTCAATCCCCAGCAACCACATGGTAGCTCACAACCATCTGTAACTCCAGTTCCCTAGAACCAATGCATATAAAATGAAATTAAATACATTATTTTTAAAAAGGATATAAAATTGTATTCAGAATAGGATCGTTCAATGATACTCACTCATAAATAGTTTTAGCGTCTTCAGCACTCTTCTCCTTAAAATCAAGTAGCTCCTGAAGGCTTTGGATGTACCTGAGACACAAACCAGGAAGCCGAGTTTACCCATATCACAAAACTAGCACAGAGGGCATTTTTAATATCTTATAATTTTAAATGTAGAATACTCCTACCAATTATAGTTGAAGTAGAATCGTTTTCTTATTTCTCAGACAGGGTCTCACGTGAGCCAGGCACACCACCAAGCCCGGCTTCAAGAGGTTCCAGGGTGATCTGGGCTTGGTGCAGGCTGAGCAAGTGCTCTATCAGCTGAGCTACACGCTGGTCCTCAAATAGGAATTTTACACCCACTAGCATTTGAGTGAAGTTCTAGGCACATCATAAGAAGTATCTATTTTCAGGCTGGAGAGACTGCTCATTGGTTAAGAAGAGCACTTTCTGCTCTTCTAGACAACATCCCAGCACTCACAGAGGACACAACTCACAACCATCAATGAGCCCAGCTCCAGGGGACCCAATACTCTTTTCTGGTCTCTGTGGGCAGCAAGACACACTGCATACGAACATGTAGACATAAATAGACACACACACACACACACACACACACACACACACACACATCTTAAAGGAAAAGAGAAGGGGAGAGGAGAAAAAGCATGCATATATTACCATTAAAAATCACCAGACATGGTAGCACACACCTTTAGCCTCAGCACTTGAGAGGCAAGTAGATTTCTGTGAATTCAAAGGCAGCCTAGTCACATAGTGGGTTCCAGGACAACTAAAACTAGATAGTGAAACCCTGTCTCAAAACCAAAAAACTATAGATAAGGCCAGGAGGCTGTAGTTTGATGGTAAAGCATTTATTTACCCAGCATTTGCCCCTCAAAACACACAAAACTATAAATCAATAGGTCAATTCTGAGCTAAGAGCTTAAGATTTATGTTCTACGCTCTACGAGTTTTTTAATCAGATGATAAATATTACATCATGAGAACTGAACCATCGCTACTAACTGTAATCATGGATAAATGCTTTTCTTAGTCACAGCAAGAAGGGTATACTTTGCTCTAAGAATCTAATTTAAGTATAAAGTATCTGTTTTAAAATCTTAACTTTTGGGGTTGGAGAGATGGCTCAGCAGTTAAGAGCACTGACTGCTCTTTCGAAGGTCCTGAGTTCAAATCCCAGCACCCACATGGTGGCTCACAACCATCCGTAACAAGATCTGACACCCTCTTCTGGAGTGTCTGAAGACAGCTACAGTGTACTTACATATAGTAATAAATAAATCTTAAAAAAATAATACACTAAAAAAATCTTAACTTTAGATATTTTGGTCTAATTAATAAGAACTTATAGAAAGCCTATTACCTACCTATAATAAATAAAACACAAAAATAATCAAAATGTAAGTTTTTAATTTACCCAACAATTCAAGGTAGGGGAGCTCTTTTTTTTTCTTTTTTCTTTTTTTTTTTTTTTTTTTGGTTTTTCGAGACAGGGTTTCTCTATGTAGCCCTGGCTGTCCTGGAACTCACTCTGTAGACCAGGCTGGCCTCGAACTCAGAAATCCGCCTGCCTCTGCCTCCCAAGTGCTGGGATTAAAGGCATGCGCCACCACTGCCCGGCGGGGAGCTCTTGTTTAGGACAAAATGAGAAAGGCCAAATGACTCTCTCAACATCAGAGAGTCAAACATTAGGGCACCACAGGGCAGAGCTGAAAACACCTCCTCAGCCATCCAGTCTCTACAACACAAATGCATGCTGTGTGTGAAAGCACTCCACAGTGCCCCAGAGAGGCCTTGCTGCCTTCAAAAGGCCTGTCATTCTCATAGCTGCTGCCCTGCTTTAGCTCTGAAATTTATCTTCACTGGCAAGAAAAAGTTCAGTTTTTAGGGAATATTTAAATTCCTACCCCTTGTAAGACAAAACCAGATTTCAGAAAGCAGGTTCAAATGAAGAATTGTAAGGAATGGAAGATTACACTCTCTGCTGTGTATCCCATGATACTTTCTAAACCACTTGCCTCGTGTAACTGCATCTGCCGTGACTCCATATGTGAACTAACTAGCCTCTGGGGACCAATACACAGCAGTCATTCTTTTACTCCTTAATATTTACTTCTAATTTCTGTGTGTGTGTGTGCGTGTGTTCCCTCACAGAGTTCAGAAGAGCATGACAAATCCCCTGGGGCTGGAGTTACAGGCAGCTATGAGTGGCCCGACCTGGGTCCTCTGGGAGAACAGTAAACACACTTCTTAACCACTGAGCCAACTTTCCAGGCTCTTGCGTCTTTTTATCATGACTTATTTTTAATTACGTGTACTTGTGTGTTAGGGAGCATGTGAGCATGTGTGTGCCGGGGTCCTCAGAGTCCAGAAGAAGGTGTTGGATCCCTTGCAGGATGAATGGGAACAATATGGGTGCTGGGAACAGAACTGGGTTCCTTTGCAACAGTGGTAAGCACTCTAACTTCTGAGCTCTATCTCTCTAGCCCCCCCTTTTTTACTTAATGTTTGATCAGTTTATCTCACAAACTAGAATACCTACAAAGAGAAAACTAGCATCTCCATTAATCATAATCATAATGTTCTGTAGTTACATTTTTTTCCACTTCATACTTGACCCTGGCCATGCATACAAACAAAAATTTTGTTTAAAGCTTTTCTTCCCTGGCACTCTGGCTCACACTTTTAATTCCAGCACTGGGGAGGCAGAGGAAGGTGGATCTCTGTGAGTTCAAGGTCAGTCTGGTCTGCAGAGTGAGTTCTAGCCTAGCCATACACAAGGAGCCCGTTTCAAAAAACAGAAGAAAGCAGTTTTTACCTGGACACAGAAGCACATTTCTATTAATACCAGTTCCAACGAAATAGAGATAAGAGAATCTCTGCAAGTTCCATGTCAACCTGGTCTGTATACTAAGTTCCAGGCCTGCACAAGACAGTGTCTCAAACTAACAAGGACTGAGTACCAGAAAGATGGCTCATGGGTAAAGGCACCAGTCCTCTAGCCTACTAACAAAGTTTGATCCCTGGGAACAAACAGTGGAATGAGAGAGCAGACTCTCTCATTCTGTTCTCTGACCTCCACAAGAATCCGAGCACATGGGTGTTCTCTCTCTCTCTCTCTCTCTCTCTCTCTCTCTCTCTCTCTCTCACACACACACACACACACACACACACACACGCACGCGCACACACAGACACACCGAAAAAAATTGTAAAATGTCATTTAAAACAAAACTAGTAACAATTGAAAAAATAATAAGCAGCCTGTAATGGCACATGCCTATAATCCCAGCACTAGGGAGGTGAAGACAGGAAGATGGTCTCAAAATAAACAAATATTAAAAATAAAGAATGTGGACAGGTAGTCACATAAAAATATGTATACCCTTAAAACTTTTATTATAAGGCTGAAGAGATGGCTCAGTGGCTAAGAGAATTCCATGATCTTCCAGCGGACCTGGGTTTGGTTTCTGGCACCCCTATGTCAGCTCACCCCTATGTCTGTAACTCAAGGTCCAGGGGGTCTGATAGCACTGTTTGGCCTCCACAGGCACCAGGCATATCTTTGGTGCACAGATACACATCTAGGCAAAACACTCATACACATAAAAAAAAATTTTTCAAATTTAAAAACCTTATTATTTTGGCAAAATTGCAGTTTCCATGTAATTACCATAACTTCTATTTTTAAAAGGGAAAAACTGACTAATGCAGGTCGTATGTTCACAGGACATCATCGCACTGAACTGGTTAATACAGATGTTACTAAAAAGCAGAAGTAAAGTTGTAACTTTTGTGCTCTCACCCAGGTAAGTCTGACCTAGAATTTGCTATGTAACCAAGTGCGACCTTGAACTTCTGACTCTCCTGCCTCCACTTCCCAAGGATGCTGAGATGACAGGTGTGTACCACCACTTCCTCTGATTTATGCAGTGCTAGGGGTTGAAGCCAGGACCCAGTGCACGCCAGCAACCATTCTACCACACTACGTCTTCATCCCCTAGCCTTTACAATTTAGAAAAAGATGTACTTCACCAAAACCAATTCGCTTTACAATAAAGTGCACGCAGCCCTAATACATGCCATCTTTCTGAGACACCATGGTGTAACAAAGACAGATACATTCAGGATTGAAACCCAGGGCTCCAGCGTCTGTGCTCACACCTGGACAAAGACTGTATCATGTCTTAGCTTCCTCACCAGAGAAAGGAGTTAATAACACCTACCAGGCATGATTGAAAAAATAAGAAGAAATGTGTATATAAGTATAGGCCGGGCAGTGGTGGCGCACGCCTTTAATCCCAGCACTTGGGAGGCAGAGGCAGACGGATTTTTGAGTTCAAGGCCAGGCTGGTCTACAAAGTGAGTTCCAGGACTGCCAGGACTACACAGAGAAACCCTGTCTGGAAAAACAAAACAAACAAACAAACCCAAATAAAAAGTATGTAGCCATTATCAAACGGTAACTACTTTTCTCATTAGACTATAACACTTCTGCAGATACAGTAACATAAATCTTAAATTTAGTATCAGTACTTCTGTGCAGGCCTGATGTGTTTTCTTAAAACACATTTTAATGAAATACAGTGTTGAGAAGACCAGATACACACAAAGCAGAGAGAGGGGTGCTTCGACTGCCTTCAGAATCTACTGAAGAGTATATGCAGGACAGAGAGGTGATCCAATAATTAAGAGCACTTGCTACTCTCGGAGAGGACTCAGACTGGATTCCCACCACCTCTATCAGGCAGCTCACAGATGCCCATAACTCTAGTTCCAAGGGATCTAGTGCCTTCTTCTGGTCTCCAGAGACTCCCGCACATGTATGTGTGTGTGTGTGTGGGGGGGGGGTACATCTATTCTTAAGCACACACCTTTAAACTCAGCTCTAGGAAGAAAAAAAGTCTAGCAGACCTCTTTGAGTTTGAGACTAGCTTAGTCTACATGAAGTTCCAGGCCAGCCAGAGATATATAGTGGAACCCTGTCTCAAATAAGTCAATCAATCATAACACTTGGAAGACAGAGACAGAAATAAGTGGACCTCTCTGAATTTGAGGACATCATGGTCTACATAGGCCAGCCAGAGTTACATAATGAGACTCTGTCTCAAAATACCAAATAAATAAAGTAATATGTAAAAGTATTTTAACTTTGGACAAAATCCACAAGTCCACTGAAATTGTAAACACAAGATGGGACTCTTGCTAAGCAGCGATAGCGCATGCCTTTACTCCCAGCACTCCAAAGGCAGAGGCAGGTAGATCTGTGCGTTCAAGGTCAGCCTGGTCTACAGAGAGACTTCCAGGACAGCCAGGGCTACCTACCTACACTGGGAAACCCTATCTCAAAAAAAAAAAAAGAGCAAAACAAAAAAAGATGGGCTCTTACCAACTTTGTACCAGCTGTACAGATGGGGTCCTGAGAAGATTATCGGGAAGGAGGCTTATTTCTTTCATTATATTTGCCAATCTAACAGGCAACTCTTGTCGCAGAAACATAAATGAGGTCTTTTCACAAGCATTTACTGATCCTGAAAGCAAGCACAGTGAAAGGCAGTAAGTAGAAGGCACCTGGTAGCGGGAGCCAGAAAAGGAGAGTAACTTGGCAAGACCCTCACGACACATTTACCACAGTGAGAGGAAGGACTAGGAAACAAGGGTATAGCCAGGCACGGTTGAGCCAATTGGTCTCTAAAGTAACCCTGATTCCAGAATGACCTTCCAATTCCTGAAATTCCAACAGCCCAGTACAACCACGTGGGTACTTTTGTTATACTTCATGATTACTATCCATCCTAGAATTCAGGTAAGCTGGATGTGTCTGCGTAAGGCTCAGGTCATGGGAAGAGAACTGGGAAAGGCCCATTCTATAAGCCCCACTGCTGTTGCCTTTAGAAACTCTGACTCCTGCTGGGAAGTAATGGCACATGTAATCCCAGCACTTAGGAGGCAGAAGCAGGTGGATCTCTGTGAGTTCAAAGCCAGCCTGATCCACAGAGTGAGTTCCAGGACAGCCAAAGCTACACAGAGAAACCTTGTCTCAAAAAACCAAAAGATAAAAGAAAACAAGAAATCCTGATTCCCGACTTTTGAGTAAATTCTGACCCAAGTTATTGACTAGACACAAATACTAACCACCAGAACACAGTCAGGACAGAGGTTTTCAGGCAATAGAAGGCAGAGACCATCAACACCCCGTCGGCAACCATCAAGTGGAGCCTACTCAGTAGTCTGATTCCTGAGAAAGTCGCCTCTCCCTTCCTCCACTCTAGAATCCAGATGTTTGGCAGAATAGTTGATAAGTATCCATCCCCTGGCAAGCAGCTCCACTTTAACTAAAAAGTCACATTTCAGCAATCCATTTGAAACTAATTCAATCTTGCAAATGGAACCTTAGCAGAAACTATCTTGTCAACCGAAGCAGTATTATTAAGGAGAGCATCTTGTCAAAGTTTAATAGCTGTATTCATGAACAAGGGGAACATTGCTACACCACAGTACAAGCATTTACAAATAAAAGCGAATCTCACACTCTCGCACGCGCACACACATACACACACACAAAATGGGAGCCTTTCATATTCCCTTACTAAAGAAATACATGGAGAAGCACCTGTCACTGCAAACCACAATTTTAAGATAAAGTACCTAGCCACACCACTAATCTCCCTCATGCTCACTAACCATGTTAGAACCTGACAGCACAACACAGAAGATAACTTTTTCTACTACAGAACTTTCGGATTTCAACGTTAAGAGTTTATATTAAGCACTTTCCTTTCCTCCTCATTACTCCTGATGAGAAGCCAAAAGTCAAAGGCCTAATTCTGCAGTTCTGCAATCTGTTACACACAGACAAGACCATGCACTTTAACACGTGCTTGAAACTGATTGCTGTTGAAACGAAATTTGCTCTCGGTGGAAACACTGGCGAGGAAAGCACTGGGCCAGTAGTAACTTGTTTCCTGCCATCACGCCACTCCAAACGATCATCGTTGTGCTGGCACTGATCTCGCCTCTGCAGAACGCCACCCTCGAAGCAGTGTGAGCTCTGGCCTTGAACCTGAGCAAGGCTTCCCCAAAGACACCGGGTCCCCAAGCCCCCACCTACGCACGTGCGCGGAAGGCTGCAGACCGCGGGTCCCCTGCTTTGTTTTTTTGCACACTGTAGTCGCACGCCCCTGTTATGTGCCCGGCCTGCCAGCGCCTGCACCCTCCGGGGAGGAAGGAAGCACCTAAGACGCAGGGGAAGCGACACGAGGGAGGAGGGGTGTGCCTGGGAGGACCGGGACCGCGCACGAAGGCCCGACGGCCCGGCGGTCACCCTCACCGAAGTCCAGGAACTGCTTCATGGAGAGTGGCGACGGCGAGAAGCGCGCATAGAAGTCCACCTGGCCCGGAACGCCAAGCTCTGACGCCGGCCCGGAGCCCGAGGCCGAGTCCGAAGCCAGGCTACGGCTGGTGCAGGGGACCGCGTAGAGCGGCCTGACGCTTGTGCCGCCCCGCAGCAGCCTTGCCAGCCTCATCCCGAGCCCCGCCGGAGGAGCCGGAGCTCCCGGCGCCAACCTGCCGCTCTACGCCGCTGCCCGGGCGCTACGTGCGGGACGTGGCGGACCGCGGGGGCGGGGAGCTGCTGTCAGCGCCGCGGCCACCGCCCCCTCGCTGGAACCACGCCCCTATAGGCGGAGCCCCGACGGTACGGAGGCGGGCGAAAGGCAGAGCTAGCCACCGCCTCTTCTGAAGACACGCCCGTGTGGGCGGAGCCCCGGGAGGACGGAGGCGGGGGCGGGGGGAACAAAAAACAAAAAACGGGAGTGCAGCTAGTGGGGTGGTGCCTCCGAAACCACCCGGAACTGGTAGCCAGGAGATGGGGCGCCGTGAAGCTTTGCTAATTCCCTGGGAGTCCGGCTCATATGGTCCAGCTTGAGCTGTGTTGCACCCCTTCGCACCCTTTCTTTCGTACTTTCTCCACTCTCCCAGTCTTAGCCGAAAAGCTCTAGGCTGTGCGGGGTCGTTGGCAGTGAGCTTGTCCTCAAAACGCCCTTGGATCATGCAAGCCCCTGATTTGCAGGTGCAGCCAAACAGTGGTACAAGAGTTGATTTGGGGATGTGGCTCTAAAGAATACCACAGCTATGACAGTCCCCCCCCCCCCGGAAGAGCGCGTTGAAGCACTTTCTGCAAGCAATATTGCCACAGTACCTAAAGACTATTCACTCTCTGTCTTTCTGTTAACTCATTATCATGTTCAAAATGTGCCTGCTCCATCTTTTCGATGTACAGAAATAGTGAATGTAGGATTAGAGCATATTTAATTTCTAATTCCTTGAAAATCATGTCTGTCTTCTGAACACTGTAACGTCCCCATTCAACTACTCTTAACATTCACTGTGTCTTAGGTGCTGTATCTTAGGATAGAAAACTATCCTACCACGTGTGTGGAGTTTTCAGTTAGGTAAAGTATAAACACTTCATAGCTCCATGCTGGTCGCTCTTGGGTTTTGTAAAAACACAAAATTATGAAGGTCTGGGATGTAGTTCATGTCCAAAGCCCTGGGTATCATCCCCAGCACAAGGAAGGAACAAACAAAAGCAACCACCCCCCCACACAAAATATATTTCATATATTTGTGGTGTATAGCTGGAGAAAGATAATGTTCAAAAAGTGCCTTGAATCCCAGCATATAATATCTCCAACATAGTACAGTGAAATGATTGTTTAGAGAAATGACAAGTCCTTATAAATTAAAATATCCTTAACAAAACAACCTATTTTTATAGCTGTCTCACTGTCTACTGCTTTTCTTCAGTGGCACATAACTCAAACTAATAATCTGCCAAAGGCAGCACATTCACATTTGGGACAGTAAATTCAGGTATCCTATAACACCATACAGTCAAATTTAATAGAGCTTGTTGTTTGAAAGGATTAAGTTTGTTCTGGATGACCCTGAAAGCAGTTGGAAACTACAGAGTAACAGACATGATTCAATATGGAAAACTGTTGTCGGTTACACATCCATTTCATTGAGATGGGCATCATGAAGGGAGGGGCTCGTGTCAGTGACCCTAAGATAGGAGTCTAGGAAACAGCCCAATAGAGATGGCCCTGGGAGGGTGTGGGAAAACAGTGTAGTGTAATGCAAAGAGCGGTGGGGGGCTGAATGTTTTGAGTGTGCTGCCATATGGCCTTCCTGGTGTGACTGTCTTAATCTCTCTAAGTGTGATGGTTTGTATATGCTCAGTCCAGGGGGTGGCACTATTAGAAGGTGTGGCCCTGTTGGAGTAGGTGTGGTCTTGTTGGAGTAGGTGTGTCACTGTGGGTGTGGTCTTTAAGACCCTCATCCTAGCTGCCTGGAAGCCAGTATTCTCCTGTCTGCCTTCAGATGAAGATGTAGAACTCTTAGCTCCTCCAGCCCCTTATCTGCCTGGATGCTGCCATTCTCCTGCCTTGATGATAATGAACTGAATCTCTGAACCTCTAAGCCTGCCCCAATTAAATGTTGTCCTTATAAGACTTGCATTGGCCAGGCAGTGGTGGTGCACTTGGGAGGCAGAGGCAAGCCAATTTCTGAGTTCGAGGCCAGCCTGGTCTACAGAGTGAGTTCCAGAACAGCCAGGGCTACACAGAGAAACCCTGTCTTGAAAAAACCATTGGTTATGGTGTCTGTTCACAGCAGTAAAACCCTAAGACACTAAGTATCAATATAGTACTAAGAGTACTATATTGATACTTAGTAAAGTAAAAGTAAAACAGATGTCTTCATAAGTTACTGTAGCATAACTAGTATAGTTATATATGTTTATACAATGCCCAGGCCTTACTAAACAGCTGATAGAAGGTATCTCATTAGGATTTTATGAGAACTATTCACATAGATGGTGTGCCAGAAGTTGAGTAGAAAATAATTTAAAATGGAATATTAAACATCATTCAGATGACCTCCTATCCATCTTTTAAAGATTTAGTATGTGTATAAGTGTTTTGCCTGCATCTATGTATGTGTACCGTGTGTGTGCCTGTGGGTGTCAGATGAGGCCGTCAGATCTCCCAGACTGGAAGTTCTGGATCATCGTGAGAGTCCATATTGGTGCCAGAACCAAACCCAGGTCCTCTACAAGAGCAACAAGTACTCTTAACCACTGAGCCTTCTCTCCAACTCACCTATTTCTATGAATTTCTTTTTAAAGGCAGGGTCTCACTATATATCTATGGCCGGCCTGGGATTCACTATGCAGCCCAGGCTCTCCTCCAATTTCCAGAACTCTGCCTGTTTCTGCCTCCCAAGTGCTGGACTAAAGGTGTGTGCCACCATGGCTGGCTACTTCCACTACTTTTAACTTCACCCTCTCCTGCTGCCTTCTTTCTTCTTCCTCTTCTTTCTGGATCTTTCCTTGAGCTCCAGATCCTTCTGCTAGATCGGACACAGCACGTTCATCTCCCTCCACCTGTCAGTAGTGGGGCCTGGACTGGTGGTGTTATAAATGCTATTAATAACTCTATTAGTTATTAAGATGACCTGCCCCCCAATAATCGAGACATAGTCTTATTGATTTATTTAATCAGCTTTAGCACGATTATCCCTAATCTATTTTTTCTAGCTTGCCTATTTCCCAGCTGTGCTCTACAAGTTACTCTCTGTTTACATCTTGCCTGGGTTGCAGTTTGTCCTCAGGATGCACTTGTTTCCCTCGGCCACGCACTCCTGGTCTAATGGAGACCGCCAGCTCTCTCTGTCTTCTTTCTCCTTCTTTCTCTCATTCTCTCTCTACCTGCAACCCCCCAGCTCAATAACCGAAGCACTGCCTACCTCTATTCTTTCCAGAAATTGGCTATAGCCACTTTTATTTAACCAAGAGCTTTAAATTGGGGAGCAAGGTTTATTCAATAAAGGGCTGTGTGTGTGAGAATTCAGTCATCTGGGAGCAGCCAGATCTTGGGGTTCAGAATTTAGCATTTGTATACACAGTACTAGACCAACCCACAACAGCCTGGGGACAGGACTCCCTCCATATTGCCTGCCGTAGCAGCCAGAAGAGTCCTCATCAGAGATCTCCACTTAGGTGATGTGGGGATTCTTGACTTTGCTAAAGAATTTCAGGACAGGCCAGAATGAAGCAGAGTTGAAGTTTACTAGGAAGAAAGTTTAACATACCCCTAAGCATGAGGTTTATTAGAAAGATGCTCAGGAAATAAATAAAACACATGGATGTGCGAGTATGAACTGCTCAGCAGGTGAGAGACTTCAACTGCACTCCGGGATAAAGGCCCCTTTCCTTTCCACATTCCGCTATTTTTTCCCTGTTTTCCTTTCCTGCCTCATCTCTGTTGCTATTGTCTCAGCACATCAAGATCCTAGATCACGTTAACTTGTGTGGGAGCACAATGGAATAGCAGAACCCAGAAAGCAGATCATCTTTGCTGTTGTTTGTAGTGTGTTTGTGGTGTGTGTGTGTGTGTGTGTGTGTGTGTGTGTGTGTCTACACGTGCACACATGTGTGCCTGTAGAGTGCGGAAGTCAGCCTTGGGTGTCACTTTCTGTCGCTCTTCACATCATTTTTTAAGATGTGGTCTCTCGCACCAAAGGTGGAGCTCACCAATTTGCTTAGACCGGCTGACCACCAAGCCTAAGGTATCCTCTTGTCTCTTACCACAAGAGATAGGAGTTACAGGCACACTCAGCTGTAACCGTCTTTTTATGTGGGTTCTGCAGATCTGAACTCTGATCCTCATGCTTAGATGGCACACACTTGGCCAAACTGAGGCATCGCCCCAGGCTCAGTTACCTCTTTGGAGGTTTTGTTACCATTATTGTTGTTATTATTATAGATTTATCTATTTTTATTGTTTTAGCATACATGCCCTTGGGAAGTGGATAGGGAGGGTGGTAGTAGGGGGTAGATATCGAAGGTGCCATGGCACATTTCTGGAGGTAGGAGGACAACTTACAGGGGCTGCTTCTTCTAGTGTGTGAGTTCTAAAATTCAGAATCAGATCACTAGACTTGGCAGCAAGCGCTTTTCCCCATCATGATTTTTACCATCTCACCAGCCCCATCACCTGTTTTATAGAGTACTGTTTCTCTTCTCCAACGTATGTTCTTTAACCTTCCACTGACATACAGAGGATGAGCACGTAAGATCATACACAGTCTGTCAAATGTTCTCTCCTTCCTTCCCCCTGTCCCTTCATCTTACCTTTTTGCTTCTAACTTAAGCTGTCCCGGTGCTGGAGAGGACATTAAAAAAGAACTGCGTTGACTCATCTGTGTGGGATGTTTTATATAATCCCCTTTTTAAAAATCTTATTTATTATTTACTTACTTTGAGACAGGATCTCACTACGTATGATCTTCAGCTGGCTTTGATTTCCAGAGATTCACCTGCGTTTGCTGAATGCTGAGATGAAAGACATGTGCCACAATGCCCTGTCCATGCTTATAGCCCCCCTCCCTCTTAATTTAGCAGACTTGAGCCAGACTCTAAATTCACCAAGAATTTATGATCCGTGAAGACGGGTTTAGCAGAAAAGCTTGGGGAAGCAGCGGAATACAACTTTGATAGTGTCTCCAGTGCCCTCCGGCTTCGTCCAGCTCAGAGTACAAAAGGGGAGAAAGGTCATTTATTCCCCCGCCCCTCCCTGCTGGCTGGCTTTGTGTTCCTCTCCTGTGGCCACAGTTCCCCAGTGGCTTAACTCACACCCCTAAAAATAGTCCCTTCACCAAATCCTGGTCTATTTCCCTTCTGAATATGTTGTCATTTCCTGTCTGAGACTCCCTGCTTAATGTGCTAGAAAGATCATTTTCAAGAAAAAGGGTAAGACTTAAGATAATGCAGCATTAAATTATCATATGTCAAAATTTTTATTTACACATAAATTAAAGGAGAGCACTAGGGAAAAAACAAACTGTAGAGTCAATTCAAAGACTTAAAACAAAGACAAACAACAGGTAATACAAAAGAAAAAACAAAACAAAACCTTTCAGAGTCTGTACAATTGGCTTTTGCTGGGACACAGCGTGGGTGATCCCTCTGATAACAGTGTGATTTGATGTATCTGTTTTTCTACAGTTTACAGAGTTATGAAACAGCTGGAAGACAAACCTCTGGGAGCTTTTGCCTTATAGACTATCTAGCATGTCACCACCACACTTAGGAAAACCCAGAGTGCATGGTTTGGAGGCCATCTATTGATCAGGATTTGTTTTAGGGGAAACATTGCTTATGTTTTGTTTTGTTTTTGAGACAGAGTATCACTACGTAGTTCAACTGTCCTGGAATTCACTATGTAGACCAGGCTGGCCTCCAACTCACAGAGATTCTCCTGCTTCAGCCTACAGATCCGCTGGGGATTAAAAACAAGGACTACTAAACACCTGGCTTTGGAAACATTGTTCTTTATTTGGAGAAAGTACTTTGAAGAAGGAGGAAAGATTCCTAACCCTCCACGGGATTCCCACCACACACTCCCACAGTAAGGCTCCCAAACAGCAAGCCTGCAGGAAACCAGAAGAATCCACTTCCCTAAGCCAAGGGGGGCAAAAGACAGGAAATGGACTGATTCACATCGTGTGTAGTCCTTTTGTTTTGGTTTTAGAGACACCTTCTCTCTCTGTAACCATGGCAGACCTGGAACTAGCTACGTAAACCTTGCTGGCCTCCAACTCATAGAGATCCCCCTGCCTCTGCCGAGATTAAAGATTTGCACCACCACCCAGGGCTATGAGCAGTCAGTCCTTAAAGACCCACATTGAGTAGTTAAAAAAAAAAAATTAAAAACAGTTGGGCTGGAGAGATGGCTAAGAGGTTAAGAGCACTGACTGCTCTTACACAAGTCCTGAGTTCAATTCCCTGCAACCACATGGTAGCACACAACCTTCTGTAATGACTTAATTACTAACAAAACAAAAACCCAGTTGTCAAGACTAGATCTTTTATGCCTTTGTAGATATTGAGGGAAAAAAGATGAATTTTCCACTGAGAAGCAGAGTCAATAGAGACATGCACATGAGTCTAAGCGACAGAGCAGCAGAGGGATAAGAAAAACCAAAACAAACAAAATTTACAGCGGGTCATAGATACAGAGGACTCTGAATTTAGACACACTGGGACTGGGACTGGTAAGAGGTAATTTGGGGGGATGGGATGGGAGAGGGAAAGCATGACAACTCAGTGAGTACTGGTGCTCGCTGCCAACTTCAATGGATCCACTCCGTGGAAGGAGAGAACTGACCCCTGAGAGTTATCCTCTGGCCCTTCTCACGGAGGTTGAATCATGTATGTTGCGTGTGCACCTGTATGTGTGTGTGTGCGCGCGCGCACACACACACACATAGGTAAATAAATAAATACATTCAATTTAGAAAAATAAAAATGAATACACTAAGTTTGGGCACATTACAAAGGTAAAGGTTAGGCCTGAGCTGGAAACAGTTATGTACTGAACAACTCCACCATGCATGCAGCTCTAGGCTCCACAAAGGGACAGACAGAAAGGGTGAAGAAGATACTGACTAAAGTGGAATGCCGCTTTCTTTGGTTCATTCCAGGCGGAAGACCCTAGTTAAAGGCTAATTGGTAGTTTTTTACTAACTAGGCCTACCATTTGTCTTGCTGTTTATCCTGGGTTGGGTTTTAGTTTGTTGATTGACTTAGGGTTTCTATTGCTGTGATAAAACAGCTTGACCATGAGCAACTTGGGGAGGAAAGGGCTTATTTCAGCTTACATGTCTGTGTCACAGCCCATCACTGAGGCGAGCTGATACAGAGGCCATAGACGAGTGCTGCTGTCTGGTTTGTTCCTTGTGAATTGCTCAGCCTGCTCTCCTGTAGCACCCAGGACCACCGGCCCACGGATGATACTGCCCAGAGTGAGCTGGGCCCTCCAATATCAGCCATCAATCAAGAGAATGCACCACAGGCTTGTCCACAGGTGAAATGGCTCAGTGGTTAAGAGCTCCTCTTCCAGAGGCTCTAGGGTCAATTCCCAGCAACCACCTGGCAGCTCACAACTGTCTGTAACTCCAGTTCCAGGGGATCTGACCCCCTCACACAGACCTACATGCAGGCAAAAACAGCAATGCACATAATATAAAAGGAAATTTTAAAAATGTATTGCTGGAATTATCTGGAATTAGATAATTAGCAATTAGAGCAAAGATGGGGAACCTCTGCTGTAGGCCTCTCTCAGATGCTGGCTAAGGACATTGTAGATTTGAAGTTGGGAGGTCTGTTCATATGTTCCAAAAAGACTGGGTAGTCACTGGATATTATATTACACTTGAAGAGTGGAAATTTAGTAGCTATTTTGGGGAGCTAAAAATAGCCCAATAAGCAGAAGGGTGGGAGTGAGGGAACTGGGGTGGGGTGCATGCCTTTAATCCCAGCCAGGGCTACACAGAAAAATCCTGTCTCTAAAAAGAAAGGAAAACAAAACAAAACCTCAAGATACTTGGCTCTGGACCTGCAATTTCTACCCTCTCCCCAACACTGAAGTTCAAACCAGTCATTGTTTGTAGAGTGTACAATGGGGGTGTCCCTTCTTTTCAGGGGATTTAATTCACAGCAGTGAGATTCCATCTTAAAAAAAAAACCCAAACAATAAAAAAATCCAAGTAAAACAAACAAAAAAATGTAAGACAAGTTTATCCTGAGCCAATATGAATGCCCATGGCCTAAGAATATGAGTTCAGGTTGCCTTTGACACAGAAGTAGCCCTGGAGGTCACTGTGAATGAACCTCACCTCCTATTTTCCTGGTAACACTAGAAAAGGAAGCTCTACAATTGCCCCCTTATACTATATGAAAAAAAAAATTGGAAGTACCAGGGCTTTGTTGAAGCTAATGAAGGGAAGGCTCCTCCCTCCATGGCCTCTGCATCATCTCCTGCTTCCTGACCTGCTTGAGTTCCAGTCCTAACTTCCTTTGGTGATGAACAGCAGTGTGGAAGTGTAAACTGAATAAATCCTTTCCTCCCCAACTTGTTTCTTGGTCATGATGTTTGTGCAGGAATAGAAACCCTGACTAAGACAGGGAGCTAGTATACTCATACTTTGAAGATGCCTCTCCCATGAGGCAGATGCTTCCAGAGCTTCTGCCATATGGCACTACTAAGTCAGCCTGCTTTTCTGCCTTCTAACTCAAAAAACATAACTCTTCATTTTCCTTATCTCCTTTTCAGATACTGACTAAATCCCTAAGCATGCTATCCCTGACACTCTGGGTGTCCTAATTCCTCTCAGTCACCTCACTCTCCTTTCAACACACAGCTGCCTGCCAACCTCCATTGGTGAACACGCCCGCTCTTTCAGACTGGCACGGCCTTTTCTCTTCCTACGTTTCAGAGAGCCAAAGTAAAATCTACTGAGGTCTGAGTTACCTAGCATGTAGGACTAGAATGTTTCTCCACGGGGTCAAAAAAAAATTGCTGAGTTCTGAATTATGAAAGAATGTAAGCCTAGAATATGCTTCCCCATAAAATGATGGAGTGATGGAGTGTTGAATGGAAGAAAGAGATGCAGCAGGGCTCTCTGCTCTCCCTGTATCTGCCCACAAGAAGGAACAGATTTCAAAGCAGGTTTCCTTCGCCTTCTACAAGGGAGGACAAAGGTATGAACATAAAACACAACTTTGACCCAAAGGGAGCAATAGTTTGTTTATTCTGAACCAAATATGAGTTTTCAAGGTCTATAACATGGATTCACCTTGCTCCAAGTAAAGTACTCCACTGTGACAGATGCTATATAAAATTTCATAATTATAGGACAGAAGAAAGCTATAAATCAGTGTACTCTCTGAGTATATTAATGAGAACTTAAGGCAAGAGGGCCAGAGCAGAGTAGAAAAATCTCAGATTGCAATAGATAGCATTCTTAGCTCTAGGGTGGTAGAGGCTAGAGGCTAAATTTAATAATATATTCCAAAATTTTGCCAGTATTCATATGCCTGTAAGGTCATACAGAGGCACCCTGGGCAGGTGGTCCTGGGGTATATAAGAATGCAGACTGAGCAAGACAGTAAACAACATTTCCCCAGAGTCTCTACTTTAGTTTCCATCTCCTGATTCCCACCTTGCTTAAATTTTTGCCTTGGCTTCCCTCAGCAATAGACTATAATCAGGACATGTAAGAAATATTAAGTCTTTTAGTGTTTATAATAGCAACAAAAAACAAACTGGTGGGAAAAATCAAGGAAGACACTGGCATAAATGTTGGGCTTCCATCTGCACCCACACACATGTGAAAAAAAAGACTGTATCATCCAAGGCTCATGGTCTGCCACATCCCATCTCTCCACAGTCCAGATGTCCTCTTAACCAGCATGCGCAGTCTTCAAAACAGAAGTGGATTTAAAAATGGTTTTCCTGTCTTACCAGCTTGGAGGTGGTACCGAGGGATCGGTTCACAAGTTTTACTAACTGGATTTTCTCTGTTTCTCATTTGCTGTGCTCATTTGCTACCTCTAGACTCAAAGCCTTTTTCCTATGTCCTCTGTCTTCTGAAAATAATTTACTGCTTTCTGTTGATAATGTGTTGTTGCATGTCTTTGAGAATGCTAATTTTATGTCCAACTTTCATTTGCTGCATTGCAAATACCGTGGTGAGTGCGTGTGTGCGTGCATATGTGTGTGTGTGTATGTGTGTACTGTGTACACAAGTAGAGCTGCAGTTCATTTCTCACATATACATATGGAATATACATTCTAATAAGCTTGCTGTTTTCTTACTAATCTACCTTTTAAAACAGGAGTTCATCCATTCCAACCCAATCATTCAGTAGTATTTTGTCTTGCACATATCATCCAAGTTCAAGTTGGACCAAGTGTGGTGTGTGCTTATAATCTCAGCTCTCAGGGGTCTGAGGCCAAACCATCACAAATTCAATACTAGTCTGGCTTATATAATCAGCTTTTGACCAGCCTAAATTACAGTCTGACTGTGTCTCAAAAACCAACGGCAGCAACAAGAAAGAAAACCACAGACACACACAAGCCCTTAAACTTTTGCCTATGTAAATTCTGTTGTCCATCCAATGTTCCGTTTGCGGGGATTTTAATTTCTTCGTTTTCATTAAAATCTTTATGAGTTACTCTGCTCATTGCTGTGACCATACGTGGTACGTTTCTGACAGTCACAAGCCACCCGTGGCAGCAGAGGCAGACGCAGTGGCTGAGTCTGAAGTCGAGGGAACATGCAGCAGCAGCAGCAGCAGCAGCAGCAGCAGCAGCAGCAGCAGCAGCAGCGTCTGCACCTGGTGGCAGACAGAAGCAATGACAGATGCGGCCACCATGGCATGTCCCAAGGGGAGCCAGGCTCCACATCCTCCACTTTTCACAACCCCTGGAACAGCATCAGCAACGGAAGCCAAGCATCCAGAACACACCAGCTTAGAGCACCGTGTGTTCAAACAGTAACAATCCCTAGTTGCTTTTTTCCTGTAATTCACTGCAGAAGGAACTTCTTAGGCCATGCTATGAAGACAGAGCAGAGACCCAATGCTTAAAGGTTCCTGACTAGGGGTTAAGTGTTGGGAGTGCTTGATGTCCATGCAGAGGACCCAGCCCTCACATCAGGTGAGGCTATGCTACTTTAGGGGATGCTCTCCTCTGGCCTCAGAGGGCACACACGTGATATACACTCACAAAGACACATACATGGAACTAAACCTTAAAAAGTACTTTTAATATAAAAAGGATTCTTTAAAAGACTTCAGTTATTTAAATGTGTATGAGTGTTTTGTCTTGCATGTATATATGTATATCACATCGAAGGTCTGATGCCCAACTTTCAATAGTAAATTGTGGGTTGATAATGAGAAGACAGAAGGTTTTAGTAATAAAAATTAGCGGGGCTTCCCCATCTGGAAAATGACCGTACAGCTACATTCCCTTGCTTTCTTCCTAAACGTTTTAACGCTGCACAATAAAAAGTGTAAGTAAAAATTAGGCAACATGAATAAGTGCTTCCAAATAATTGCACTGCCTCCCTCTAAGAAGGGAATTCTCCATCTTATAGATGGAGGAACAAGAGTCCAGACCTATGACTACACACCCACCTGCAGGATCACACTATAAGAGGTGACAGACTCACCCCAGTATGAGCTCTTAGGTAACGCCCACTTGTCTGTATTGAGGATGGCATCTCTAGCTGCTCAGCTGGGCACAGAAGTTACCACAAACAAGAGGTTCTTTTATTCCACGCTCTGAATACACAGGCCACTTGGTGATCTTTAAGGCAGTCTTCACTGTGTCTGTACTTAGAATGGGATTACTCTGGGCAAGTTTAAGATTCATCCAGAAAGGCTCACGATTCAACTGTTAGTATCTTCACTCGGGGTTTTAATTCTGCTGAATATAAAGTTAATTTAGGAAACTGGAGACAGGATGGTCATCCTCAGCTATCTAGTAAAGTCAATGACACCCTGGCTCTGTGAGACCCTGTCTCAAAAAACAAAACAATTCTCTTAAACTTATTAATGCTATTGCTTTTTTGTTTTGAGACAAGGTCTTCCTATGCAGCCCTGACTTATTTGGAACTTTCTATATAATGGAGTCTGGCCTGGGATTCAATAGACCCATCTATTCAATAGACCTCTCCTGAGTGCTGGGATTAAAGGAGTGTCATCATATCTGGATAATACCATCTGTCTCAGTTTCTATTTCTGAGAAAGTGTCAGAAAAAAACTCTGTTTAAGTTTAGGAGTTGAGGCCAGGCTAGGCTACATGGTTTGATCATCAGAAAGGTAGGTGTGGGGGCGGATAATAAAGGAGAATTAAAAAAGGTTGTTTAGAAAGGCCAGAATGTTATTTCTGTATTTCCTAGAACCCAATTTAACATCCGTGTGTGTGTGTGTGTGTGTGTGCACGTGTGCGTGTGTCAAACTTTCAGCTAGCAGATGATGGGCTTTAATAGAACACCCACCTAAATCTATCTAATTATTGGTGAATTGAACATTTACCCGCCAGCCTCTGAGCTAACAAAAGCAGTACATCCTGACCCTATAGTTGAGGACTTGGGGCAGATGTTCTAGATGGATAAAGAGAATCTGACCTCTCCTCTCCTGGTCTGTCTCCTCACCCTGGCAGAGGCAGTCCGACTAAGAGGCATCAGGCCAGGGCAGCGAGATGAGGCACTTACGCTTTGTTCACAGCTACAAAATTACACTTCTTCAAGCTGAGTAATCACCACTCACGACCCGCTTAGCTTTGCCCTTTGAGCGCCTGGCCTGCAGAGGAGCTCGGCTGGAACCAGCTTTCTCCATCTGGGGTTTTCGGGTTTGTTTTATTAAAAAGCTTGTGTTCATGCATCCCCTTATGAGTTTCCCTCTAGATGAGGTCTGTTGCTAACACCTCTACAGAGTCACCCTCTGATCCTAATCAAGGGGGCCTCCCTACAAATAAACAATTGTTTTTAAAGGGCCAGCGGCCTATAGAGGAAGTGTGGGATCCATTCCCAGCACTCCTATCATGTGGCTCGTACCAACTTTAACTCCACACACACCAATAAAATTAAACGGTGGGGGTGGGGTGGGGCCAGATGGTACAGGAGTAAAGGTGCGTGGCCCCAAGCCTGATCACAAGTTCAGTGTCCCGGACCCACGTGGTAGAACCAGTTCCTGCAACTCCTTCACACTGGTGCTGTGGCAGACTTATGTCCCCTCACATATACACAGACATACAAGTAAATAGACATAAAAAATTAAATTAGCAAAGGGTAACTCCTACATTCAGGCAACTAGATAGGCCATCTCCATGCCCCACCCCCTGGGGAAGGGTTAGCAGAAACCAGTTTTTAAACTCAAAAAAAAAAAACAAAAAACCCCAAAACCAAAACCAAAACCAGGCTTTTTGCCCCCTGACCACAATCAGAACCGGAGAGAGGGACAGCCTCCTATCTTACTAGTTTCTGAAAGCAACTTCTGACATCTGGAAGTCTAGGCTCAACACTTTTTCCCTCTCAGTGGTCCCAACCCTTTGGTCTTTAGGAGCTGTCTTTGGATAATTTATGCACTACACAGGTGATTTGTCATCCTAGTCCTGAGAACATATTAGCCTCGCCACCTCCAGCATTTCACTCTTCCTTTAAAACCTAACTCTCAACTCTCCACTCTCTCCTCCCACTGTCCTTCGGAAGGTGTCCCATCAAGACATTTCCTTTAGAAGCCTGATCTTAGTCCTGCTTTCATGGTCTGGAGAGAGCTGAAAGCACCTCCCACCCACATTCTTCCCACATCCTGGAATATTAAGGGCAAAGCATAAACCACGGCTGTGTGTGACCCCTGACATTTGAGGCACGCACTCTGCCACAATAAAGCGTCCCTGCTTGCAACATTTCCTTTATGAATCCCTCTGTGGCAGAGAATCCTGCCGTACCACCATTGTTCATGGGCATTCCTGTGTGACTTCTGAACAGCAGGACCTCTCTTCCACATCACCTGTATCACAGTTCTAGCAAAACCACAGCTAAGGACAGACTCATGGGCTGTGATGATTGCCTGTTGCTGTGGTAGTTAGGTATGGAATATCCACAGACTGGATATGTGAATTGAAGCTATGAAAAGGCACAGACCTAAGATATTCAAGGTACCAATTACATATTCATTGGCCACCAGTACCTGTTTGTTTTCAAAGAACCAATAAGGGCAAGACTCAATATATAACAATTGTAATGGAGAAGTTACTCCATTGTAGCGGGCAAACAATTCATGTCAGATTGGAAATGTATTTGTGTCAGGGTGTGCTACATTGTCTAGACACTCTCTATGTACTTTATTTCCTTGTATTGATTGTGATAATCCAGCTAGAGGAATTGTAGAAAACTGCTTACATCTAAATGAAATGCCCTGCTGAAAGTACTTTCTGACTGGTGGATTCTGTCAAACTAGGTTATTAACAAATGTTCCAACATAGCTAGACTAGTCTCACAACCTCCATGTAGAAGTAACTTATCTATATGAATCTTCACTTTTAAGCCATAGGCTCACTGCAAAAAAACATCTTAGCAGAGCATCAAAATGAAGAGACAGCTTCCAGTTTATAGGTATCATGAATAAACCACCTTTAGATTGTATTTCTATGACTTGTTTAAAAAAAAAAGACAGGTAAATAATAGATTCAAAAGAAGATTTAAAACAACAATAACATCTTCAAACAACTCCAAAGGGCAGTAAGATGGCTTAGCAGGTACCTGCTGCCAAGACTGAGGACCCAAGCTTGATGTATGGGCAGCAAATGGATAGAGAGAAGCTGTTCTCTGACCTCAGCATGTGCTCTTGGTACACGTGCATACATATAAGTGCACACACTAAAATAAATAAAATTACAAACCTTCAATCACATTTATAGCATATCACTTTAGGCACCTTTAGCTGTTCTGAAATTATATGGGACACTAAACAGATATTGAAAGCTTTGGCTTGATGAAATACAAAGTAAGGCATCTCAGATTGTCACTTATAATCTTAGAGTTTGCTTTCACATACACGATGCTGTGTTAACAAGCAATGGGCGCTTTCGTAAAAAATTTATTTCACACTTTTATACAAATATCCACAGGTATTTTCTAATTATGAAATAATCTTACAATGCTAGTTAGTATAAAAACCTATCAAATGCAAACAGACCAGTGACTTGACTTGAGATGACATTTTAGACAACTATAAATTTAAACAACATGACATTCTTGTTTCTTTGTTGTTGAACTCCCTCCCAACCCTTTCCAGGACATTCATTTTTATAACAAAGGTCTACAAACACTGTCAAGATGTCAGCTTCTTGGCTGTGTCCTTTAAAGCCAGTGTGCTAGGCTCCAAGATACCCCAGCAAGAACTGAGACTTTACACACTACTAGGACCTGTGGTAGGGAGCTTTCTGTAAACAAGGCATCATTTGTAAAACCAGTTTTGAGTGAAAAGACAGAAGTAGAACCAGAATAAAAGTCTTTAATTTTTTTTTTCTTTTCGAGACAGGGTTTCTCTGTGTAGCCCTGACTGTCCTGGAACTCACTCTGTAGAACAGGCTGGCCTTGAACTCAGAAATCCACCTGCCTCTGCCTCCTAAGTACTGGGATTAAAGGCGTGCGCCACCACTGCCCTGCATCTTTAATTATTTTAAAGTTGTAATGTTTTATGAAGAAAAAAAAAAGAATTAAGACTCAAAGCAACGATGGCACATTTAGCAATGTTTTGTTCTTTTAAAAGACGGAGAAGTGTCTGGGATGTAGCTCAGTCGTTGAGTGCTGGCCTAGCAGGGACAAAGCCTGGTGTCAATCCCAAGCACACACCTGCAATCACAGCCCTGGGGTGGGGAGGCAGGGGGATCAGAAGCTCAAAACTATCCCAAGCTACCTAAGGAGTTCAAGGCCAGCCTGGGTTACTTGAGACCCAGTCTTAAAATAAGACAGAGAACTGCTTATACAATAGCCGAACAAATTAGCACCTGTTTGCTGTTGCTCTCCATATAAATTAATTATTTTAAAGCACAATTAAAAAAAAAAGCTTTAATAATATATTCAATCTCTGTTGAATATATATATAAAAAATGTTTTCCCCCTCCTACCATTTTTACAACCAACCAACCAAGGCGGGCCCAGGCTAAGCACTTTAGCAATGAGCTAAAAGTAGTCACAAGTCATTTGGAGGAATTTAGATTCGGTGAACAATTAGGAAAAAAGCAAGCATGGACTCAATGGCTGAATGGTTCCGATGATATCTGAGAAGCTAAGTGTCTCCATCTGTCTGGCGTGGCCGTTTTGGCAACAGATGCTCTTCAGTAGTCTCACACTGGATTGGTCTGGATCCACGTGGATGCTCACTTCAGGTCCTGAATACACAGGGTTGGCAGCATCGAGCACACAGACCCTAGAGTTCAGTGAGCACACTCACTTCTAAGAGTTCTGAAAGTTACAGCACGAAGTTCAGAAGTTCCACGCAGGGCTCAAAAGCGCACACCCAGTGCCAGGGAAGGATGAAATGCCCCACAGTTAACCCCCTTTGTCAAACTTTCTGGGTTGGGGGAGGGCCTGCCGGAAAGGAGATGGTATCATGTACAGGTGAGTTTAAGTTATTAAAACGACCCCTGCATATTTATAAAGAACTTTTCTTTTTGCAGTAAATAATTAAGGTCAGAAAAAAAATGACCCTCCCAGGTTCTCATTCTCATTGCCTAAACCAACCTGAAGCATCTTTGGCCTATTTAGTCAACAGCAAGATGGCTTGAAGAAAAAAATAAATATCATATACAAACAAATGTAACTAGCATTCGAGTCCGTCAAACCTGTGCTTTAGTGACAAGGGAGATGGGAACCCGTGTGCATCTGGCATCAGCAAGGGTCCTCACTTCTAGGAAATGGAGAGAGAAGGCCAAAGGGTAACAACACCTTCTATTGCACATTTAATTTAAGAGAGAACTTTCAACAGAAGCACGGCTATCCATTGGTAGAGTCTTGAGCCAAGGGACAATTATCTTGCAGGTTCTCCGATCTTATGAGAAGAGCGCTTGTGGGAGCAGACTGGGAGAGCCACTCTGTTAGCGCAGGTGATCGTTGGTTGGGGAGAGAATGTCCCAGGAGTGCAGACGGGCAGGCCCTGTCCTAGCGTGTGGAAGTCAGTCACATCAAAAAACAAAGGCAAACCAGAAAGTTAAATTAAGGCAGTTAAAGAAAAATCCACTCTACTAGTCTTAAATTTGGCTGTGCAAAACAGGAGCCTTAGGTGGTGTAACAATATTCACAGTTCAAACTGTAGGCCCGCACTGGGTGTCATCAGTCTGAAATCATATACGGGGGCTGAGCAGGCTTTGAAGCCACCTGAATTTCTGAGCTGGGAAAAATAAGGGGGGGCTTTGGGTAGTGTGAAGCTTTCTTTCCTACGATGTCTATGAGTAACTTTCGTTTTCATTCCACTTTGTGATCCATTGTTTTTTCTCGAGGTTATCAGTGTGTTTCTCGTCTTTGATCTCTCGCTCTTCTTTACGGATCCGCACTGCATGGTATCGGGGAACGCTGTCATCGTACCTAGAGCGCTTAAAGAATCCACACTGGAAGGGGGAAGAAGGGCAGAAAAACAAGACGGAAGTTAGTTAATCTGAACACCTGGTGCACTACACCAGAAAATGTAAGCACTCGGTGCAGCTAGGTCTACCTCCGGAGTGCTCGGAAAAGACACCGACTTCTTTAAGGAAAGAATAAGCAGTGGAGATGAGCAGGGAGAATGGATGTGGATCTGGCAGAAAAACCAGTGCTCATCTTCTTTACATTTTACAGCTTCAGCTATTCCTTGACTAGCGATTTAAGCATTTTGTAAAACAGTGCTTTAAGAGGAAAAAAAAAAGTCACCATACAAGTAAAAAAATCTAATTTTCATATCACTAGATCATTATAAAACACCTTGTATTTGTGTGTAAGAAGCTGGAGCTTGCTGTGTAGCCAAGATTTGCTTCAAACTCAACATCATCTGGTCTGAAGCTCCCTGGAGCTGGTTAATAGGCATGTGCATACCATGATCAGCTTAAGAACATTTCTCTGAGGGTATAAAGAAAAAAATTACTATTTCTCACCCATCAATAAGGTGTAAATCAGATCACAAGTAATTTTACAAATGCTATTTGGTATGCCATGTTCTAGCGGGCTCCTTTAAGATGATTCTCTCCTCCCTGGGCCTTATATCACTATAGTCACTGGGTAGACTCATTGGGGCGCTTCCAATTAAGCTGTTTTGTTAATGAATTACAAAGTAATTGTGTTGCATCAGTCAGTCGTGAACCTCACAGGGCTCACGGGCAGCATCTCCACACTGAAGTTTGGAATATTCCCCAATTTCTCTCCTTTGTTTAAAAACAGAAAGAAAAGAAAGGGAGAGGGGACTTGGGGAGGGGACGGAAAAGTCGAGAAGTCAAATTATTAAAGTTTATTTACTTAAAAAGAATTCAATCTAAACCAAAGTGCATTTTAAAAATATGCCTAAAATGTTTGAACCAGATTTTTAAAAATTATAAACAAGAATTTACATGGTTTTGTTCTTTTAAAGTAGTCTTTTCAAATTTAAAAATGCAGTTGAGAAGAGGGATCTATGTAGAATGATCAGTTAATGTCCTTATTTTGTGACAGCAATAGGAATAGAACAATTATATTGAAGAATGTCGTGTTATAAAATTGCCATGAGGCAAGGCAAAAATCACAATCCCAAATGGGCCTGGAGTTTTGTTTAGGCCATTTTCTCTATGGTCTCATTTGCAATTCTGTGCAGAAAAAGCCAATACACTTATTATAAAATATGACTACTGTCTGCCCCATTTAAAAACAGAAGGAAATGCAGTTGAAATGTAAGATCAAAATGGCCATGTTGGGATCACTGGGTCAGTGCCACGGAAAGGAACTGTGGAAGTAACTGTGATCCTTCTTACCCACAGAAAAGAAAAGGGAACTGCCAATAATTCCTGTTTCCATGGGTTTACAAATCACAGGAGAAAAATACGAACTTAAAATCAGCTGAGAGCCAGGGTGGAAATAAAGTGGCTATGAACGTGAAACCCGGTCAAACTCCATTACAACATGTTGGGGAGAAACCACCCCAATACTTGGGTGCTGGAATTTTTTGCATGCTGATGGTTACTTGGGCAAAGGACCATGTCCTGAAGTACTCCAGAAGCCCTGTGTTGACAATGGTTCTTTGTTGTAATGGCTTTGGCCCAGAAGAGATACAGGGGAAAAGGAGGACGCATGCTTAGCTAACACAAGACCACATCCAAGCGGCAGTAGAAAGCACCCAAGCCTGGCCATCGCTCTAGAGCAAGGACAACACAATGAAGACAAGGAGAAGAGAGCCTCCTCCCAGGAGACACACAAGCTCTCCCACATGCAACAGGCTAAGCAGGCTGTCAACAAAGCTCCTGTCCCTGGGAAATTCCAAAATGAACGAGAAATCTGGGCCGATTTCTCATGCGCTTTTGAAATTCCGAATGGGACGTGACGTAAGAACACATGGCACGCGGCAGCTACAGAGCTCTGAAAACCTAATCGGACAAACCGGTGTGGCTGCCTTCATGGCTGTGGTGTTATTTAACGAGAACACAAAGTAACTCACCTGCAACAGACGATTCTTGGTGCAAACAACAACAACTGAGCTTTCAAGTGAAATGACAAAAATAAATAAATCCAAGCAAGGCAAGCCACTTGGAAACAACTGTTAATGGGACAGACACAGCAAGCTGTCGCTCTTAAGTTAGCCACCACAACCACAGCAGGTCCCAAAGCTAGCGATGAAAAACACTGATCAATTACCAATTACGGAAGTAGATCAATACTATGCATCGGAAGTAAGCCTTTCTTTATCAGACGGCTGAGTATGGATCTCAGCCTTGTGATAGGTGGCATCGTAATGATCTTTCTGATTTCTCTTGAAGAAACCACACTACAAGGAAGCAAGGTATGTAGTCAATTTTACAGTTTTGTGTTTGAAAGCTAAAGAACAGAACACCTCAGACTTATTTAAGTGAATAGTCCCTGCGCCTTCACCCTGTGCCAGTATTTAACAGATTCTGTCACCTGGTGTCCCTACATAAAGATGACGTGCACTGACTAATTGACTTTTCTATTTAAGATTTGCAGAAATCTTAGGGTCATCCTAAAAGGAAAATACACACACATTTGGTTGGAACTTCAGGTGATTTTTTTTTTCTTGCAGAATGGACTCTAAAAGAGTCAAAAAAACAGTCACTTCTGTGTCTACTGAGACAAATGATGGAAAATAAAGTCTGTAAACTCAGCACAAGTCAAAATAAAACATGATTATAGTGTGTTTATCTGCTTCTGCAGTAAATTTTATGGAACAATACTCTCCGCTGGGTACCTCTGGACCAATTGGTAGTGTGAATCACAGAATAAATTCCAATGAAGGAGTAATAGCTGTTGGTTTCCCTGAATTCTGAACTACCATGCAACCCTTAAACAGGAAGAACCCATGTTCCTCAGTTTAGGTCACTCTAAATGAGCATAAAAGTGTAATTTTACTTTCTGCTCTTATTTTCTTCAGTCAACAATGGAAAACTTTTCCTATTTACTTTTATCTGGTTCATAGACTGTGGGAGCTATCATTTGAAATAAAACTTGGTCAGTGTGGTGGTTTTGAATACACTTGGCAGGAAGTGGCACTATTAGGAGGTGTGGCCTTGTTGGAGTAGGTGTGTCACTGTGGGTGTGGGCTTTAAGACCCTTATCCTAGCTGCCTGGAAGCTAGTCTTCTCCTAGAGGCCTTCAGAACAAGATGTACAACTCTCAGCTCCTCCTGTACCATGCCTGACTGGATGCTGCCATGTTCCTGCCTTGATGATACTGGACTGAACCTCTGAACCTGTAAGGCAGTCCCAATTAAATGTTGCCTTGGTCATAGTGTCTGCTCACAGCAGTTCAACCCTAACTAATACAGTCACATAAATCTCCAGGTGAAACTGTGCCTCCTAGTCTAGCAACTCAAAGGAAAAAAAATCTAGATCTGTCTATTGCAAGGTGGGAGCCACCGACCGTACACAGTTATTCAAGTTTAGACAAATTTAAATTGAAAATGCAACTTCTCCACTGTACCAGTCAAAGGTGACTCCTGGTAATCATGGCATGATGCCACTCTGGGGACATTTTCATATTACAGATCATTTCATATTACAGATCACTGTACTGGGACGTGCTGAATTAGCCTATCTCATGTGTACCTGTGGCTGTGGCTATCAGGGTAATACACAGTGAACACAGCCAAGTTGCAGTCACAAGAACTAGTAATAGGACAGGAAGAAAACTTAACCAAAACGAATAGTCTTTTGCTTTGTTTTTGATAGGGTTTCTCTTTATAGTCCTGGCTATCCTGGAACTCACTCTGTAGACCAGCTAGCCTTGAGCTCAGAAATCCTGAGTACAGGGATTAAAGGGACCAATTCCCAGCAAAATGAATAGTCCAAAGATCCCTGAGGACTTTTGTCCTTTACTTCTATAAGGACTCCTGTGCAAAAGGCAGTATTAATGAAATGGATAAAGCCAGGATTCCTCTAAAGTGTAGCTCTCCAGTAGCTGTTGACACTGATGTAGATGGACAAGCTCAGTTTAACACTGCTAAACTGTGTAGCCCACCTATCATCCCTCCTTCCTTCCTTTCCTTCCCTCCACAATGCCGGGGAATGGATCCAGCCAGACACACCGCAGAAAGCTGCTTTACTGATAAGCTACATCCCTGAACCCTAGCATCCTTTCTGATCCTTAAATTTAAATATGAATAATGTTTTTTTTTATAAAGAAGAATAGGAAGTAATAAGACTGATTTCCATGTGGAGGTTGAGGAAGGTATCTGGTCATTTTAGAATCTACTTCAGGGTCTGGAAATTAGAAGGTCAAAGAACCCAGTGAGATCATTTAGTCTGATCCAATTATTAAACAGCTGAGATCCAGGGGGATGAAAATTATTCGCCCAAAATTATATACAGCTCAGGTATATTACCGCTGCATCTACTGTCATGACTACCTAAGGATTCAAGACTGCCAATAAAATCTGCTCTGGGAAAAGACTGGCCCTGTGGCCTCTTACAGAGAATACAAGAACATCCTCAAATTATCAGAACCCCAAATTAGTTTTTAACAGAAAATAATTATTCCCAGAGCCCTAATACTCACTGGCTGTATTTGCCAGAAAAACCTACTGCTTGAGACATAGCTGAGTAAAACATTAAAAAAAAAATCTGTGTATCAGGAAGGCCAGTGGTATGGACAGAGACGAAGTCTCAGAATAACTCAGCCTGGCAAAAGGAAGTTGTTTGGAAGAATGGTGGGGGGGCAGACTCACTTGAACCTGGGAAGTCAAGAGTATCCTTCATCTGCCAAACTCTAGTACATGATGGGAGGAAAAACGTGGTTTGACCCTAGCACATTCTTATTCCCCCTCCCCCAAACCTTCTGGAATAGACACACTGGGAAGCACTCTACACATAATGGAATTTTAATAGGAATGCTAGTATTTCTGCAACTCATGGAACCAAAGCTTAAGACTATAAGTCAGTCATCAAGACGTCAGCTTCCAGAGATTTCTGTAATCTGGCATTACCCATAAGGATGGTGGACCTCCATTACTCCCTGGGACTCACATGAGACCTATTGACAAACTCTCATAACCATCTCCTGCATAGTCTTTTGACGGTTTATGACTCTTTATGGGTAGGAAGCAGGGGGAGACTATCAAATACTGTGCAGTCAGAAGATCAGAGTCTAATGAGGAACATCACACTGAGCCCCAATGTTCGCCATGCTTGTTACAGGCTGAGAAGCCATGAGGTGGAGTATTCATTCTGCCATGTTTTCCCACTCCTGATCTAGATATAAGGGTGATGATACCCAGTGGCTGTCATGAAGACTTTTTTACAGAAGGGGAAATTAGCAGGAATTTATATATTCAGATCAAACTGTTATCTGTCAAATTGGCTTAGATTTAGGGTTTGATCTTAGGTACAGAGAATGCTAAATAAAGTAGTAAAACTCAAATTGTCATTTACCAAACAAGTTGAATTACATATGAGATATTAAATTTGTTTTAAGAAACTTTTTGCATAAAAGTAATCTTTAAATATAAATTGTTAGGTAGATATATGGGTATTCCTTATAAAAAGTCTACCAGATTTGCCACAATTTTATGATAAAATGTTGGGAAATGGGGCTGGAGAGATAGCTCAGTGGTTAAGACTGTTCTTCCAGAGGTCCTGAGTTCAATTCCCAGCAACCACATGGTGGCTCACAACCATCTGTAATTGGATCTGATGCCCTCTTCTGGTGTTTCTGAAGATAGCAGTGTATTCACATAAATAAATACATAAATAAATAAATAAATAAATAAATATTTTTTAAAAATGTTAGGAAAAAGAGAAATAATGAAAAAAGGAACTACAAACACGTCAGTGTGAATCCTCATCTATAAAAACGTGAAGTTTACATCCCAAACTCAAGTGACAGACATGACTTACCTTCCACAGTAAAAACACTAACAGAGCCAGCATCAAAATCCCGGCAAGAACAGCCAGGAGGATGATCCACCAAGCTATCCCTGAATACTGAGCTACAGTCTTTGAGGGAAACACCGTCACTCGAACCTGCAGGGCACAAGAGAGAGACCACTATAAACCAGGTGCCAGCTCACACCGGGTACCGATGGCTTCACTTCTGCTCAATTCTGCTCCTGTACAACAGAATACTGCTTCAACAGCTTTCCCTGAAGATCTTACCCAAAACCTGGAAAGGCCTGGTTATATTTCTAATATAAGTCTTAAACTGTGTCTGTGTGTGTGTGTGTTTTAGAGAAAACTGTACAATGAAGTACCCACCATTCCCTTTTGAGTCTGAATAGCTATCAGCAGCTAACTGTGTTTCACCACAATTACTTGGTTTGGTTCTGTTGTTTTTAAATCTTGCTTTACTGGGGTCAAGCCTCGCACATGTGTAGTAAACACTCTACCTCCGAGCTCCACCTCCAGCCTTTAACCAGCATCCTTTTGAGAAGGATCACACTTTGTCAATTTTCAGCAATGGAAAGGAAAAGGTAAGTCTGGGTGCAATTATTCTACAAATCTCAGATTCCAAAGACTCGGAGTCATTAAACTTTTTTTCTTAGGCTATTAAACTAAAGGCCCTCATAGCAACACAGTTTCCTAAAATGACTTGTTACCATGCTCTTAAAACAGTACCTGTGGACAAAGCAGGTACCTTCAGGTGTAACTCAGACTCAAGCTGTAGCAAGGAGAAGCTTACATTGTAACCATTTTATCACTGGCAAACACCCACCAATGTTCACCCCAAGCCTCAAACTTCTTAGTGATTAGTAACAGCTCAATAGAAATGTCTCTAAGGCTTTACAATTCCTAGTAACTTTTCTCTTTGGATTCATTAAACCTTATGCATTTCCATGGGGGTGGCTTCTCATAGGAAATCTCATTCACCAGGTGCCAGAGGCAGAAAGGGCTCACACTCTACTGGTGTATCCAATTTTATCACCAGTAACTAGTACAGAGACCACATCAGCATGCCAAATGCAAAAACACCTGCTCCTTTTTACATTATAAAGCTCACTCTGACTGAACTACAGTATAAATCACCTGGCAACCGGCCTGTTAAAACTTCTATAAAACTTAGTATCGAATTTACCATCCACCTCTATGCATATATAAGCCCATCTTTTAAAAGCACACTTATCTCAAGTTTGAAACCCCCCAGAATGAAAAGCTCACTGCCGGCAAGAATGGGGTACTTATTTCTACCTCTTACAATTTCTATCTTCAGCAGACAAGAAGCTTGGATAGTCCCTACATGATTCTTAGGAATAAAATGGAGACATGTGCACACACATACACAGTCCCTTCTTTCTTGGATAACACTGAAATTCTTGAAACTAAATTTTATTCAGTTTCACTTCTGGCACCGTAGTACAGGGAAGACACCCGTGTGTTTTAACATGCTTGTTTGCCATGTGGATTAATTTAATTGATGTCAAAATACAATCATCTTATCCAGCTCAATTGTGTGGTTTATTGAGTGGCAAACACTAAACTCTTCAAATTGGGCAATTAAACAGATTTCTAGTTTTCTTTTCTTTCTTTCTTTTTTTTTTTTAAAAAGCAGGATTAGATTTTAAAAAGACTGAATTATACTATCTAGTTTGTGTCTATTAACAAAGAAAATGATCTTCAGACTAGAAAGGAAGCGAGCCCTGAGATAAGGACAAAAGTGTAATCCAAAATAAGTCAGGGGATGAGGAAGAGGGCATCCTGAGGCCAAATTAAGCTCTGATTTGCAGGTTTAAACACTGCACCTTCAGATACACAGGAAGTACCAGCATGGGGCCTGAGCTACTGTAACCCAGAAATCACAGAAAATAGGAGGTAGCGGAAGACCAGAAAATGTCTCCATTTTCAAATGAAATGGGTTCTAGACAAAAGGCTAGAAAGCAGTATCATACAGAGACTCCATCTCCACTAGGAGGTCTGATAAGATAAACTGCCCAAGATAAGAATTTTCCTTTCCAGACTTGATATCAGGCCCTTAGTTCTACCACCTTCTAGAACTTGAGACCCGAGATCCGGTCTCAGTCCCACTTGGCAGGTCACAGGACAGTTAAGGAGAGACAATCTTCCTTCTGAAGGTGTCCAAGGAGCCAGGGCAGTTCTCTCTGTCATTGGAAAGGCTGCTACATGGCCAAGACTTGTTCCAAAAGAAACATCAGGGACTTATTTTACAATAGTCAATTCTAGACTAATGGATTGGTTGACTGATTGATTGATTGATTCATTCATTCATTCACGGGAATTTTGAGATAGGGTCTCACTGTGGTCTATCTTAATCTGGGATTCACTAAGTAGCTCAGGCTCCCTCAGACTTGCAACAACCCTCCTGCTTCGGCCTTCCAAGTGCTAGGACTGTAGATGTGAATCATTGTGATTGGCTTCTCAATTCCAGATGTACAGAGAAATACCTCTTCTAGAATCCGCCATTGGCCTCACACAGCACAGGCCTTCTGAGAATGGCTGCAGTTCCAGGGATGGGCTGCTTTCACTTTCTACTGGCCCGTAAGCTATTCTTCCATTGTGTGACTCCCCGGTTCTCATCCTGACCACAGCTCTGCTGAATGGAGGGCTCCACGCTTCTTTTTTTGGGTGTGTGTAGCACTTGGGATTGAACCTAGGGCCTTGGGTGGTAGCAGGAAGCATGAGCTACACGCTCCTTTTAAACTTTTTATTTTGGGACAGGGACCCACTAAATTGCCCAGGCCAGTCTGGAAATCACTCTGAAATCCAGACAGAGTAAATTAGTGATTCTCTTGCTTCAGCTTCCTGGGCTATTTATTAACACGCCTGCATTACTAGACTGGGCTCAGGTTCATTTTTTATTTCCAACACTTCTATTGAATTACGACTTCAAATGGCAGAACCTCAAACCGTCCTTTAAGGAGCAACAGGACCTGAGGGGCATGAGTGCCAAAGAAGACGAGCTCAGGTTGTAGCCATGGTGTAGAGAAGTGGGCTACCTCTGATCTGAGGGAACCAGGGCTCACCTGAGTGCCCGCGTGAGGGAGCTTGATATTCTGAGCAGCGGCTGTCACATCTATGGAAGCCCTCACGAGGATGTCCAAGTAGTTCAGTTTGGAATATTCCTATGGGTGACAAGAGATGTGTTAGGAAAGTGACAAATGTCCTTGGCAGCAGCAGCAAATTCTTCCAGGAAGCAAAGTCACACCTCTAGAAATGTACTGTTCCATAGCCTGGAGCGCAAAACGAGAGAGGCCTTGCTGTCCAGCCCTCGAAGTGGACACCTGATGTTCACGCACCTCACGTTGACGCTGCAGTTCTAAAGGGGAGACTGGTGGTCAGTACCCACTGTTCTGGAAAGCCAGCCCTTGCTCACACAGGAACATTCACAGCCTGGAAAGATACTCACGAGGGTCTGGTATTTTCTTTCAGAAAATAGGGAAAATTTCCTGCTGTCATCTATCTGTTTTTCAGGAAGTTCCCGCTTCTTTCTTGAATTGTGAGACTCCTAAAAGTGATATCCAAAACAGACCAACATTATGTAAATCTGCCGTTGCTATATGAGCCTCCCAAATGAAGCCAAAGTTATGTCATCAGTAATATTCACCTTCTTATGCTTCCTTTCCTGTCCTGTGATAAGACACCCTGACATAAGCAACTTACAGGAGGAGTGTGATGGTTTGTATATATTTGGCCCAGGGAGTGGCACTATTAGGAGGTATGGCCTTGTTGGAGTAGGTGTGTCACCGTGGGCGTGGGCTTTAATACCCTTTGGTCCTAGCTGCCTGGAAGCCAGTATTCCCCTAGCACCTTCAGATGAAGATGCAGATCTCAGCTCCTCCTGTAACATGCCTGCTTGGTTGCTGACATGTTCCCACCTCGATGATAATAGACTGAACCTGTAAGCCAGCCCCAATTAAATGTTGTCCTTATAAGAGTTACGTTGGTCATGGTGTCTCTGTTCACAGCAGTAAAACCCTAAGACAAGGGTCTTATTTTGCTTCACAGTTTCATGTGGCAGGGGAAGGTGCAAGGCTGAAGGCAGGTGGTCTCATGGCATCCATGGTCAAGAAACAGAGAGCAATGAATGCCTGAGCTCAGTTTGCTCTCCCCTTTCTATCCAGTCCAGCATCCCAGGCCAGGGATTGGTGCCAGCTACTTTTAGTATGGGTCTTCCCACCTCAAGAAGCCTTATCAAAATTATTCTTCACAGGCAGGGCCGGAGGCTCAACAATCCCTCTAGCTGTACTCAGTGTCTCAGAGTCCAAATTCTGCCAAGGCTACCATTAACCATCCCATTTTCCCTCCACCATCAAAAACAGAGAAAGGGTAAAACCAGCAAGTGTTATGGCCATTTCACGTTTATCAGTGGGGACTCTTGAGTTTATTTAGGTCTATTTGTTTAAGTAGTTTATTCCTAGTGTGATACTGAAACTCGGGGAAAGATACCTCCTCTGTTCTCGTCTCTCCACTCAACCACAAGTACTGTTAGTCAGTAGACCAGAGACCAGAGGTCTACCCTACCCCAGTGCTCAGCTCAGTGTCTATCACACAGGAGAGAGTCAGCACAGATAGGATGATCAAACACCATGAAGAACAATAAGAAAGCACAAGACTCTATATGATCAACTCAGAGAAGAGCATTGAAAACTAAGACAGATAAGAACTGTTAACATGGACTGGAGAGATGGCTCAGCGGTTAAGAGCACTGACTACTCTTCTGGAGGTCCTGAGTTCAAATCCCAGCAACCACATGGTGCCTCACAACCATATGTAATGAGATAGGATGCCCTCTTCTGGTGTGTCTGAAGACAGCTACAGTGTACTTACATATAATAAGTAAATAAATCTTTAAAAAGAAGAAAGAACTATAAATATTATACCCTCATTATACAAGTTGAGTCTCTCTTATTAGCAATGTTTACGGCATTTTGGATTTAGGATTGCTAGAAAGGGATAGTCAACTTAAACTTAAGAATAGAAATAACAGGCCAGTATGTTTTTCAGTGTTGATGAGTCAAGGAGCATGCTGTCAGCCTGCAACTATACCCAGTCACTTTGGAATTTAAAATAAAGAGGGTTGGAGATGTAGCTGAACTGGCAGAATGCTTGTCTGTAGTGCACGAAGCCCTGGGTTTGAGCCTGGCATGGTGTAGCATGTACAGGCGCAGCAGCACACGCTGTAATACCAGCACTTGGGAGGTAGTAGCTGGAGGATCAAGACATCAAGGCCATTTCTAGTTACCCTGCAAGTTCAAGGCCAGCCTGGGCTACATAAATAAGATCTGCCTCAAAAATAAACAGCCAAGCCAGGCACAGTGGTGCACGCCTTTAATCCCAGCACTTGGGAGACAGAGACAGAGGGACCTCTGTGTTTGAGGCCAGTCTGGTGAGTTCCAGGACAGCCAGGGCGACCCAGAGAAACCTTGTCTCAAAACAACAAAACCGCAACCAAACAAAAGCCCTTAGGTTTTCTTAGCAAAAACCCTAAGAATTTAAAAGAAAAGTAACAGCCACCCAGGGACAATGGAACCATCCACCACGCTGGAACTCACCTCAGCTAGCTATGCAAGCATGCTGTAATAGAGGGGTAGGCTTTGAAATCAGTTTGTGCTTAAGTGCAGAATTCACCTATCTCTTAACAGTTGAGCCATTTTGAGGGTACTTCATTTATCAAGGTATTCATTGTGGGGAGGGGGATAGTAAAAACTATCTCAAAATTCTCAAGAGAATATACACAGCGCTTAGCCCGACAGTGACACAGTAAGGGACTCTATGAACATTTACTATTAATAAGAATGAAAGTGTTCAAGGTTATCTGCCTCAGTTCAAAGGCCTCGGCCAGTGCCTTCCTACAGCTCTGTGCTATTTATGTCCCCTGCCTCATCCCCAGGGGACGTCCTCCTTACATAGCTTATTGGGTCCTAACTTTAGAAAACGTCCTTCATCTCAACAAGTGGATGTTCCATGATGGTCACGCATCAGCAAAACCACTTCAGTCTGACTGGCTTGCTCAGTTATAAATGAGAAAACTGACACCCACAGGAAACGTCAACACGCCACAGTGCAGCTTCCGTAGCAGAGTCAAGTCTACCCCACTCACTCGGGGTGGGGGCGGGGGGAAGAGAAGAGAGCATGCAGGAAACCCGTCAACATACCTTCAGCTTCAGGTAGTTTATTTCATTGTGTGGCTCACAAACAATCTGCTCCAAACCTTTGGATTCCACTTTCATCAAGTAAAGCAACCATTTGCCATTGCTAATTTCCTTGGGCCACTGGATATTCAAGGTTGCTGTGCCGAGGTTTTTAAGAGGCTTACCTAAGTTAATCACCTGTCAGAAAACAACAGATATCGATACAATATCATCCTTTTAAGGCAAAAGTAAGTAGCACTTCCTTCTGCCCATAGGCTAAATACCCAGCATAATACTACAAGGAAGCACAAATTCCACAAATGGATCAGGAACAGAGTGTGCAAAGTAGACAGTAGTACTTAGAAGATTCTTGTCATAAAAATAGAAGGGGAAAATGGTCAAAGAGGAAGGATTGGTAGTTCAATCCTTCCTTATGCAACAAACCCCACTGTGCAGGAACAGCACGTTCCTGTCAGCACAAGGAAAGTCCTGGGCTCCGTTGTGAATTGTTCAGCGAGCAGCCTGCCTCTGCTATGGCCGAGGCACCCACATCCTGCTTCTGGAAGATCTCCCTACTGTGAAAATGGAGCTGTCTCTGCCATCAGCCACTAAGGGAAGGCTATGGAGAACTGCGTGACAGCCCAGAGTCAGTGCTGAGAGCAGAGTAGCTCCGTACAACAGGGGCCCAGAGTGAGAGGCAGAGTGCCCGCCTGTATTATTGAGCACAGTTCTAATCCCCATCTGATTGATAGCACAGAGCTCGTACCAGCCAGAATTCCTTGAGAGACCTTGCCTCTCTAGAGTGCTGGAGTAGGGCCATGACCACTCTTGCTATTTCGGGCTTTAAAGGTCAATGCCCAGCAGCATTGTAGGACCTCAATTTGCACCATGCAGACCCAAGTCCATATGAGGCATAAGGTAGACATCACAGTTCACCTTCAGTCTGTGAAACTGGACCCAGAGCTACCTCCTTTGCCGGCAGATACCAAGTCTACTCTCACTACCACAAAATTGGGCTTGTGAAAGGAAAGTAAATGGTAATATTCCTTCAGACATGAGCATCAGAAAGATGACTTTCTAACAAAGAAAGAAATGAATTACACAGTCTAAGGTCAACTACAAATTACTTAGAACTTTTTCTTCGTTCTATAGACTCTGAGGAAAAAAAATTTAAGTATCACTTCTTGTCTATACTACACGCACATTACAATTCCCAAAAGTTATTCTTTACTTGGGAGAATAAAGTTTCTACTGTTAAAAACCGGCAAACATTTTCAACTGAGTATTTCCCTAAGATGTTTGCAACTGGTGATTGATTAAAATGACAGGTCACGATTGTATCTGGGACCAACGGCTTGTCCTTACCCTGAATTCATACTCTATCAAACTTCCTACTTCATCTTCAGATTTCATAGCTTGCTCACCAACAACTGTACCTCCAAAATACACCTGTGAAGGCTTAGCGACTCTGTCAAATTAAAAAAGCACACGTTTTAGTGAGAATTATAAATGGTTCTTTCAAACATTGATTTGTTATGCCAAACACAACACTTACCCGGAGACCGATAAAAGCAATTCAATAACCACTTTTGCCTTCGCTGTAATTGGAGCCAAATTATCCTGATTGCTTGTTCTGAAAATGAAAGGGGAAACAATGGGGTTTTATTTGAACAGTCAGTTTTCTCATTACAATTACATTTCTTTTATGAGTTAGATCAGTGCTAATTCAGTGACTCTAGGGTTCTCCTGAAGTAAGAATGGGGAGGTTGAAGGAATGCTTACGTCTCCAACTTCAGATTAATATCCAGATCTGTGGTGTCAAAGGTGACCTCGGTTGTACTTAAAATCAGATAAAAAGTAACCTGAAAAATACAGGTGAAGAGCTGTTACCAAGGGCGAGGCCTGTGGGCACAGCACTGGCATTCAGATCCCTAAGACAGAGCGGAGGCATCACCTACACTGGAATTTCTCTTGAAAGGATTTCCGAGTTCACAGTCCGCTTGGGAGCCATTCTGGTTGGCAACACAGCTCAGCTGCTTCTCCTATGGCAGAAAAGGCTTTGGGGTAGTGGTTTGTTCCCGTGCTATGCGATACTGGTCTTTCCCTCCCTGCTGCTCTCTCAAAAACACTTACCGGGAAAGCCCTCAGTTCTCTGTAGGCAGAGTACGTCAGAGTGTCTGGGAACGTGGCGATGAGCTTGGCCTCATGGGCGTCGTCGCCATCTTTCCGGGGATTCCTCGGGTCCGAAGGGCCATTGGTCACTGTTATTTCCAGAGCTATATCTTTCTGATCTTTTAGGACTAATTCTGGGATGCCTTTTTGACTATTAAAAAAAAAGAAAGAAGAGAAAAAGACAATCTCAATCCATGTTCAGTTTCTCTTGTAACCAAAGCCTAGAGGTCTGCTCCTTCTGCTTGTGAGTCTTACATTGGAAGGTAAGAGAATTTGTCTTGATTTCCTTCTCGGGTACCAAATTTATACTCTAGCTTAAGGTTGCTGTTACAGACATTGTCATCTCCACATCCTTCCTTTAAGAAGTGGACCTGTAAGGAACCAAACGCAGAGAGATGAGCTCCTAAAGGTCTTCACAGTCCATTTCCCTGTGGTCAAACACTTGGCTCCTGCTCTCTCAAAGTGACTGACCAGGCCAGGGTGGTGCAGTGCAGCAGAGGCTGCCAAGCCACAGAGAATCTGCATTCCAAACCCGCCTCTCAGGCTTGCCTGGCTGTGTGGTTTTAGACGAGACACTTAGCTTTTCATTCTACCTTGGTCTCTTCATGGTCTCATGTAGTAGCACAGCTTTTGCTTTCAGCGGAGCTGTATCAGTACCACAACCTTATGCTACCTAAAGTGATTTACATATTTCAGCTCCCTTAACCGTCAGGGCAGTCTAAAGAGACCCTATCATTCTGTGCCCATTGTACAGATGAGGAAAATACAATTAGGAACAAGGTCTCCTTTCCTGTTATGTTCAGCTTGGCTCAGGAGCTGGGAATGTATAAAAGGACTGGTAACACAGTCACAGTGTATCGCATCACGGAGCACATAGTATAGAAAAACATGACTAATTCTAGCTGCTGACCAAAACAACCAACGAAGTGTAGAGTTAGACTGAAAGCAGTGAGATCTCTTCAAAGCCAAGTGTAGGGCATTGTACCAGAAGCCTCAGTTAGCACTTCAGCAACGGCTGGATTGTGTGCGTGTGTGTTGTTGCCGTTGCTGCTGTTGCTGTCTTGTTTTTATGAGGATAGGGTGTCAGGTAGCCTAGTTAGGCCTCAAAGATGGCCTTGACTATCAGATCTTCCTGTCTCTACCTCCCAAGTACTGGCATTATAGGCACGGACCAGTTGCCATTTTTAGGTGGTGCTGCGGACAAGTCAAGGTTTTGTACATGCTAGGTGAGCACTCTACCAACTCAGCCACATCTCCATCCACCAACTGGATTCTGACAGCTAGTGTGTCGTGTCAGAGCAAAGCGTGTGGTAAGCATTTGGGAGGCCCTGGGAATAATTCCCAGCACCAAAACAGTAATCAAGATGGTAATAATAATAGCCAGGCTGAGGCGGCACATGCCTTAATCCCAGCACTCAGGAGGAGGAAGGGGAAGGTGGATCTCTGAGTTCGAGGCCAGTCTGGTCTACAGAGCAAGTTCTAGGACAGCCAGGGCTATGCAGAGAAACCCAGTCTCAAAAACAAAAACAAAAACAAGATAATAATACTAATAACAACAATAATAATAATTATAACAACAACAATAATACCAGATCAAGAGGCCGCACTCTTCTAGGCTCACTTCCACTCTGTCCTAGCACACAGATCCCATATCATATGACATGCCCAGAATGCACATTTGCTTCCCACAATGACCCAGGCTACATTAGACTCTTCAGTATTTCATTGTGAATTTTTCTTTGCTTTGCTAAGTTTTGCTCTTCCTTGATTTTAAGAATATATATTTGTCATACTGTGTTGTTCTCGGTGGTAAAATAAAAGTATGTCAACTACAGGAGAATGAAAGTTTGGTCTCAGTAAGGACCAGGGGCTAAAAACAATGAAGAAAACAAGGAAGGAAAAAAACAAATTCTGGTCCCTAAATTCCATCTGAGGTTTTTATCTTCACTGCTAACTTGAGAAACAACTTCTCAGTTTATGTATATAGAAATAAGTGGTATTTTTGTTGATTTTTTTTTCTCAGACAGGGTCTCACCTTGAAGCCTGATCGGACTGGAATTTGCTATGTAAGTCATGCTGACCTTGAACTCAGAGACCTCCTGCCTCTGCCTCCGAGTGCTGGGATTAAAAGCATACACAACGCCACTACACCACACCTGGCCACAGGAAGTGGCCTGTAACACAGATCCAACACTGGCAAAGGAGAAGCCAAGAAGCTTACATCTGTCTGGACTGTTTTGGCTTCATTCGAATTCAGGATGGGAAGAACTTCGGGAAGTGAATTCACCCGCCGGCGAGAGCTGGGCTCCTGGATCTCCACAGACGCCGTGATGGGGATGGGACGTAGCTTGTCTCTGATGTTCTCCTGCAAAGGTACAGGGACACGGTCAGTGTGCTCAAATGCGAACAGACCTCCAAAACGACGGCAGTGCAGAGACGAATGGTGCTGTTCAGAAACTAAGCATCCCCCAGAAGACCCGAGTCCTGTTCACCGTGGCGATGACCCTGTCACACACTCACCTGCAGCCAGAGGGTCTCCTCCATGCATGCCCGCTGCTTCTGCCGGTTCAGGGACAGCTCCTGAGTATACTTTGGCTCAGTACCTTGGTTTCGAAACTGAACTCTCGATGACAACCCTGACTTTCTTCTTTCTTTTTCAGCTTCAAGAATACCCAAAATTGCTAGGTTGGAATGAACAAAATCGTGTTAATTTAAAGTGCATCTTCACAGCCCCTGAGCTACAGATAGAATGAATTCTTCTACAGCACTTGCCCTATAACCTTTGCTTCTCAGAATGTCCTGGAAGGGGGCCTTCTGGTGAGCAGAGAGGCCTTTAATCCAATTGTTCTTCCCAGAGCCGTTACCGTTTTAAAGTTAAATTCTCACTGGACCACCTGGGGAAGTTTAAGAACAAGCTAGAACCTTCTGCAGCAGCTAGGAACCAATCTGTTTCCGGCTGAATTTCAGGAACTCAAAGAAGACTAAAGATAACTGGAAATACCCAATGCTCCTGCCTCAGGACTCTTTCAGACCTGGGGTGTCTTTGATATTTGAAAAGGTGTCTGAGGAAGCAGGCTCCTACAGCAGAACTGGTATTTGCATTTTAGCGCTGGTAATCAAAGGAGACACATCTATTAAGTGAAGAATATCAGAGAAAGTCATTGAGAGCGGGGAGAGACAGCTGTAATCTCAGCTCTTGGGAACAAAGGGAAGGATTGCCAGCTTCAGCTACAGTGTGAGGCTTTCAGAAAGATGGACAGACAGACAAATCTGACTGACATTTCTTTCCGTAGCTGGAAGCCAGTGTTAGGCGTAACTCCAGCCTGCAGTAGAGGTGTCTGGTTGCCCAGTGCCTTGGCTTATGCAGCTTGGAGGCAAGTCAGGATCTGGACCATGAGAAGCTCACTTCTGGACCCTGGAAGGCATTCTTCCCTGGGTCACTGGATGAGGCGACTAACTCTGCTTCTCATGGGCCAATACTTCAATCACGTGCATTCCTTAAGCATTCGCTAAAACCATCAGAGGAAAGAAGGCACAGGGGGTCCAAGAAAACAGTCTCCAGGAAAACCTCACATTCTACTATTCGTGCTAGGGTGAAAGACATCTTTTTGAGAGTTGGTTGGTTGTTTTGAGACAGATTTCATGTAGTCCTGGTGGCCTGGGACTGTTCCTCCTTCCCGCACTTCCCGAGTGCTGGAATTACAGGCATGCGCCATCACACCTGGTTTTACACAGTGCTAGAGTTGAACCAGTGCTTGACGCTTACTTACACGGCGCTGGAATTATGCCAGGACTTTGTGCATACTAGGCAAGCACTGCACTAACCGAGCTACCTACAACCCTGGCCATGAGACTGTGTGATTGAATGTCCCCTTTGTAAATGTAGGAAAGGAAATTCAGAACCCTAAAGCAAGGGACAGCAGCATCAACAGCTCCAAGTCTCTACCTGACACATAAAAGCTGGCTTGCTTTATACAGAGGTTTAGAGGTCAGGTTTCACAGCCCTTCCCCTTCTGCACTGGTCCCTCTCCTCCTCCTCCTCTCTAGCCTTCCCAACTCCAAACTAAACCCTAATTAATCCCTCTAAAGTCTGTCCTGGCTCCTCCTGAGTCACTGAGAAAATCCTACCTCCAAACCCTCAGAGGCTATACCCTGGGACTTCCCGTCCTCCACAGTGTAGAGGAACTAAGGACAAAGACTGTATCATCCTTGTTCATCACCAACTAACACACGATTTTGATAAAAAAAATATCGTCTACAGGATAGACGAGTGGAATGGAGCACCTGGCCCCATGCCACTCAATGCAGGATGTGATACGTATGCGTGTGCCCACATGGTGTGATGTAATCTTTGCACTGAAATCCTATTCACATAGGTAAGACCAAAATTTAGAAGCACGGACAGTTTCAATAGCGATTTCTCTGTCCATCTGAGATATTCTTAAATGTCACGACTGCCAAATGGAATGCTCCTCATTTTTGGCCTTCTGCAACCCCGACACCATCCATTTATCAGTGACCTGCTAACTTCACAGTGAAGCAGATGAAGACTCCCATGCCGAGTGCCCCTCATGGCAGAAGTACAGGAGAGTGTGGGTACATTAAAACCGTTTAGCTACCAAACCCACGCTGACCTGCTGTAACCTCTAGACAACTCACATCATCTTAAAATCCTTGCAGGTCACCTGTGCTGACCTCCTGAGGATCAAGCCAAGAAAACTCATTAAGGCTCAATTATAAATATCTGTGCATGCAACATCACATGAGAAGACTGCTAAGCTATATTGTGGCCCAACAATAAGCTCACTTGTGGGATACTGGGATATGATTTTGAATGTATTACGCTTATGCAGTTTTGTGGAAATTCTGTTTTATTTTCATTTTAAAGTTCCTATTACTGTGGAAGTATAATGAAAGAGTTCTTCCAAGTAAAGAGGTCCACCCATCACAGGCAGCAATAAACACTCTGGTAATGGAGTAGTTACATACTATTAAAGGAGATGCACATAGCAACAGATGTTGCATTAAAGCTAGGAGAAAGCTCGTGACTCTCTCTATAAAGGCAGTTGTTGGATGGAGCACATCAGTGAGATCTGACACCTATTGTCAAACAATGGTTTGAGGGGGAAAATCGGAACAAAAATGTTTTCTCATTTCTTCTCCCTGCACAAGAATCCAGTTTATTCTTATTTCTTGAATTCATTACAAATGCAGGTAAAAAACATCCAGGTGAAGAAGGTGTGTGTTTGCTTATCATTAAAAAACATGTAACAAGGGGGCTGGAGAGATGGCTCAGCGGTTAAGAGTATTGACTACTCTTCCCGAGGTCCCAAGTTCAATTCCCAGCAACCACATGGTGGCTCACAACCATCTGTAATGGGATCTGATGTTTTCTGGTGTGTCTAAAGACAGTGACAGTGCACTCATATACGTAAAATAAATAAATAAATCTTAAAAAAAAACAAAACCCATGCAACAAGGGGTTCGGTAAATGGTTCAGGTTGTAAAGTGCCAAGAAAACATGAGGAATGAGAACCAGCTAAATCTCCAGACTATTGATTTTTAAAAGGCAGGCATAGTGACCTGCCTGTCATCTCAGGAGGTGGAGGTGGCTCTGTCCATAAAGTGTCTACTGTATGATCCTGAGGACATATGTTTGGATCCCCAGAACCCCTATGAAAAGCCAAGAAAGGACGGCAGCCTGTGCTTATCAGCCCAGCCCAGGGGCTCTCTGGCCAGCCAACTTTGATAAAGCAATGAGCTTCATTTTCAACAAGAGCTCTATCTCAGAGGCAATTATGGAAAACACCTGCAGATGACTTCTGACGTCTATATACAAGTGCAGGCATACTCACACACACAAGCACATGCTCAGTTTATATGTACACACACACACACACACACACGCACGCACGCACGCACACACACACACACGCACGCACGCACGCACACACACACACACACACACGCACAAATTCAAATCCTGCACTGAGTGCCAGAGAAAGGAAGTAGAATAATTTAAAAGACAAAGTGCCTTCCATCTGGTTTTCTCCTTGATCAGCTTCATAACCCTAGACAATGGTGACTTAGGGGCACCGTTTTAACTGACAGGAAAATTAAACCCAAGGGCCAAGGACTCGTCCTTTGCTGTGAGTCCAGCAGAGCAGAAGGCAGAAGCAGCAGCCAGGTCTCTGCTCCTCAGGACAAGCCGTCGGGTACTCAAGGTCCTGTACTGAGCACAGCACAGATGGTGGGGCTGCAGCCTCCGTGGGAGGGACAGGGAGGTTAGTTAACTTGGCCAGTGTGCCTGCTGCAGCTGTGCTCTGGCTGCCAGAGCTATCTTTCCACACCCGCCACCTCACAACCGCACAACCGATTTTCACAGGGCTTTTCAGAGAGTGGAAGGGAAGAAGCTGTTGTGACAGCAGATAAGTGCTTTCCCAAGGCATTCCGCCCAAACCATCTATCTGCTCTAGAAAATTCAAATGAGGTCCAAGTGGAGAGCCTTCCTTCCCTCCTCAAGCTGTGCCCTCCTGATTAAAGGGGAGACCACAGACAAACTTCGTCAAGCTCACTTTGGCCACTGCAGTTTTGTTTTCCTATTATTAACACAGAACTTTCAACCTGGCAGAGAGAAAATGTTTTTAATGTACAAGGAACTTACATATTGGAGGGTTATAACTGGAAGGTTTCGCAGTATATTCAAAACAGGCTTTAACCTTGAGGCTGCATAAAATCAAACACATATTTCTTAAAAGATGAACTGTAGCAGTGGAAGACCCCACCCTGTCCCCAGCCCTCCGGTGTCCCCACTGCCTGCTGGACAGCATCTCGACTCATCCAGCACACCCATCACCTTCTCAGTGGCACATCAGGTCAAGCAGGTTATCACGAAGCTGAGAACTGAGCCCCCAGCCCCCAGAATCCCAAAAGGGACTCACCATATCCCGCTAGGTGACCCACACATGGATTTCTGGCGGAGGTCAATTCTGCTAGGAGTCACTGTGACGGTTTTCAGAATGTTAATCACTGGTCGGGATCTGTAAATAAGAGTGAAGATTGACCTAAGTCTTTTGTTTTTTTGTTATCTTTTTGAGTCATTCACACATCAGGCAGTATTTGCAACAGCCCTGCCTCTTAAAAACCACAGGAGAATAATATGTTGTTGGTATGACTTCTACCCCTGCTGTGGGAACAAATCAGCTAATGGATATAAACTTATACAATATTTAAAACTGTACTATATTTAAAAGCCAGACTAATGCAAGCAATGTCTTCAAGCAAATACTTTCTCCATTAAACACACTCACACCCCAGTGATCTTCTATGTTCTATGTTTCTTTTACAAAAACTGCCTACTGTCAAATATAAAAATACAGTCTCAACTAAACAGGAGCTTTTTTTTTCTTTTTTCTTTTTTTAAGTTAACTGTACTTTGTGGAGGTGTGTCCCATTCATTAACATCTGGGAGGAGGGGACTCATCCTAACATATAAATATGATTCATTACCATTCACCTGTTGTGATGCTTAACTATGACAATGTAAAGCCCTCTATGCAATCAATTATCACTAGCAGTCATGCTACAACACCATACAGAAATCTGTGTTTGGGCTGGAGAGATGGCTCAGAGGTTGAGAGCATTGATTGCTCTCCCAGAGGTCCTGAGTTCAATTCCCAGCAACCACATGGTGGCTCACAACCATCTGTAATGGGATCTGATGCCCTCTTCTGACATGCAGGCATATATGCAGGAAGAACACTGTGTATATAATAAATAAAAAAAAAAATTTTTTTTTAAAAGAGAGAGATCCCCAGCAGTAGAGCTTCCAATTCAAAGAATATGCGTGTTCAAAGCCTCAGGAAGCAGAGGCAGGAGGAATTCAGTAAGCTCAAGGCTTGTCTGGCCTATATATGAAGCTCTAGCCCAGCTAAGGTTATATAACAAGAACCTACCTTCACTACACAGATAAACAAATATACTTTGTTTTACTTAATTTCTAAAAACTGATACATACATATATAAAAGTATACAAAATAGCTAGGCATAATGGCACAAGTTTATAATTCTAACACTTGAGAAGCTGAGGCAGGACTGCAAATTTGAGGACTTCCTGAACTATACAAGTTTAAGAGCGCTTCATAATGAGACCCTGTCGTAATTCAACACTCACTGATCTAGATCTCCTCCTCCTCTCCCTCCCAGCCCCCACCCCCAGCTCAACTATTGTTGAGTTGGGTGATTTTAGATTGCACCCATGAGATCATGTGACACTGTCTTTCTGTGCCTGGCTTGTTTCAATTAACACAGTGATCTTCAATTCCATTATACTATCACAATGACAGGATTTCCTTTTAATAGCTGAACTGTGCATATGCTCATCGTCTTTATCCATCAGCTGAGACTTAGGTTGTTTCAAATAATGCTGTAATAAACATGGAAGCATGGGCTTCTCTTGCAATGTTCATTTCACTTCCTTAGCTGATGCATCTGCTGGGTCATAGGGTAGTTCTTCTACTTTTAAAGAAACAACCTCCACATTGCTTTCCAGGATGGTTGAACTACTTTAAGTTCTCACCAACATAAGCACTGCCTTTCTCTACATTCAGGCCAGCATTTGCTACCTCTGTCTTTCTGGTAAATGCTACATACTGGAGTAAGGTAATACATGCATTCTAGTTATACATATTGTAATGATAAATTCAATACCCTCCAAAGATTTATACTGAGACATCTAACATGTGGCTGTTAACAAGTGTCTTCCCTGTGTGCTGATTTTAGTAAGACTGATAATCATGAACTATTATTTGCCCTTCTTTAGGTGTTAGAATCTTCCATCCCCACCTTAAGAACAAATTAACATTTGGGTATAGTAGTACACATCCGGTATCTTAGCAATTGGGAGGCTGAGGCCATCTTGGGTACATAGTAAGACTTTGTCTTTAACAAAACCCCACATTATCTCTGCAAACCAAAACTTGAACCCTTAACCATTCCCCATCTCTGCTGAGTGCCAAGCCCACAAACAATACTCTAAGTCCTACCCTTTGGCTCTGCTCATTACATAAAAACATCTTTTCTCCCTTATGTTGTTCTCTGGCTCTGGAGCAGACAAAAAGGCACAAGGAGCACCAGCACCTGGTGGCTGTGTGCAGGGTGGGGGTGTGGGGGTGGGTGCTGATGGTGGTGGTGGGGGTGGTGGTGGCGCATGATGGGAAGATCCTGGCTTACCTCTCGCCTTCATTGCTCCCTCCAGAACTAAGAGTGACTGTACAGTTTCACTACCCTGAGATCCAGTCAGGACCCTGGTGAGCTTGTGGTGAGCACTAACATCTGGAGAACATGTTTTTAATAGGAAAAAGTCCTCCAAACCCCACGCAGCTACCTCAACCTTCTTGAATCAATGTATTAGTAGCTGGAGAGGGTACAAACCCATCCTGGGGAAGGCGGGCACGAGGAACAGTGACTACTCCCACATACCCCATTTCTCCATGTTTCTTACTGGCCTTATTTATCCTATTGTACATTCAGACAGCTGCGGATTTCCAGGACACCAACTAGATGCATTCTTGAGTTTTGACGGCATACTCAGAAAGTGAAAAATCTGTATCTTTTTACTTATTGCACTTATTCATGCCTTTTAAAATAAGTTCCCATCCAGGGTTTTGCATATCATAGTATTCATTTTTTCATTAGTACATACATTTCAAAAATAGCTGAACACACATGGCTGTGAGTCTGCTTTCATTTAATTTTTTTTTAAAAACAGGTACCACATGCAGGACACAGCATATAAGCATGACGGAAAGTGTGTCTTTTCATGCACAAGGCAACACTTACAGGCTTATCTGCCACATGGCTAATTTCAAAGACACTTGGGAGGTTCGGGCTGGAGGGACTGTCTGAACAAAGGAGTTCAAGACCAGTCTGGGCAGCATATCAAGAACACGTCTCACCAACAATGAAAGTGTCCTGTAATGGCTTCTTCTTCCAGGGGTTTTTTGGAGGAAGATTATATTTTAGTTGCAGAGGCTGCCTGCACACCTGGCATTTTTCTCAAAGTCTATAGGGCAGTGGCAGCTCCGAGCCCGCATCGCCGAGCCCACAGCATGACGTTACACTGCTTCTTACTGCCCATTTCTCTAAAGGTAATTTTAAGAAATAAAAATGACTCTAAAGTCAAATTTAAAAAGAAAAAATAGAATAAAAACGAACCAAACCAGAAACCACACGTGTGTTATAACACACTGCTATAATCCAATATAAGCCATGCACCTTGGAAGAAGTCAAAGACAGACTGAGTTTCAGGCTAGGCTGGGTTACAGAGCAAGGCTCTGTCTCAGAAACAAAACAAATAAAAACAAAACCCCAAAGCCCAATCAATCAAATGGTTCATATTCTTTATTTTTTGTTTTTGAAACAGAGTTTCCCTGTGTTGTCCTGGCTGCCTACTCTGTAAACCCAGACTGGTCTTGAACTCACAGAGATCTGACTGCCTTTCCCTCCTGAATGCTGAGATTAAAGATGTATATCACCGTGCCTGGCTTTCAGATGGTTCACTTTCAAAGAAATGTAAATTAAATCAAAAGATCACTTAACTAGCAAAAATTAGATTTATATCAACTACTGTTAAGTCTGTGAGAAACTAACCTCTCAATGAATATAAAGCAATACATGTATATGTAACAAATATATGTATTAATGTAAGTGGTTGCTATCCTATATCCTATGAACCTTAATTTTTCTTTTAAAAACATCATATAGGGATGTATATGTACCATATCATGTACTTTTTTTTTTTTTTTTTTTGGTTTTTTCGAGACAGGGTTTCTCTGTGTAGCCTGGCTGTCCTGGAACTCACTTTGTAGACCAGGCTGGCCTCGAACTCAGAAATCCACCTGCCTCTGCCTCCCAAGTGCTGGGATTAAAGGCGTGCGCCACCACCGCCCGGCCTTTATCATGTACTTTTTAATAAAAAAATCAGACACTATCTACATTTTCTATCAGTTTTAAAAATTAATTCAGCACATTTATAACAGGCTACCTCTAAGTCATACAAGGACAACTTGTAGGGGTCGATTCTTTTCTTCTCCACCAAGAGGACTCAGGGATGGACTTTAGCTTGCCAGGCTTGGTGGCAATTGCTTTGACCCACTGAGCCAGCTTGCTGGCCTAATTTTTACATATTATCTTAAAGCTGGTAGCCCTACTTGACCTGGACTTTACTGTGTATATCAGGCTGGCCTCGACCTCCCAAGTACTGGAGTTATAGGCATGAGCCACCTCAACTGGCTAGACATTAAATTTTTATGAAACAGGTTAGGAACAGCAATACCTGTGGTCTTTTACTGACCATAGAATAGTGCCACTCAAACCCGTTAGGCTGCTCTGAGGAAGCCGGAACATTTAGCAACTTCATTTTCTATAAACTTGAATTAACACTAATCAACAACAACAAAACCCCAAGAAACTTCTACTTAAAAATCAAACTTTCTCAAATGGTGATTGTCGCCGGGAGGGATGGAAACACACCCGGCAGCCCACTTTGCAGCCTTTCTGGGCGTCTCATGGTGAACCCAAATCAAGTCTCCAGATGCACACAGAAACTCCCCTTTCAGAAGGTTAGTGTGAGGAGCTGGCTGTGGGCTGCACGGCAGGAGCTCATGCGGTAGAAATTTACTGTCAGGAGCTGACCGAGAGCATGACAAATATTACCACTGCTTTTTGTATGGTGGGAAGGGAGGCCTAACCACCACCACCCATTTGGCAGCTGGTCAGATAAAACCCATTTATCCACAGCTTGTTACCTTCATTCAGTAAAACACCCAGAGACAGGGACACGTGCCATAAAGGCCATACACGGGCCAAAGCAGGTTATAAACAACCGGTACATCACGAAGTATTCGTGTATTAGCATGACATATAGATCAGAGACATGAAAAAAAATTTACTAGTTTTGGAGCTTAAGAATGGACGGTAAAACAAATTGAAATAAAAGGGAAAAATATGATGAATAAGAAGATTTCCTTCTTTATGTGTTTCACTCTTTCATCAAAAGGAAAGTTGTTTTTAAAAACGATTTTGGGGACTGGAGAGATGGCTTGGCGGTTTAGAGCTCTGACTGTTCTTCCAGAGGTCCTGAGTTCAATTCCCAGCACCCACATGGTGGCTCACAACCATCTGTAATGGGATCTGACGCCCTCTTCTGGTATGTATGAAGAGAGTGACAGTGTACTCACATACATAACCTAAATCTCTTCATGTATATGTGTGTATGCTTTTCGTGTGTAGGCAGGTACTCATGTAGGTGTCCGTGATTGATGTGGAGAAGCATCGTTGACTCTGAGTGACTCAGAGATTCCCTGATTACGCTTCCACTGTATTTGTTGAGGCAGGGTCTTTCAATTCAACCCAGAGCTACCTAAAGGCTAGTGTCACTAGCTAGCTAACTCCAGGAATCCCTTCCAGGGCTGGAGGGCCACCACACCTACAGAGCAGTGCCAGGTAGGTGCCTTGAAGCCAGAGCCATTTCCCCAAGACTCAAAAAAAAAGAAAAAAAAAAGGTTTTAAAGATATATTTAGGAAGCAACACTTTCCATGAATTCTGACACATTTTACTCCAAATCAGTCCAATATTAGCAAGAAATTACATAATTTTTATCATATATTATTACATCCCATCAAAAAAAATCTTCAAATTCATACAAGCCTTTGTCTCAAAACAAAACAAAACAAAACAATAGAGTAAGATCATTCTGAAGCTTGTTTAACCAAAGCCAAAGGCAACACGCACCTGAAAATAGTTACTGAGTCTGAGAGGGAACCCACAGCAACGTCAGGGTAGGAATTCCTATCCAGGTCCATATTCCCAGCGATTGAATAACCAAAGTAAGGCGATGTACCCTCAAGCACCTGGAATACACAGGTCATGAGAATGAACACTGGGCCACTGACTGAGCTGGCTAGCTAGGTCTGAGAAAAACACAAAGGAGATAGGGAGGAAGTACCTCCCCCGCACGGACAGAGCGGCGACTGGGGCCCCTGTCACCATGAGCAGTAACAAAGAAAATAGAGAAAGAAAATGATAAAGTTCATTTTGAACAAAAGTTTCAGCTCACTTACAAACAAGTTATATTACATTATAGATGCACAGTATCTATTGCTTCATATGATTTATTTCATAAAAGCCATCTGAGTCACATAGTATTCCAAAGGACAAAAGCCTATTTTGCTTATTAAGTTAAACAGAGTAGTTTAAAACCAAATCTAACTGCTGTGCCCCCCCCCCGCCACCCCAATTGTATGTTCAAAACAAGTTAGAACTTTTGGTATCTGAACTCTCGGTGTAATTACGATCTTCTATTCGTTTGCTCAGTTTCAATTCTATTAAGCACACTGCTAAGGGAGACAGAGCACAGGCCGCCTCCTCCCGCTCTCTGGACAGAATGGTCTTCACTCTGGGTTTACCCTGATTTCCTAACTTAGCTGAGACATTTTACAGTAAAACAAGCAGGTCACTGCATCTGTGTTAAGTGTGTCAAAGCCATCTTCCAGCGATACACTGGAGTTCACACTGGGCTTGAGAGATGGCTCAGTGGTTAAGAGTGTAGATTGCTCACCCAGAGGACTCCAGGTCTATTCCCTGCACCTACCTGTGTCAGGAGGTTCACAACCACCTGTAACTCTAGTCCTCTAGCCTCCTGAGGCATATTTTCTCTTTCTCTCTCTCTCTCTCTCTCTCTCTCTCTCTCTCTCTCTCTCTCTCTCTCTCACTCCCTTCCTACCCCCCTCACACACATAATTAGAAGTAAAATAAAAAATTTTTAAAATTCATACTATTGAATACTTGAAACTGAAATACGTGTGAAGATTTACTTAAACCTACATACAAGCAAAAAGCTAACACTATTTTAGAGAGGTTATCTGGTTACCTGTGTTGGCTTGGTAATTATGCCAGTCGGGGATCCATGATAGATAAAAACTTTCCCCAGATCATCATAGGGAGCTCCAACAGCAATATCTGTTGACATCACATTAAAAACAATTATCATTTTAAAAAATACTCCAGTGTGTTAAAGTAAGATGCTGTAAGTGTTCATTAGGTATTCAACCAAGTGGTCTATGAATGGTAACCATTTCATAATCTACTGCCTACCTGGATAGCCATCTTGATTAATATCTCCAATATTTTTCACAGCGATTCCAAACATAGAATCTTTGGTCCCATTTAGACGAATTGGCTTCACATTGCTCCATCTGCCTTGCTGGTTAATATAGACGTACACTGCACCCCCAACTTCACCATACCTATCAAAATACTGTGGAGCCCCAATAACGATGTCTTGCCACCTGAAAACACAACGAAGGGGAGAGCTAGGAACCACTGCTAAGACGCCAAAAGGCTTAGGGAAATTTCTAACAATCCAGGCTCCAAGAAACAGAACCACAACAGAGAGCCTCAAATCAAGGACTCATTTAATTGATGACGTGTCATCAATTAAAATACTGAACGTTCGATCTTCGATAAGCCAAGGAAACAGTGAAGGCAGCAATTTAAAGGCAGTTCCTCGAGCCAGAGCCACAGTACAGGAGGACTTCCAGCAAGGATCTGCCATTCCAGTACCATTTCCAGCTGGCCCCAAGAGCAATGAGTCCTCTAGGTATCGACATGGTCACCACTTCCTACTTAATTCTGTGAGACATTCTGAATGCTTAACAGCTGCACCCTTCGCCCCCAAGAAACCACAGATCGGTGTATAGCTGATGTCATTTTCTAAGCCTTTTTTTTTTCAAATTTAAATTTTTAAGAAACTATGGGCTCCAAACTCAAGTGAAAGCGTAACATTTAAAAGGTTATTCTGTGCCACGGGGCTGGGGGCAGGGCTGGGGAGGGGCTGGGAGGGGATGATGAAGACCGGACAGGATAGTAAAGTATGTTTTTTTAATCAACCAACCCGTAGTCCTTCTCTAGACCTACGGAAGTCAGTCATCAACAACATAAGATGAGCATAATAACAAAGATACGCTTACCCATCTGCATTGAGGTCCACCACTGCCACATCATAGCCAAATGAAGAAGCCAGGCCTTCTCCATCAAATATATACTCAGGGAGAAGATGCGCAGACTTCATGTCTCTTTTTAGCAAAACTACAGCTCCACTGTGATTGGCTCTTGGAGCACCAGATACAAAAGTGATGTCATCTTTAGAAACAATACCCTTCCCTGAGTCCAGTGAAAAGCCTAGAAGAACAAACAATACAGAGTCACATTGACCTTTGTGAGGACATTTTAGTGCTAATTCCACTATAACCTTTCCTTCTGGATCCTCACACACCTCTCCACACACCGTCCGTCTACTTCCACATTTACTACAGGAGTCATAGCGCTAAAGGACTTGACAGGTCAAAGGCAAAGTGCTATCTCTCTTTTACTGCTTTCTCTAGGTATTAAGACTTTTAAAAAAATTTATGCTATTTAGCACTTGCATAGCTTCAACTGTGATCTATTCACCCATCTTAAGAATCAATTCAAATCCTATTCTGATATTAAAACTGTGACAAAGGAAGAGCAAGCTAGATACTGAAGTCCCCTGGGAATGCTACATCATATGCTCATTATCAAGTGTAAGTTATAGGGTTCTTTGATGACCAGTGATTTACATGAACAACGTCTATACATCTCAGTCTGGTTGGTAATCAGGCAAGAGCAAACGTTAATACATATCGTAAGTAGCATCTCATTACTTTGGACCAAGTCAGTTCTCAGGCACAAGCATGCAAACAAACCATGCATGGTAATTCCGTCATTTGAGATCCTGGCATCAACAATAGAGGTGAGTGAACTGTCACTTGGATCAGTGACATACTGTTCAAAGGGTAGACAGCATTAGAATGTCCAATTATAACGTACAAAGCCGCACTTGGGGTGACACTAAAGTTTGCCAGAAAAGCAGATAGAATTATCCATTGCCAAAATTCTTCAAATTAATCCATCTCACTCTGTAAGAGTGGACGGTGCGGAATAATGTCAACTTCACCCTTTTTGTTGGGTTTCATTCATAAAAAGTGTCACCACTACTGTTGCAGTTCTCAAATTGAGGGGGGAATTGAAAATATGATGAGCCCCAAGTTTAGAGCCGGGAGACAGTGCTGAAAACCATCCGGCAGCTGAGCATGCGTTTTCTATGTGTTTCACTTGAAATGAAATAGAAAATAAGATTTATGCTCTGTATGGACCAAAACAATTTTTAAATGACCATGAGCAAGGCGATTCATTTGTCATCTCAGAGGTCACAAACCTAAGTAGCTATTCATCATCACATCAGGGAACGCGTCAGGCCGCTCCCTGGGAGGCCGTGTTTTATAAACAAATTGATCAGGATCTGTATAGGAAATGCTGGTCAAAAACAGCAGGCCTGTCCGCGTGCGTGCGTGCGATAGGAGAGATTGAAGAAAATGATTATGCTTGGCATCGTGTCTGACAAGCGGCGATCCGTGCTAGTTTCCAAGGCTCAGGCAGATCCTTACACCCTACACCCACTGATCTTTTAAAATGAGAACCTCACAGCACAGACCAACAAAATGTAACAACATACATTTGACTCCTTTCTCAGACATCTCCTTTTGAGGAAACCCATTCTGAAGGAGGCTAAGGTGTCTGAGAACAAACAAAGTGGTTCACATCTCCCTATGTTCTACCGGAAGCTGTGTTTATAAACCCCCGGGGCATCTGAACGACTACACTGTTGGTTTGTTCACCGCAACAATTTAATATTAGATATACTCCATCACAAAATAATCCCTAAAAAGCAGCTACCCCTAAAGAGAGTTTGCTGATTAATATATGCCCGTGGAAAAGATTGGTTTGCTGCTATTTTCCTGGAAGATCCTAGCCAAGAGATCCTGTCTTGTCCCACAAGGCCACTAACAGACCTCGTGCACCCAGCCGCTACCCAGACTCATAGTTTTCATGAGTATTTCTCCCTTGCTTAGGAAATTATTAATGCTGTGACCTTGAGGTAGAAAATTAAGCTCCCTCAGTAAACACAGGGAGGGGCAACAAAAATCTTTAATAATACTGTAGATATGTAAAGCACTCACCATAGTGTCCAACTCATAGAACAAGTGTTTAATAACCAGCTGCTATAAAGGTTCTCTTCAATTACTGTCTTACCAAGTTTGTACAGGGGGTGGGAATGGTGTATGAATAGGTAAGGGATTTTTTTTTTAATAAACAGTACTGCTCGTGTATATTTACACAATTAGAATAGCGTACATGTGTATTTACTCTAGCAAACTGTTTAGATGTATTTACTTATTCACAGTAGCTTTTCCCCTGCTTTTTTAAACCTTCCATTGTTCCAGTAATATCTCTAGAATATGTGTATTCCCCCGCCCCATCACTTTTTAAAAATAGGTTACTATATAGCTCTAGAAGATTTTTTACATTTTTCCAAGAAATGTACAGTAATTATTCTTTATGTCAACTCACACCAAGAATTAAAGCTTTTAAAAGCCTTTGTGTAATTACCATAATGTGCAGGAATAATTTAGGACACCATTAGTAATGCAAACAAGCCTCAGGAGTTAAGGAATTGGCACTTAGACACAATCTGGGTGTTCTCCAAGCTGCGTTAGCAGGTCCTGGTTGGCCTCATCTGGGGAGCCCTGTGCCACCCACAGGGCCCTCTGACATGGAGCCTCAATCCAGTCGCAGGGCCAGGCCTTAGAGAATGGCAATCACCAAGGAAGGATCTGGAAGTCCTGACCTGCCACTTAAAAGTAACTTTGTGAGTGGAGCTCTTAAGTATTTGTCTAAAAGAGGCCCTGAAGGCAGAGGAAGGACCACTCAGCCTACCCTGAACACCCAGACTTTCCTCATGGCTTCACGAAGGGCCTGCTGCCGGCTACACAGGCTACCTAGCACCAGTTCAGGAAACACAGCTCCCTTCCGAATGGGAGGGAGCATGATTTTGGGGTGATGGCAGATTCCGCCCCATTTTGAGGAAGCTCAGGCCAGAGGAGCCAAGTCAGCAGGCAGTCTGCTTTCTTACGAGCACACATGTCAAACTGAAGCAAATGCAGCAAGGCCCCTGGCTCCCACCGGGTCTATTCCCAGCTGCGGGCCCTCAGACGGAGAGTCGCCCAGCACCTGAGGAGACAGGCGTGGTACCTCTGCTTGCTCCTACCTAGATAACTGTTAGCAGGAACGGGCACGAGACTCTCGTCATGATCAGTCTCTCCACCAACTTCATAGGGCCCATCTTCAAAGATGTTCATGTCAAAAAAAGTGTTATTCTTTTGTTCTACACGGACGATCCCTAAAGGAATGAAATGGAAAACGACGACGACAACACCAACAACAACAAAAAATAAAGATGAGACAAAATAAAACAGATGGCTCTAACAAACATCGCTCATGTCAAGGAGAACAGAGAGAAATGTAGAAGGAAAGTCAGAGAGTGAAGAGATGATGTTTAAGATTCTTCAACATGGTCATCTAAGTTTTTTTTATTTTGGTGGTGGTAGTGTTTCGAGACAGGGTTTCTCTGTGTAGTCCTGGCTGTCCTGGAACTCACTCTGTAGACCAGGCTAGCCTCGAACTATATAAAGTTGTATACCACCATATCTGACTTTCAGATGGCTCATTTTCAAAGAAATGTAAATTAAATCAAAAGGTAAGATCACTTAACTATCAAAAATTAAATTCATCATATTTAATACTGGGTTTAAGTGCTGGGATTAAAGGCATGCACCACCACCACCCAGTGATCATGTAAGTTTTTATGTGAAAGAAATTTGTTCTAGGAATCTTAAAAATCACCCATGCATTCTAATAAACTATTTTCATAACACCAAGAAGCTAGATGGAAAAATGGAATGTTTGTTTAGTCAACAGAAATCTGTGGAAAACTAAATCTGAATGACATGAACTTGGAGTAAATGATTATTTTGTTTTCTGTAATTCTCAATCAAGTTTCCTTTTCTGTAGTGTAAAGTGAAAATAATATATCTATCTCCTCTTCAACTGCTTTAATGAAAACTTCATCTTTTGGAAATTCTGCAATTCTTAAAAATATTTCAGTATATTAAATCCACATCACAATATGACCTTTTAAAAGTAACATTTTAAGTCAGAGTTGGCAGATCAGAAGATATATTTTCCATGAATTAAAATGGACCTAACTGGTGGGTGTTTTTATTGTTCTGTTTTACAATATAACAGCTATCTGTTCCTGCCAAAGTAAGACTATTCCTAGATACAAAATGTTCTTTCAATGAGGTCAAAATAGCCTGATGGGTTTGGTTCTATGAAAGAGTCTATCGTAGATGTGAGTGGGCACAAAGGAAACGACTCACCAATGTCATAAAGAATGACATACACAGGGCTCAAGGACCATTTAAATAAGAGTTGGGACTAGGAATTTGTGTGTGTTTGTGACATTGGAGAGTGACTGACTGGGCCCAGGACCTCAAACCTGCTAGCAAACCCTTATATCAAACTACATCCCTCCTCTTTCAAACACAGTTTTAAAAGAGTTCTTTTTAAAAATATATTTTTTATTTTGTGTGTGTGTGTGCATGCGTGTGTGCGCATGCGTGTGTGAGAGTGAATGTGTGTGTGTGAGAGTGTGTGAGTGTGTCTGAATGTGTGTGTGTGTGTGTGTGTGTGTGTGTGTGTAGTTACAGGTAGTTGTGAGCTGCCCGATGCAGGTGCTGGGAACTAAACTGTGTTCTCTGCAAGGCTGCTGTGTGCTCTTAAGCACAGGGCCATCTCACAGCCCCAACCCAACTCCTGCCCACACACTCTATTCTGAGTCAGGATCTTCATAAAGTGTCAAGGCTAGCCCTGTTTCTAGGTTTTCATGCCTCAACCTTCCACGTAATCTTTTCCTGGCTCATGGAAATATTATGATTTTTTTTTAATTTCTCAAAATAGTTCTTTTCATCGTGGATTACAGCAGCTTGTTATATTCCTCCTAAGTTTTCCAGAGAAACTGATGTTTATTAAAGGAATTGACCAGACTCACTTGATCAGAACCATGAGTCGTTTACCTCCCCTGCCTCAATGTCTCTGTTTTTCACCATAATACAATACTGCCGACCAGCATTACTTCAAATTGTCTCCAAATTTTACCTCAAAATACCCCATCTGCCAGTCATCTGTCCTTTTAGTTACTATTAACTACTAGTAGAACATGATCTTCTAAGATAATACACAATGGAATGTCCACGTTAATACAGTCCTTTGTGTATACCATTTACTTCAACTCGGCCTTCACAGAGAACAGTTTTACCTTTAAAGTAACAAATATAAAACAGAAAAAAACAAAACAAAACAAAACAAAAACCAAAAAACCCAACAACGACAACAACAAAAACCAAACCCTATTGACTATTGCATTCTTAGAGAAAAAGATTAACCACTTCCACAGACAGAAGAAAAACCCCCGATACTAAAACATTTAACATATACTGTTAAAATCCATAGGAGAGATTTTATTTGAATATTCTTCCCGCTTTAATAAACACCCATGTATTATAACCCATTTAAAATGTACTAATCCATGGGCATATTATAGAAGCTTTACTGCTATGCCGAGTGTCTATAAATACAGAGGCCATACCTTTCCAGTTGTAAGTCCCTGGGGCTCCAAAAACAATGTAATGAAAGTCTTTAGTGAAAGTAGCCGCTACTCCTTGCTGACATGAGCCAAATTTTTCATGGCCTCTCAATCGGCCATCACAGAAACTCCAGTCTCCTCCATCCATATCATCTTCAATTCTGAGATTCTGACTCAGGACATAACATCTTCCGAAGATGTCCCGTGACTCCTGCTTCGTGTTGACGTGTTGCCGCTTCTCGTATCGATGCGCACACGTCTGCCCACAAGTGCAAACGGTAAACCCTGTTACTCAAAACCTGACAGAACTGGGGGCTGGAGAGACAGCTCGGTGATTTAGAACACCTCAACTGCTCTTCCAGAGGTCCCGAGTTCAATCCCCAGCCACCACATGGTGACTCACAGCCATCTGTAATGGGATCCAACGCCTTCTTCTGGTGTATATGAAGAGAGCGGCAGTGTACTCACATCACATAAATAAATACATCTTTAAAAACAAAAACTTGACAGAACGGGACCGCTTAGCAATAATAAAGAAGTTGGTTCTAAATAAGATGATTAAATTTGTCCTCATCCAGGGAAAGGATCCCAAAGCATACCGATCACCCCCACCCCAAGAGGCCATGAACAAGAAGGACCCAAGGCTTCTGCCTACCCTTAGAGAACAAAGCCCCACTCCAAGAATTAAAGCACCAGCTTGAATCCACAGGCGATTCACCTGTAAATTCCCTTGCCACAGAAACCAAGGCAGCACCACCTCCCTGCATTCTCCTAATTTAATTGGCTTTAGTGGCTGTAACTACGTTCTAGACAGGAGCGAGGACATACCTTCTTAGGAGATAAAGGAAACACAGCTAAAACAAAGGTGTTTTCTTTCTCCTGGTACCATCTCCTGGCAGTGAGTCCCAGTTTATATTCTGTGCTCTCAGACTATTCCCTACCACACTAAAAGGCAGAAAGAATTACCCAATCCAGAAAGACAGAATATTCTCTCTTTTCTACAGGGTCTTTGCGGTTACCTTCCACGGACCGCAGTCTGGGTTAGTTACAGGGAACCCAGTTTATATCCTATACTGTGCCCCTTACGTGTAAGAACTCAGTGCTCACTAAGACTCTCAGTGCTCTCAAGTTTCTGTACAAGCTTTCTTATAGCAACTAGACTGTGAAAGAGACAAAAAGGCCACACTGTTCCAGCCTCAAGTGCTTCCAGGCCAGCCTACCCGACAAGCTGCCTTCTACCCGAACAGGTTAGGGGTAAACAGAGTAAAAGCGATGTTTTTGTCCACAGTCCTTCCCATGGTTTGTATTATGTTTGTCTATAACCCCCCCCCCAAAAGTTCCTAGGGCAGAAATGGTCTCCTTTGGCTTTGCTTTCTTTCTTTGATTTTGTCTGAAGAACAGCTAGTTTTAGGGATGTTCAAAAAATGTTTAGTAAGCTCTTTGGATCTGGATATTTTAAGGACACACACACACACACACACACACACACACACACACACGAGGCTCAAAGCTTTGGCTCATTCCTGGCATCAGGCCCAGTGTTAGAGCAGGGTGTTTCTTGCTGAAAGGTAAACAGAGGCAGAAGCTTGGTGTCCACTGCTGTGAGCCCATAACCAGTCAACACTGAGGACGGTGTGGTTTTCCACTTACCACCACTTTGCCCCCTGGACCTTGACTCTGGACAGTGACTCCCATCCACTGGTCTTCCTTGCTTTCTGACATAGGATCAGCTGTGGAAGAACATGGGTAGCACAGATGGTTAGTGTGTCCAAGTGACCGAAAGTCTAAATAGACCTACAGGGTAACAAAAACATAAGACGACTCCACGCCTAGCTACACAGGAACCTCAGTTAATCCAGAACATTGACTTCTTATCTCAAGGAGACAGAGACATAGTTGCCTGAATCTTTCATAAGAACTCTATACCTAAGACGTTTGAAACTTGTTTAACAGAGAGGCAGATGCCTCTGATGCAACAATGTAAAATATAGTGCTTAAACTAAGGGAAAATGGATACCTCTCTGCTTACTCAATGCTCTATATATAAGAGACTCAATTATCCTCTTAACTGGAAAAAGGGAAAGAGAATATACAGAAATATCACCATGTACTCATTTCAATATCAATTTAAATATACTAATGTAGACCATATTTTTGCCTTCCTTAATGAGAATGTCAAGGTGCTATCTAGATACTAAGATTAGTGACACTTTGCCTTTTTTTTCTTTATATATATCTGTATATTTATCAGTTTTCTGCAATTATCATGGAACATTTCCTAATCAGTAAGAACACATTATTCCTAAAGGATACAGATGACAATGTGATCATGAACTTGCTTGTCTACTTAGGTCAATAATCAAAGTTGGTTTCCTTCAAGCTTCTTGGAACACTAACGGCTCTGCCCGGCCTACCAGAAACCAGGTAAATTAGCTAGTGCTATATATGAACTCCATTATGACAACTTCCAGCCACCCAGGGGCTCCATAAAATGGGATATTAAAATAAAAGGAAAGTAAGCTTGTCCTTCAGAGGTGGCAGCTTTAGCTAGGTAAGAGTCGGGTGTTTAAAAGACCCTTCTGGAGGCTGGAGAGATGGCTCAGCTGTTAAAAGCACTGGTTGCTCTTTCAGAAGACCTGGGTTCAATTCCCAGCACCCACGTGGCAGCTCACAACTGTCTTTATCTCCTGTTCCAGGGAATCCAACACCCTCACATAGATGTATATGTAGTCAAGTCACCAACGTGACTCCTAAAGATTTTTGAAAATTATTTTGGCTGTACCCTAGCTCATCACCTGGCTTCCCCCCCAAATATTTTAACAATAAGTGACTTTTTTTTTTGACAGTTTAATGTTTCTTTAAGCTATGAAATTCAATTTTGCAACAGTCTGGACATACCACTAGGTGGCAACATAAACACGTCATTCTAGTTTAACCAGGATTAAACCGAGGCCGCAAATAAGTATTTTCAGAACAAATAAAACAGTCAAGACTGATAAAATTAAAAGTGGCCTCTCTGCAGGAATAAATGCTTGTGTCTCCTGTCCTATCTGCTGGCAAGTGAAACATGGCACAGACAGGCTGACCAAATGAACAGTGAGGACAAAACACACCGTCATTATCAAATTCAATCCGTGTGCAAGGTCCCCGGGAGGTGATGTCACAGCTGTACAGACCCCCTGTTCTGTTCGCCCTCTGCAGCGGGAGGGCTTCTGCCCGAGGCGCCCCCACAAGCAACCTGGTGATAAAACAGAAAGAACTTAAGGACTTGAATGTTACATACTTTAAAAGTCTAGCCAGAGCTACGGGCGCCATTCTCTGTCGTGCAGCCCACCAATCCTGCAGCGGCTGAGGAGTGGAACGGAACAAAGTAGAGGCTCATGATACACAGGCCTCACTGCAGAGGCGGAATGACACCCGGTGTCAGAGGGAGAGCCAGCCTGTCCCTCCCACAATCGGCAGGTAGCTGGGTGCAACTCTGGGATCTGAAGACACTCTTCATAGAACATGAGACTCAACAGAGCAATTCCCTCTCCCAATTTTGGGTGGGAAGCAGCCATCACGTTCTATTCAGTAGCTACACATCCGTTTCACCCCCCGCCCCCCCTCCAGGGGATACTTTGACCACACCTAGCTTTGCAACAGTGTATCTACAGATTTAGAATCCAACTCTTGCCTATGACACAATTCGCCTCTTCCCTTTTTCTTTCTCTTCAGCGCTATTGAGGACAGAATTGACAAGGAGACTCTCCATTTATTTAAAGTGCAATATGTGATGTTCTGGCTCACTGGTATGTGATACAAGCTCCCCCATATCAACTAGCCTCCCACAGAGGAAGTGAGATGAAGGGCAGCTTCGGGTGAAACATTCCTCTCCTCTCCACCCCAGACTTTCCCCGAGGAGCAGCTCCTAAGCCTAACTCATGATAAGCAGAGTTCTGTCATTTCACCAGCAGAGGGGCTGACTTTGCCACGTGGTTTACAACCTCTAGGGTCGACTAAGAAACAAACAATACACGAGACAAAGAGAAAGAACACACACCGGACCACACAGAGAAGTGGAGGGCAGAGCTTTGAGGTATGTGGCTGGAAACAGAAAAACAGCTGGGAGCGAACAATAAACCCTCGGAAGGGAGAGCAATGGGCTGCAGAGAAGCCCGCAGAGTCAGCTGCAAAAGGAACAAAAAAACCAACACTATCCGACATTCCCACTACCTCTTCCTGGCTGGGATGGATCCCAGTAAAAAAGTAAATACACCGACGCCTATGCTGCTGCAGGCGCAGCAAGGGGGAAAGGAATCACATCTGCCCAGGAGAAACAGGAGTACAATGATGGCTTCCACAGGGACAGTGGCTGCCCGTCCTCCTAGATAGATAAGCCTCACCTGAGGCAGATGGCACGGCCCACTTCTAGTTCCAAGTCTGCACTGGAAACAATGAACTCGCACACACCAAGACAACAGAACTCAAGTGGAGACTTAGGGAAGCAATTGCCCCGGGTGCCCAAACTTCTCAATCAATATCGGGTATGAGGAAGCCAGGTTGCAGGGGTCTGCAGAGGCCCACCAGGTATCCAAGTAACACTGTCCCCAGGAGCACACAATACCTGAGAGACAGTTTCGATGCTTGCAGTGTGGGATAGACCCTGTGCTGGGGAAGCTGGAGAAACACGCGGTGAGCTGAACCATGGATAAGTGGAAGCTACCAAGCCTGCACCCTCTGACTGGATGGGAAATGGAGGCCTTGACAGAGGTTAATTATGAAGCCTTTGGACCTCACAGCTAGGGTGCTAGGCAGGACAAAGATTACCTAGAGACAGTGTCTCGGTCCCTGCATAATGAATGCTCCCCAAGAAACAAAACAATCCCTAAAACGTTTAGCACAAGAAACCAACCCATAACAATGACACACTGAAATAAAAACGGCTGGCATATTGACAGATTCAAGACTGACTCCCAGCAGACGAAGGTAAAAAGAGCCCAGGCCCAACTGTAGCCAGCGGGTAAAGGTAACCAACTGCCAAAAGGAGGCTCAAAGGGCAGCTCCGAAAGCCCAGACAGCCTTTCCTCCTCTCTAACCACTTCCTCTTACACACACCCAAGGAGGCTGCTGAGTGTGGCCGGCTGCTTCCTGTTTACCACGCTCCTCCTTAGCCACTTACTCCTTCAACAAGCAGCCCCCAGGATGCATAAGGGACGGCCTCTCAGGTAGCTTCCTCCTCCTAAAACTCCAGTGTGGCCACACCTGATCCATAAGGAGCTAGCTCATAAAAGGACTTGGAGGGAGAGGTATCAAGAAGACAAGTGCTGTGTGGAGAGAGTGTCACCAAGAAATGACGGTAGTACAGATCTAGGAGAGGCAGCACAGACCAGGCAAGACTGCCTTTAGGGCCTAAAGCAGTGGTTCTCAATCTTCCTAACACTCTCACCCTTTAATATGGTTCCTCATGTTATGGTGACCGTCCAACCATAACATTATCTTTGTTGCTACTTTGTAACTATAATTCTGCTACTGTTATGAACCATAATGCAAATATCTGATATTTGAACCCAGTGAAAGGGGTTGTTTGACCCCTGAAGGGTTCGCGACCCGCTGGTTGAGAAGCACTGAGATAGCCATGGTAGGAGAGTGGAGTCTGGTGATGTGGTAAGTGGAGTTGGAGATGGACAGCCTGGTGAGAAGACAGGCTCTGGGGTGAGGTAGGAGAGGAGGCTCACAGAACCTCAGGATGCAGACATCTATTGAGCCTTTCTGGGTCCCTACATGGGACAGGGTCTCCAAGGTTTCCTGCAACATGAAAAGCTGTACAGAGGCTGGAGGGATGACTCAGTGGTTAGTGCACTGTCTATTCTTCCCCAGAGGAGCAGAGTTCAGAGTCCAGCACCAAGTCTAATGCCTGTAACTCCAGCTCCAGGGGGTCCAAAGCCCCTTCCTGACTTCCACCGGTACCTGCACAAGTGAGGCATGCACGCACACCACACACACACACACACACACACACACACACCACGTTTAAACAACAACAACAACAGACTGTGGAGGTTACTCCGTGCACAGCCGCAGATCTTCAGAGCCGAGGGCTTTCTCCAACCCTTCTCTCCTCCATCCCTGGAGGGGAACATGTGTTGGACAGTGAAGGAAGCGGACTGCATAAAGGAAGGAGCAGGGTTGTTAGGCATAAAGACAACAAATCTGGGGAGAAACCACAAAATAAGAGACGCACATCTATGGAGGATAATGCCAGTTGAAAGGGTGCCTACCCTGGGCTCTGCCCACATAGTTTCCTAAGCATTTCTGTCCTCATTTCGGGTACATCCTGGGAAGGAGGGTGTGGGTGGCTACAAAAGGGAGCCTCCTGCCAGCAGAGGGCGCCTGCTGCACCACTCTGCATTTCAAGGCTACGCCATGATAATCGGAAACAACGTGGGTCCCAGAAACAGATGAGTAAAGTTGCCCCAACACTCAGCAACCGTCGGGGGCACCATTCTCACAGTCACCCTGGTTCAGAGACTAGCAAAAAGTCTCAATCCCACTTGGAATCGGCCTTAAACATATAAGGTCACAGTCTATTAGCTCAGGCTATGTCTGTGAAGAACAAATAAATGAGCAAAACTAGACCAGTATGCAAACAAAGACACTGGGGACAACCGTCAACTTCTAATCTAAGTCATTTTAGGTCACAGTGTAGGTTAAATGCTAGGCACACGTTGATTCTTGAGCTGCCAGGTGCCTGTAGGTTCTGGAAGAATAGCCCATTCCAACTAACCCCTCAAAACTCGTGCCAAAATCTAGCTTTTGTATAAATCCGAAGCTTCCTCCTGGTTCCTCACAGGAAGGGCTGGGCGCCCAGCTGCCCAGACGGGTTTTGTGAGGGAACCAGGTGCTCTGTGTGCATTACTGCTCTGTGGGTACCAAGTCAACTCCAAGGACCAGGACTGCAGGGATCACATGCCATCTCTCTGCTGCTGCCATGCTCAAGACTCACTCTCTCTCCTCTCTCTCCTCTCCTCTCCTCTCTCTCCTCTCTCTCTCTCTCTCTCTCTCTCTCTCTCTCTCTCTCTCTCTCTCTCTCTCTGAGACAGGGTTTCCCTGTATAGTGCCAGGCTGTCCTCGAACTCAGAGATCTGCCTACCTCTGCCTGGGATTAAAGGTGTGTACCACCATGCTCTTAAGCAGAAGCCTGAACTACAACAGCCACTCTGCATTCTGACAGACAGGCTGGGGTGGGAGTGGGGAAGTGAGTCAGACCTTGTACAGATGGAAGCAGTGGAAATTAACAGAGCAGCATCCAAAAACCTGTTCCCATATCAGGTCCGAAGGAGAGTCTACAGGTACAAGGCTAGTGTCTACAGTTTGGCACTAGGAAAAGCCCCTTTCAAACTGCTTGCCTCAGAGCCACTAGACAGCTACTTCTACTGACTTTTATTATTTTTCTCATGTTTTGGGGGAGGGCAGGATTTCTGAGGCAGGAATTTCCTCTAATTCACCATTTTTCTTCCCTCAGCCTCTCAAGGCTGGATTAGAGTTGAGTCACCATGGTCACCTTCCACCGAGTTGCAAAGTTGTGCTGGAATAACTCCCTGAAGATTTCAACATATTGGAAAATATTTAAAGACAAGACACTCGAGGCTGAAGAGATGGCTCAGAAGTTAACAGAGCGGCTCTTCCAGAGGACCCCAGGTTTGGTCCCCAGTACCCACACTGGTGGCTCACAACCATCCATAACTTCAGTTCTAGGGGATCTAAGCCCTCTTCTAACCTCCATAGATACTAGGCACACATGGTACACATTGTACATGCAGATAAACAAAATAATCTTAAAAAACCTTTAAAACCTGCAAAACCACAGCATCATCTTTAGCAGTAAGAAATAAACTTTGTCACCATGAAAGGCAATGTCCCAAAGCATGGTAGTCCCTCAGAGCAAGACATAAATTGAGGTCTTCAAAGGAGACCCTGATTACAGGCTAAAGGCCCTGGACTCACTACCGTGGTTGGAACAAGCTATCCTAAAACCCAGAGTGAGCCGCACCACCACTCATATTTGCTTGTCTCCCCCAGCGGCTGGTCTACTTCTGTATAACTATTTCAATCAAATGTCCTCAACACTGGGTTCTCTTTCAACTTGAAAGACAATAGCAGCTTTGCTTCATTGTCCTTGGCAATAATTCATTTCCTTAAGGATTAAAGAGTGTGCCTCTAGCTACTCAACTCTGTCTCGGGAAATGTGAACTATTGCTTCATTAGAACAAGGGCACTATTATTGCTTAATTTAAAACACAGTCTTCTCAGTTCATCTGAATGAAGACCTGAAAAACCAGGACACGGATTACCCAGAGAACTGTGTTGCTCAGACATTTGAAGCCATCTTCAAACTCAATATCTAATTTTTTAGTAATAAATAAATAAATAACAACAGCAAGAAATAAAAAATAAATAACTTATGGTAGAAGTAACAGATTCTACACTCATCCCAGGCTACAGAAATTGGGCAACTCTCTTACTTTTATTCTAGATTTAACTTCTCCTTAAATATAGATTGTGATATTTATTTCTTGATTAACCAATGGGAAGCCAAAAGGCCATTTGTTGCTTTTGGTTCTATTGGTTATGCTCTGTTTTAAATTCTTGGACTTCTATTTTCTTCCCAATATTTGATAAAAACCTCGACTCCTCCAATGAGTGAGATGAAGCTGCAAGCATTCTGACCCTTCTTCCTAGACATTCCTCTTCATTTTTCCAAGTCCTGCTATGTGCCATCTTTCATATACAATTAGAGCTAAGTCACCTTTTGGCAACCACAATTCTCTCATCTCTTTTTTTTTTTTTTTTTTACAGACCCAGGTATGTAAGCATTATTCAGTGTGAAGTATAAATTGAAATAGAAACTTCTGGTTTCTTTAGAAACTCAGCTATAGTATTTTTCTAGAAGCTGTCTTGTGAGAGGATGTTTTGCTGAAGCAGACACATGAGAGGGCATGTGATGTTTGCTTGAGCCGACGCTGGAGAGGGTGCATGATGTTTGAAAATAGTATAAATGGAACCCCACAGACAGTGAGAGGACGCTCTTGCGTTGCGGACACAGCACATTGCTTAGGTCTTGCTTCTTCGATGTTCTACACTTTATAGACAGAAACGCACCAAAGAACTTTTCATGGTATTCCAGCTGATTCTGGCCACTTCTGCTGACTCAAGCAGATTCAGAGGAGCCTTGCGGTTTCTGCTGGATCGAGCCTCCTCTACTGATTCACATTTGGTGTTTGCTATTGGACTGGACTGCTGGTATCTTGACAACGAATGGAATTGCCCACCCCAAAGAACTACTGCTGAACAGGTCCACAACCCCCTTTTCCTATTAACCTTCTTTTCTTCCCCATCTCTGGTCAGCAAGTTAGAAGAGAGGTTGAAGTGTTTAAGAACCCTAAAGAAAGTAGGTTTAGAGAAAAATCTAAGCCAACAATAAGTGGCTCGAGGATCAGATGTCAGTTTCCTCAATGTTGTCTCTAATGTTGAAGTCAAACAAACTTGCTTCCCAATCCCATTCTATCTTGTGGTGTGATTCATGTTCAGACTGTGACCTTTGTTTTCCTCGGTGTTTCTATTGCCTTTCTTTTTCTAGTTTCATTTAGCTTTATCTTGACTCAAACTCCCAATCATGCTTTGTATAAGATCTAGACCTTGCCTTTGCTTAGACTCTGCTTACCTGTCAGTCACCTGCTCTACAGAATATGCTGGAGCCCCTTCACGGCTACAACACTAGGGTGATATGTTCTGACCTGCAGAGCCACACTTTCCTCTCAGTTGGATTTTCTTACTGTCTTAACAGTACGTGATGGATAAGCAAAGTGTGAGTATACAAACTGTCTTTATTTGTGCTCTCTCCTCAGGTGGGGTCAAGGCATACAGCTCACCTCCTGAGAACCTTAATGGCAGTGCTGACACACAGACTGGAGTTCCTTTGAGGGTGGCTTTTCTGCTCCCCACTTTATCCCAGGCATCCTGGAATGCCTTAATCTGTATAAAAGCCTTTATCAGTACATAAGTTCTCTACAGCCTCCTTCACACTGTGAGGAGCACATTCACTCCCAGGACATGCCTCCTGTCACGCACAGACCATTTCAGGAGGTCTACTCTCCCATTCTCTTTCTGGAATCCCTGCTTCTTAGGTGTTGGATATTTTGGCTAGTCGACCTTTTTCTCATATGTTTGTCTCTTCTCTGTGCTTTGGACAGCGCCCAACTTAATTTCCAGTGCTTCTGCTGACATCTTAGAATTCTGCAGCCATGCCTGTAAGCCCCTGGAAGCTCATTCTCTTCTAAGTGTGCTTTTTACATAATATTTTGTGCATTTGGTATGTCCTCAAAATTCTGTGTGTTCCACCTGCTAGCTCTCCCGAAGCTCCCTTTGTGCTTCCAGAGACTTCTCTTTACTTTTTGCACTGTTTTTTATGTGCTAGCTCTCATCAGGTGCATCATGGGAGCATGTAAGTTTTATTCTTTGGCCCTTCTTACCTCTCTAAGAACCCCTTTTTGGCCATCACCTATTCAATGAGTATCAGTCATCGGCTGATGCTCATACTTCTACAGGCTCTCGTTGCATCATGGCTATTACCCCGGATTCTCATGAAGTTTAGGATCAATCAAAGAAAGAACCTAGAAGTTCATCCAGTCAGACTGACATATCAACATTAAGTGTAGTAGTACTTAGAGGTACTATCCACAGGATGCATGAAGACACAAGAGTCAGACCCTGATGCTCAATCGTGGTCCTGGGGACAAGAAAACAACGCTCAAGCTATGCGTGCCCAGTAGCTTCCAGGAGGTCTAGCCCCACAGTGTCGAGGAACTGGAGGCGCCTGTGATGTGCAGTGAAGCTTTGCTTATACCGGTCACACTTCCTCTAGGATCCGCAAAGCCATTATGGGAAGAGCAGCCTAGCTAGCCATCAGTCACCAATGCCTGTGGCAACAAGGAAACTGAAGAGATGGCTCTTGGTAGAACATGTGCATGAATCTTCTCCTTCTGCACCCACTCCTAGCAAAATGATAGGGGCCTTTTCTGTTACCCACTAGTAGCTAAACTTTGCGTAGAAGTGGGAAGGATAATAACATTTGGCATCCATGGATTCCGACTCCTCATTTCCAGTCCTTTCTTACATTATCATTTCTGGTTTGGAGGACGGTGGTTTACAGAGCAGACTGTTCTCTTCCTTTAACTGGGATGCAGCTATTCAGGGGCAAAAGAAAAGCATCTTTCCAAGACATTTCTATGATCCCTCCAACTATGGACAGGCATGTTAGGAAGAGTTGCAGGAAGCACTATACCTTTCCATATAGGACACATTGTACTGAGTTCATTTTGTGTTCCCAAACTATCCTGTGAGAGAGTTCTGCCCCTAGGCCTTACCATGGCTGGCTGTATGCCTAGATTTCACCAGGACAGGACTTGCACACACCTGTTACCTGAAAGTTCAATACCCAGTCTCCCTTCCCCCTCTCCCCCTTAAAAAAAGTCCTGAAGACTAGTGATGGTCAGCCCAGCCTAAGACATAAAGCTGGCTGGAATGTGCCCCATGCAACATCTATTCCATAGTGAGCACCACGCCCAAGTCACACTGTGTGAATGCATTTGGCTGTGGGCTCACAGGACCTGGAGAGCCAGCTCTGCCCAGGAGTCCTATGACCAGGCTTCCTCATGGATAATTTGTGTAAACACCAATGTATATGTGTATATATATATATATATATATACACATATACATACATACACACACAGATTTCATTTATATACATGTAGATATTCACATGTATTTTAAAAATCTAGATTCCACATTTCTCATTTTTAAAGGGGCTACAAAATCACCATTTCCCCCGTTTCGGTGACTGTCTATTTAGTGGTCTGAAATTATACCTGAGGACTCTGCACTCACAGGTGCATATCTGTGGGCACAGGGCTGCACCCCAGCAAACATTATCCCGTTTAGTGTGTCCAGTTTTATCGGTCCTAAGAAATCATTTCGAAACAGCTTCGAAGGAACTAAATGCATGCATATTGGCAAAACTTGAGTTTTGCACCAGGCGAAAGTCATGGCCGTTCTCAACTCTGGTGTGATGAGCACTGTTAGATGTGTACGGCACACAGCCCTGACCTAACCCCCCTTGCAGCCCTTGGCAAACGTCAGACTACCATGTATATTCAATGAAACACTGAGTTGCCTAGGTGTGTTTGTTTTCTACAGGGCTGTAACAAGTTGCCGGGGGCTAGGTGGCTTGAAGCACGCCTGTCTTGTCCTTTCTATTTTCTAAGCTGCCCACCCTCCTTGCCTTACGGTCCCTCCATTTGGAGCACCAGCAGCACAGTTCCAAATCTCTTTTGCCCGGGTCTGCCCCATAATGAAGATCCGTCCCTGCAATCCTTGAGCCCATGTGCGCCATTTTCCTAGTTGAAGGCAGCTAATCTGAAAGCATTTAACAGAGCACATTCACGGACTTGGAGAATCAGGATATAGACACCGTAGAGAGCATTCTACCGGCCTCAGCAGGAAGTCCAAAATGGTCCCTTTCTCGGATTCACTCTGATTTAAAAAATAAAACAAAACATTCTGGGCTGAGTACTTCCAAAGGGTATGTTTCAGGTTGAGTCTTTCCTTCGCTCCACTTAACCACAGAGGGCTTGCCTCACACTCCCGCAGCCAACAGCTCTCTACTAGCCTCGGACCTCTGCCCCACTCCCCTCTCCCAAACGCTCCCCCAGCCTCCAGTTCTCTGCATAACACCATCCTGGGCCTGTCCCTTATTTGTCATTTGCCTTTCCTTCATGGCAATAACCAGAGACAGCTCTGCCCACTGTCCTCCTCCTCCTCCTCCCTCTGCACAAGTCCTCCGCGGCTCCAGAAGCCATGCGTGCCATTCACGCCTGTGTCCCCAGCCACAGCTGAGTGTCTGGTACACAAAGGGCACTCAATGAATAGCAAACTAAACCAATTAAAACAAAGTCTAGTTTTAGTAATTCACAGATTTTATAACTCCAAGAAACCTTTACAAAAATGCTCCTCTTCTCACAAGGATGGGGAATCTCACCTCAAGACCTAGTAAAGATTGCCTTTGTCTAGATTATATAACTGGTTATGTGAGTGTGTCTAAACACTGGGGGTTGGGGGGGAACTTCACCGTCTCAGAACTGGGCAAAGCTGCTACAGGCAATGGTTCATAGAAGTAGCCAGGCCTACTCTATAGTTTTTGGCTTTAACTATGACAATTTAATTTTTCTGTATCTAAAAATGCTGCCTTTTGCTTTCAGAAAGGCCTGTTAGTATAGTTTATATATAAAATCAAACTTAAAAATTAATCCATTAAAAAAAGAAAAAGGAAACATTAGCATATTGGGTTTTTGCTGCAGCTCGGAGTAGTGGCAACCCTCCCTCCCCCCCTGAAACAAAACATGGCCCAGTGGCTGGCCAGTGGTGAACCCCACTGAAGGTGGCTTTGGGAGCAAGCGCTGTCAGGGTGTGGCTTCACTGTTGCTTGTCTCAAATAGTAACAGAGAAACATACCGAGGGCACCGGGTTCATTCTCTGTCCCCTTCTCCAATGCAAAGGCCCACTAGCTGTCATGAATACCACGCCCACTTTGATCATTCCTACCGTGCCATATGAGGAGAGGGGTCTCGACCTTACAGGTCTGTCCTTCACTTCCCTGTGAGTTCAATTTGACTTCATAATCCAACTCAGTTTAAGAATTAGACTGGGTGGTGGAGGGAAGACATCAAAGTTGATGTACATGTTAACTTCTCAGATTGGCCCTCAACCTGGATGTCGTCAGCAGCCCCTCTACTGTTGTAGAGTCTCTTTCCTAAGGTCCTTCTTGTGGTTAGAAACATCCATTCGCCCATGAGTCTAGCCAGCTCTACATTGCTTTGCAGCCCAGACCTGTCCTCTCAAACACCCATACTCAGACACCCAGAAACCTATTACCCCCTTAGGCATTCCCCAATATGTCCGAAGCAGAGCTCTGCCTCTCCAGTTATCCGTGTGCTTTTCCTGGGGTGATGAATGCATACTCTCTACCCAATACTGAGGACAAAAGCCAGGGGTCACTTTGACTCACTTCCCTTCTATCAGTACCATTTGCATTTGCCACAGTGTCTGGCCCCTTCTCAGTGTTTACTTTGCCATGACAAAGATCCAAGCCACCACCATCGGGTCATACCTGGATTTCAGCAGAATGATTTGAGCTAGTCAGTTTGCCCCCACCTTTGCCCTAACCCCAGCTCTGCATCCACAGAGAAGCCCTGCTCTTCCTCTGCCCTGTCATGCAATCTCACCTATAGATCTCTTTAGTCCTCCAAAGGCTTTCCACGGGGGTGTGGAGGAGGCTGTAAGCAAGCAGCCCCTTCTTCTGACCTTCCAGATCCAAGGGCCTGAGGCGAGCACTGCTTCCTTGCAGACCATCTTCATTCACACTGCAGTTCTCAGCTTCTTCAGCTGAGAACAACCCCCTACCTTGGATTTGAGTTACACTGTGTCCTTCTGCCCCCAGTAACCCCTCCTCAGAGGATCCCTCCTACCTGACTCTGGCCAGTCTCTCCCTGCCCCTCCCCCACATCTTCCTGTTGAATAAATCATGCCACCCTTCCCAGTACTGAGATGACATCATCTATCTTTGTTCTACTCGAATGCTATCAGTCACGTGATGCAGGAACTCTTGTCCCTGAACACAGCACCCGGGGTGGCCCTGAGCACCTCTTTGGCATCCAGGCTGAACGCAGACTCCTGCTGCTCACGCATCTCTATACTTTTCTGGATATGGCCCAAAATAATGCACTAACTATCCATATCTCTAGAGCCCTCGACAATCACATACATTCTTATCCGAGGATCTCTAAGCAGCTGGAGGATAGTCATCTTTGTCTTACAGATAAAGAACCCAAGACTCAGACATTCCTGACATGGGTAGGTCTCCAAGCCCAAGGCTCTTCCTGCTGCAACTGGGAGCCATCCCTCCCTCCATGTTGGAACCACACCCCGCTATCCACCGTTGGCACCCTGCTGTCTTCAGTTCCTAGGCACACCCTAGCAGTGAACCTCTGCTTGTTTCCTGACATCCAGCACCCCCAAGACACACACAGAAAAGCTGCTTCCTCTAACCACGCCCAGGCTGCAGCCCCTGGCCTTACCTGCGAGCTTGCCTTCCACACCCCACCTTCTCAAAGCGAATGGGTCAGCATCTCTCCCACTCCAACTTGACTCACTATTACCTCCTTGAGGGCAGGAATCTGGGCCCAGTTTTTAATAACCTCTAGGGCCAAAAACAACAATTAAAAAAGAAAAGAAACGAAAAAGGAAGCCCTTTTTACTACGTTAACTAGCTGATCCAGTTGGACAAGTATGAGCTCTGGTGGAACAGCAAATCTACTCACCTCCAGCGTGTTTGCATGTTTACACAGAAGCTGATAAACCACAACCTCCATTCAGAACACCAGAAACCTCCCACCAAGAACGTGCCCATCACCGTATAAGGGCAATAAGCTATTACAGCACGAACAACAGGAACATGGTCACACTAGCACCACCGAGCTGTGCCCAGCACTCCCTAGCTCTCAGATCTTGTGCTGAACCACTAAATCCCTAGTCTATTTTTTGCTTGGTTTGACGGCATCACTCACACCCCCAATTAACTGTTTAAAAGAATATTTATTTACGAGAGGCGATTATAATTAAGGCCTACTAAGTGTTTTATACTCACCAGGAGCTCCTAGAAATTACTTGTTGCCTGTAACTAGATCACCGGACCAGTAATTTGGCTGTGGCCTTTTCAAAAATTAAGAGCCTTTTCCCTGTCTCTCTGAAAAAAGCATGCTGGAACTAGCCCCAGGTGCCAGTGACCACGGACCGCATGTACCAGCTGAGCCTGCGGGTTCTAGTTCTTACCTGACCTGTGCAGTTTCCTACAGGCGTGTCTCTGACTAACAGAAACGGAGCTCAGGCGAAAGGGTCATCCAAGGCCAAACCTGTTTCTATTAACTGTAATACCCAACAGTTCAGAATCCTCTACCTCATACCTGGGTGGGAGTGAAAGCCAGATGGCAGCCACTGACTCACAATTAAATGGAATGTCTGCGCAACTCATCAGACTGAAATGGAAGAGGGGCCTGGGACAGAGTTCTACCTCTACATCTGTTTTTGATGTCACCTAGGACCACCAACACTTGCTTCTTATCTCCTGACAACCAGGATTTTTGTCACCTCTAAGGAAAGGATTACCAACATGTAAGAAAGTCAGAATAAATACTGGCCATATTTAAAGTGGCCAAGAATTCCATTTCGGCTTGACACAAACTTCAAAGGATAAATCTAACACTAGATCATTTAAAAACGATGTATTAGCTTATTAGTTTATAATAAACTGAGTCACTGGAAAGGTGTTCCTAGCTGACAAAGGAACTCAGAAGAGCCAGACGCCATCCAAGGGCTGCAATGAAAACTCTTGTCTTCTGGAATCCGAAAAAGGGAGGATAGGAAGGTTCCCGGTTGTAAGGACTGTCTCCAAGCAACCCTGGGATTCCAGATTCACAAAGTGGCTGCCAGAGCTTGTCAAATGTGGAATTTAATCATGTCCTAGACTTGCGAGCGATCAGACGCCTGACCTTTTGGTCCTCATATCACATTTGTCCTTTACATGAGTCCAGTCTTTGAATTTTCCTTTCAAGGAACCGCCTGAAAACTGTACACACCAGCCCTGTGACCTTCACTGTTGACACACGGTGGCAGCCTAGCAAATTTCTACTAAGGGAATATTTTACTTTATAACTACTTATCACTTTTAATATTTTATATTCAAGTATGTAATGACCAGGAAATTTTTTCTTTTTCTTTTTCTGTTGTTGTTGTTGTTTGTTTTTCAAGACAAGGACCAGGAAATTTTTACATATGCCAATACATTGGAGCAATATAATCAGTTAATCACGTTTTCCTAGTAGATGTTAGCAAGTAGCTCATATTTCATTTGCAAAGGAAAAAATAACCAAGTTTCATCATTTTTCAGTAAAGTGTTTTTAATGAAAACCAGGAAGAGATAAGTTCTATCTGACACGCTCACACCAGGCTGAGAGCCATACTCACTTTACTACCTTTTAGAAGCTTAGGAAATCCACATCTTTCAGTGTTTTAAGAAGGAAATTAATAGGATCACATAGCTTATTTTCTAACTGTGATAACAGAAGCAATACAGTTAGCAGCCCTGCCAGGGGCCATTGGCCTGTGCCAAGTACAGGTTCCCTCTTTTTTCCATGCTTTTAAAAAGGCTGGGTATAAGACTGCCCAGAGGACAAATTCCCTAAGCCCCCTTTCCACTGGACAGGACACACTGGGTCCTGCTGAATGAGGCATCCATGCCTGCTTCTGAGAAGCCTCCTTAAGAGGTGGTATGGTGGGCATGCACCTATAGCTTTCTTCTTCATTTCTGCCATCCTCTGCCAGGAATACACATGCTGCCATCTTGGACGATCAGTCTGAGGCTCCAATGGCGGGAAGATTAGATAGTGAGTCCCAGTACCGGAGACCAGACACTCAAGCTCCAGTAGACCAGGAAGGCACCAAGCAAAATACAAAACCCAAAGAGGGTTTTGGAGATTTTTCTTTTCTGCCATGCTCTGCCACTATGCTACATCCCCAGAGGGCCTCTGTGAAGAGAAACACGAGCAAATTTAAACTCTACACAAATGTGACAAACACCCAATAAGGTATCTAAACAATTACATTATTTACTACTCTATGGCATTTGGATATTTAGAAAGTATTTAGGGACCAGAGTGGTTTGGGAACCAGTTGGCTAGCACAGAGGCTATCTACTGCAGACAGCTTATTTACCCTTTAGGGGCTGGGTGGTGGGAGTCAGGGTTTCCCATGCAGAGTGGAAGCGGCAGTGTAGGGGGACACTGGAGCTGTCTGGAGCAATATTTACTAGGGTGGAAGCATTCCCATATTTTCACACCTTGTACTACTCACTCATCTATCCTGGATTAGTTGTCTGTGGGCCTGTTATTACTGAGATAATGTGGTACATGCCTGTAATAGCTACTATTTCCAGAAAACCTGCACCTTGTCATCTGTACCATAACAGCCAGGTAGAACAAGACCATAATCAGAAATACCTAGGGAGTTCCAGGAGTGTATGTATTGTTGGCTAGGTATCAACACAGACTGTATGAAATGATCTAAATGTTTAGTGGGTGCCATAATGTTCAAGCGAAATAAGGCCTGATCGACCTGCAGAGGACCACAACTCTCAATACAAGTGCCCTTAGGGACAAACCACATCCAAACCATGTTTTCTTTGTTTGTTTTGTTTTTTCCTTTACAGGAAACTGGCAGAACAATGGCTGCCTCTAGGACCAGCAGGGTGACTATACACCAAGGACCCGAGTGTGACTTTCACTTTACAAACTCTTTGTACCATACAACTATGATACATCAAAAATGTAATTAAAAACATACTGTCAGTCAACAGACATTGATAGGAGTTGTTGGAAATCTCGCAAAGAAAATAGCACAGGCCATGGAAGTAAACCTTATAATTGGATAAGACAGGTTTACACTTGCCATCTCCAGTGGGTCAGCTGCTACAGGCAAAAAAAAAAAAAAAAAGTCAAAGATTAATTCTTCTGGGCCGTCCCACGGGCATGGCAACTCACTAAGAACGCGTCAACACACCCTTACTCTGCACAGGCCCTGTGTGCTGACAGCCTGGCCCCAACAATGAAGCGCACACGCAAAGCACAGTTGGAAAGATACTGAGAAAATAAATGTTGATGCTTTAAGAGGCAGGTGTCCGGATGCTGTACCGCACAGTCAAGTGAGACGCGGCACAACCTGGCGCTGAAGAGAGGAGCTCACTTATGGGTTCTGAGTCCGAGACCCCCAGTAGCACTCTGGGAGCAGCTCAACTGTGGATAAACATTGACCTCTTCCCTCACCTCCCCTTCCAGGAGAGTCAGACAATTCAGGGAGCTAATGCTTGGCAAACACTTCTCTGTGGGGTCCTAGAGTTGTCTTTGAAACCCATGGATGCTGTCCAAGCTGCCTGGGTCATCACTTCCCATAGGAGGAGCTGGCTTTACTGAGCACAGGTGAGTCACCTCCTGAGTCAGGCCTCACCTTTGATCTAATCTAAAGCAATGTGGGGAGGGGAGGACTTCTTGATCAGAAAGGTATCAGAGGGCATGGGACCAACAGGACACGCTTGGAACTTCTGCATTTCTCATCCTAAAGCAAATCCAAGCCTACCTCCTAAGTAAGAAACGCCTGTCACCCCCCACAACTCTCAAGGAGAGAGAAGTATATTGGGGCTTGAACAGATCTGTTTAAACATACAGTGACATTTTATGTCAGGCACAGAGGCTAAGTGTGCCTCTGCTCGGGAATGAGGGTGGGGTAGAGGCCTGAGTAGGAAGTTCAGTAGGAATAACACTGAAAGTGAAGGGGGTTGTGGGAACAGTTCTGTCTGCCGGAAGCTAGATAGATGACTTCAAAAAGTTTTAAGTGGTGATTCCATCTTAGAGCAGACCCCCAAGTTCACCCACAACTTGTGCAGGTGATAAATAGTTATAATGGCAACAAGATTCCCCCATAGCATGACTGGGGACAGTACTAGAACATGCCTGCTCAGTGTACAACAGGACCCTGGGTCTTGCACCTTGGGCTTCAATGTGTCTTAAGCTACATTTTCATTTCTGAGGAGCAGCAAGTGTGAAGCTCCAAGTCAAGGTTCTAAGGAAACACAAAATAGCCTGAGCCCAGCCTGTCTTCAGAGTTCCTCACATTAGGAGCCCTCACTGATGTCCCTGACAAATCCCAACACTTCTGAGAAATCAGTCCATGAGAGTCAACGGACCAAAAAAGAAATAAAGAGAGCTCCTCCCAGGTAATAAATGAACACAGCCTACAGGAAGTGGGGTGGGGCTGGTGAGTAAGAAAAGCACTAGCTAGACAATCTAAAGATGGCTTTATTAAGGGACAGCGGATAGTACAATTGGCAATCCCTGAAGAAATAGGTAATTTCTCCCAACCTTTGACCCCTAAGTGTGCCCCTGTCACATTGCACCTAGCTTAAGTACTCAGTGTGCAACTAAAAGCACTCTCAGTTTCATTTTAAAGCCACCAAGAGCTAGGAAGGCATGGTAGCAAGATAGGACCAACCAGCTAAGATTTATCAATGCGATTTTCTCCTTAACACAGTTAAAAACTTGTCAAGACACAATCTTCTGGTTTCTCAAAGGATGCCGACCTCCTCCACAGAAAGGGCCAGACACACAACTGGAGACTTCAACTGGCACCCTTATCAACTTGGCAGAACAACTTCTACCATAAACATATTAGGTGCAACTGCACTGCCAGCATGTGAGATACAGTAGCAGATTATAAGTACCTCAACACCCTATCCTGAATTAAAGTTTAGCTTGCCAATACCTTATGGTCATATATCACTTCTAAACACCACAGAATAAGAAGTACCAGGGTGGGGGAGCTGACTCGGTGGGTAAAGGGCTTGCGTCTCAATCATGGGGACCTGAATACCAAGCACTCACATAAAAGCCAGATGCTGTGGATTCCACCAGCGATAAATAGTAGGGGAGTAGAGACAGAGACAGGTCTGAACTAAATGGTGAACTCCACGGTCAGTAAGACCTTGACCCAAAACATAAGGTAGAAAGGAAGAGAAGACACCCACAGCAACTTCTGCTCTCTATACACACACATGCACAGGCACACATATCTGCACATATACATACACTGTGCGTGTGTGCATGCATACCCAAATACACATGAAGTAGACAACAGTGTGAATATACTTGACCCTACCAAACTGTACTTAGAATAGTTAAGGTGAGAAACTTTTAGTCATAAGGGTTCATTTTATCATTTTAACTAGGGTATAAGGATCATTCCAAAGATCCGTCATCCCGTTCCTACTTTCTAGGAGCCATAGACATATATGAGGAATTAAATCAACTCAAAGTACCTTAGAAATACCTGTCTTTCTAGGGTCACAAACTAAGAGTGACCACATTTTCAGAGTACTTTTCATACACAAGGGATTTGGGCAGGGCAAGCGGACAGTGTTCTCTTCTGTGCAAACACTCCACATTAGCAGAGGCTGACAGTGTGAGCCCGAGGAATCCCGCAACTCAGCAAAGTCCTGTGGTCTCTTGGAATTCTGCCAATCAGCGGAGGAAAGAAAAAGAGAGCTGCCTGCGCGCCTGTACTCTGTTCTAGGCCAGAGACATTTAAGACATGTCATATGGAGACATTTTAAGAACTAAGATATTACTCTAAAGGTATGATTCTAGAGCCTAGGTTTAATTCTAAGGATCGGCTATTCCATCCAAAGGCGGGCAGTGGGTCAGTGGATGAGGCCTCTGGCACCTGACTTTAGGGCTCATTACTACCTCCTGCCACTCACTGGCTTTGGGGTCTTGTTGTGGATGGCCCTGGTGCTGTTGTATTTTGATGTTAATTCTGCTTTTCCAGGAAAGGCTGTCTGGAAAGAAGAGTCAGGAAGAGTCTCAGGAGACTCCTAGTGAACCAATCCCCTAATGAATAAAGGAACCAATCACTGGGTGAGTAGACAGAACTTTCAGGTTGACCGGAAGAAGAGAGGAAGCAGGAGTTAGGGGCTTTTTGGACGGGGAATGTAAGGGTAAGGACAAGATGTAGCTGCTAGTGTCTCCTGGTTTCAATGGTGGATCTGCCAGGATTCGCCACCGGAGGATTTAGATTTGATATGGCTTACAAGATTAGGATTCTAGTTGTTGCACCCAGAGATTGAGTTACCATTGTTTCTGAACTAAGTCTGTGTGGCGCTTTCCTTCACGTGGCGGTTGAACTAGACTCAAGAGAGAAAGGTACGGTGGAAAAGCGTGGGTTTGTCTGATGTGCACCCCACAAAAGGCTGTGGGGGTTTTGAAGCATGGGGCTCGTGTGGTAGCAACCCTCCAGTGGGAACTTAGAGAGCTGGGTGGAGCTCTGAGTCAGAGAGTTTCCACAAGATAAAAACAGGTCGGCCATTGCCCGCCAGTGCATGGCTGGTCAGCCTGCTGGGGCAGAGAGTAGCAGGGCATAGCACGGGAACTTGCTGTTCGTTAAGATTTCCCCACAATAGGGTCTTAGTCTTCTGTCTTCAGAAAAAGGTTACACTGGTCCATGCTTCTCAAATCATTTCATGAAAACGCTCAATGACCCAGTGATGAGGACGGGTAAACATGTACGGTTAACAGCAGAGTGTGACTGTCATGAGCTGGAAATGTCATTAAAAGCTTCATGTTTCACATTTAGAAATCCAGACAGTCCATCCTGCACTCTAACAATACAGGGTTTAAAAACTTAAAGCCAACAAGCCACCATGCCACTTTAGGAAGACGTTCCATGTTTTGTGTCATACCCAGGAGAATGGATGCCAATATCCTGATTATTCATTTTTATGTAATTCAAAGATATTATCTCTTGTTGGATTACTAAAGGCCCACACACTTTAATTCAGTAAAGAGATTGAAAATGACAGGAGGAGGTTAGGGGTGGTGACCACGTATTTAATCCTAGCACTCAAGAGGCACAGGCAGGTGGATCTCTGAGTTTGAGGCCAGCCTGGTCTACAGAGAAAGTTCCAGAATATCTAGGAATACACAGCAGAACCCTGTCTAGAAGAAAAGAAAATGATAGCAAGAGAGAACCAAAGTGCTGGCTTGTCCTCATTTTCTACCTCTCTGAAACAAGCCATTTTAAAAGAACAGTGTGAATGTAGTCCCCCTAAAGGGGGCAGGGGAGGTTTTCAATGTGCTAAGCAGCAATGAGTTTTGGCTAAATTGATTACAAACTGGGCCTTGTAGCTCAGGAAGCAAGGCCTGGCCTGGACACAAATGGTTACCATACTCATTTCCACAATGCATGGTATGTGCCCACTATTATACACCCTGGTACCACCTCAGCTTGAAGGAACCATGCAGACTGTACAGTGCCAGACTCTCTGGCTACAGCTACCTCCATTCAGGAGACGTTCTCCCTACACCTCAAATGAGTCTTGTAGGAATTCAGCACAATGAGAGCGGTAGATCTCTGTAGGTCAAATATAGTACAGGGAAATAAAGACCTGTTTAATGTGTTCCTCTTTCTCCATCTTTCAAGTCCTATATTCCCTTCATGCAGACACTGCAATAGTTCTATCTGCCTGTGAACTCCTCCCAACTCTAGCTTTAACCCCACACAGGCAACATAACCTTTACCCTCGTCCCCAAAGCCGCCGCCTCCTCTAGGACTACATCTATTCTTTAAGGGAAGCACAAGACTGTTGTTCACTGGACAGGACAGAACCGTGTGATGAGCTCCAGTATTCACAATCCTAGAGGCAATATGACCAGGACTACAACTGATTGATGAAGACAAGTCAAGAGAAACCAGCTCCAGGAGCTAGAACTGAGTCTGTGCCCATCAGCTTCTGCCATGTGGGCTTACTCTTTTCAGGGTCCTAGTTTGCCTTTTATTGCTGTGATAAAGACCATGGCCAAAAAATAACTTGAGGGTCTCTTTCAGTTTATGGATGCAGTACATAATACAGGGCCAGAACTCAAGGCAGAAACCTGGAGGCAAGAATTAAAGTAGAAGCCATGGAGAAACAAGGCTTGTTGGCTTGCTCCCCACGCCTGCTCAGCCATCTTTCCTCTAGAAACTAGGACCACCTGGCCACGGGGGACACTGCCCACAGTGAGGACCCTCTCTCATGAGTCATTAGCCAAGAAAATGTCCTACCGACCTGCTTATAGGGCAGTCTGATGGAGGCAACTCCTCAGCTTATAGGGCAGTCTGATGGAAGCAACTCCTCAATTGAGATTTCTTCTTCCAAGATAAGTCTAGGTCTGTATGGAGTTAACAAAACCCACCCAACACACCAGGCAAGCTTCCATGTTAGGTACAGAGTAACTAACTAGGCTCATGGGCTATTTGGAGAAATCACACGCCTCTGAGACCCCCGTCTCCACCTACTGCCCCTGTGCCTTTCATTCTCCTTTCCTTTCTTAAGACAAGGAGCCACAGGTGCTCCATTTACAAGGCCAAGTCCCCCAACCACTGAGCCACCCCCTGCCGGCAGACATCACCCTGCAATCAGGCTGTTTCCTTTCCTTCTGAACCTGTCCTCAACAAACCTGCTCACTATAAGGTTCTCAAAACAAAACAAACAAAAGCCCCTCTGATGCCATTTCCCTGAAGCGTGAGCTCTGCTCCCCTGTAGAGCAAACCTCTGGCACTGCTGTCACCTAGCTCTCTCAGACCTACTCTAGCCAGCCACTACCCAACCTTCCACTTGAACTTCAGAGTCACTCAACTGCCTACCATCAACTACATGTGCTTGTCCAGAAATCTCAAACCAACTATCTAAACCAACTCCCGTTCTGACCGGCAAATCTGTCCCTCTCCCTATCCTCCCCACACTATTACACAACCACTCTCTCCCATCTCCTCACAAACCTGGGGTACAATCTCCCCCAATCTGTATCTTGTACTCACATACTGTCCACATAAAATCCTGCTGACTCAACTCTCAAGTCAAGTGTTATAGCAAGAAAACACCCACTCGTTTGGCTGCAAATTTGCAATCCTCCTGCCTCAGCCTGCTGAGTGCTAGGATTACAGGGATGTACCACTCTGCTCAGCTCCAACTGTTTCTGTCTTCAGTGCTAATAGGCTGGTCCAAACTGTCATCTCTTGTGTGTTATCACAGACCCCTCCTCATCAGTATTACTTCTTTCGATTTCTGTTTTGTTTTTGTTGTTTTGAATCAGGAACTATGTAGCCCAGGCTCCCCGTGAACTAGACAGAAGCTCCTGCTTCCACCTCCTTAGAGCTGGGATTACAGGTGTGTGCAGCCACGCCCTTCTTCATCCTCTATTTTACCAAGACCATACTCAAAGTAACTGCCAGAGAGGATCATTTAAAACCTTCCTCACAATGCTAAATGGTTTCCAACTTCACAAGGGTAGACTGATTCCTGAAACCCAGAGAGAGGCTTCCAAGCAGACTAGTGGTCCCCTGGCTTTTTCTGAACATGCTAGACGTATGCACTCCCCACACTCCCACCCTCCCAAGCTATTCCTTTCTAGCATCCGCTTCTCAGTGATGTCTGGCTGACCTACTGCCAACCATTCCTTACTGTATCCTCACTCCTAACCCCCTCTCTCCACTTTATCGTTTATGGCCACCCACCACAAAACACCTATTTATGTTGTCTATTGTTTATCTTCTCCATCAAAAGACAGACAGGGACTTTTGTCTATTTTATTTGCTGTACCATCTCCATCACTAGAACAGTACCTGAAACACACTGAGTTTGTAGTGACTTGTGTATTCAGTGAACCACAGCTATAGGAAAACCATCACTGGCTGGCTATGATTTCTCTGACAGGTCCAGAGCATATTCCATTCTGATGTCCAAATAAAGATTAAACATCCCTATGTCTTTTAGATTGAATCAGGAAACAAATGAGAAAGACTATATTATGTTGATATACACACAAATGACTCATTTTCTTATCCTGGGGGTACTGAAAAATTTCTTCAGGCTTCTGCTAAGCCAGAGGCATAGTGACTCTGTGCGTGTGTGTGTGTGTGTGTGTGTGTGTGTGTGTGTGTGTGTGTGTGTAGTGTGAGTGTGTGTGTAGGTGTGTGAGTAAGAGATGGACCAACATCTTTCCTGCTTCCCTCTTGGGTGCACCCACTGAGTGGTAGGATGCCTCTTTAGCCCCACAATTCCTTCTTAGCATCAGCCTAGGCCCTTGGTAAACACAGTGCAAGCAAGCATTTGAAAAGGCTTTTCTTTCTAAGCAGCCTTATCTAACAGGAATCTGAGATGACCTTACCATGTCCTTGGTATCAGGATGCCTCTCAGATATCTAAGATGTGTTCTGCTGGCCTTTGGAGTACCCACTTCTGGAAACACTTCTGCTCTTGAGCCTCTCTAGAAGGGCTCAGACCCTTCTCCGTATTTCCAGGCTCATGTAAGGCCTCTTCATCAGCCCAACTGGTACAGTTTGGATGGTAAATGCCCAAAGGCCCAACATTTTATCCTATCTTCAATCTCTTGGTAGTTTTGGAAAATTGCTTCTACACCTTTGTTCTACAGAAACAAGCACTGTATTCCCTATAAGCAGTAGGTTGAACTAACATCTAACATATATTAGCAGGAGAGAGGCTTCGCTCTCTTAACAGAAGACCCTCACACTCCAACCCACGTTCCACACATCTGCCCATAAGTCACGTGACTGAGGGCCTCTAGTTCACTTCATATCATGAGTTAGAAGAAACATAAAGACTGATCTTAATCGAAGACAGCATGTCCTGAAGAGAAGGGCAAATTAGGTACTTGGCTAAGGAGTCTTAAGGTGAGTAACATCCCACCCTCTGGGTCTGAAGTGCTTATCATGTCTGTATGACACTCAGCACACAGATAATTAAGACAATCCAAGTACCAATGAATAGGCTTGTCAACAAGAAGAAACCATCATGACCTGGGTATCTGCAAGCAGAGCAAGCAGGTTTGGTAAACAGGCAACTCCTTGCGCTTCCTTCAGTGTCTGCTCTCCACGTAGCTCGCCTATGCGCCCTTTGCAAATTACCTGTGGGTTGCTTTTCCTTCTACTCTCTTAGGCTCTAAGGTGTATCTCTCTAAAGTGTTTTTCTTCTACTGTATCTAATGTGGGTTTGTTTGCTTTTTCCCGAAGTTTCAGATTATAGGACATGAAAATACAGCCACCTGGTTGATAGATAAGCATGTGAATGGTCCTCCTGGGCCCCATCCCCTGCGCTGGTCCTCGGTGCACACCTTAGAACAGTTTTCCTTCTTAATTAACTTTCTAGGTTAATCACCTTCCAATTGAATTAGAAAGTTTTCTCAGCAGTGTTGCCATGTGAAGGTTTAGAAACAGCTTGTCAGTTAGGGATTTAACGACATGGCCGGAGATTCAGATGCTAGGACACGGGTGAGGTGGGGAGTGTCCGCTCCCACGAAAGCCACTGTCCTAGGAACACAGCAGCACAGGTCAATTTGTTTATCTTCCCTTACTTATGTAAACAAAAGGCGCAAAGCACAGCAGTGATGTGCTGGCTATCCCATCCTGCAATGAGGCGGACAGGGACTGAGTAGGAACACGGCCCAACTACCTGCCCCAGTGGTAGCTCACTGACAATCAGCCTCTAAGTTCTAAGAGATCGCTGCTTGCAAATGCCAAATTCCAGGTTAACAAACCTTGGAAAATGCAGTTTCCTCACCTTCCCCTGTATCCTTCAACCTTGGGTTGACAGCAGTTAGATGCAATGTTTGTGCAAGTTCCTTCCTATCAAACATTCAGTAAGTGTGAAGGACTCTGAAACATAAATCAGTTCTGGCAAGGAAGAGTATAAATGGCTCAGGACCCCCAGCCCAAATAGGGAGGGGCTTTCACAGTCAGAGGCCTGACAGATCCGGGCCATCAGACAGCTAGCAGTCCAAACTAAGGAGCCCACCCCTGTTGCCCTCCAAGGGTGTTCTCTGCCCTTCATGCCTCCCCACACATCTGCCCTCTCAGCTCCTAGGAATACTGAGACCTCACAGGGATTTACTGCCGGCTTCACAGCTCCAAGATAGCTCTTCTGAGAAAAACAGTCCATTCAGTGCATGGTAACTGCTGAACCCAAGGAAAGGGAAATGAACACACCAACACTAGCCAAATCAAAGCCAGAAGGATGCAGACTCATCCCCCAAGCTGTAGAATTAAGACCAACTTGCCATGCTCACCTTTCACAACCTGGGTTTCCAGGTTTAACACACAACAATGCATTTCTTCTGGCCTGAACTAGTGTAAGGTGCTCAAGATTATCCTTGCCATTTTAAGAGAGAAAGGTTACCAATCCTACACAAGACCACGGATGGCAAAAGACAGAACAGGACATGATTCCGACTAGCCCGACGCTCTGTTCTTTCCCAGCACCTCACAAACTACCTTCCGATACCTAAGGGTCATGCGTGTCTCTAGCTCAAACCCAGAGTTCTGTGGAAGCAGAATCTGGGGTCACGGGTATGGAAACTGATGTCACCGATCTGGGACAATCTCAGGAGACTACTTTGTATAGAAGAGCCCCCAGGAGTTACCCTGATGACCAGACATTGAAGAACCACTAAGTTCCTTCCAAAGGATCAAGTTATTGGTTCTAGGGCTGTACCCAAGCCCACGAGGAAAATACAGTGGGGCCCCGGCTGGCCACATACCCCATTCTCATAGCACCCAGTCCCCCGATTCATCTCAGAGCCTGTCAGAGCAGTGTCAACCAACCAACCCCAAGACTCCCATTCTCTTGGGCCCCCACAAGGATTAAGCAGGTAGGAAACAGTGCACCTAAGAAATTAAACATAACCAAGACTGATGTAGGAACTTTTAGTTCTTCGGAAAGTTAGTTATGTCAAATGATGTTTTGTTGGGGCACACAGGTGAATCAAGACATCTTGCTAAAGCAAACACATGAAAAGACGCTTGATGGAGTAAAACATGACCCCACACACAGTGGGAGAAAAGCACTGAGCTTTCAATTGGTTTGCTCCGCCTCGCTAGTCTTTGCTAAAGACATGCCTGTATTGGTTCGCCTTACACAGCGCTGTTGAGCTCAACGTGTGATAACAGTGCCATTGAGAGAAACTCACCCAAGAACTGCTCTCGAGGTTCCTGTGGCAGCCTGCTCCCTCTGCGGCCTCACCTCAGGCCCGTGGGTGAGCCTGGCAGTCTCTTCAGGATTGAACTACGGCTGCCTGGTGGCTGCTTGCTGAAAGGACTGGACTGTAGCTGCTGGTTTGTGCCTGGGGTCTGCCTGCCTAGAGGACTGTCCTGCAGCTGCTGAATTGTATTTGGTGTTTGCTACTGGACTGAACTGCTGCCCAAGAAGATTGAGCTCACCTCCAAAGAACTATTGCTGAACAGGTCGACTTCCCCCATATCCTAATAACTTTCCTCTTCCACTACCTCTGTTGGGTGGTGGGCTAGAGGAGAGGTTGAACCCTATTAAAATTAGGTTGCAAAAAAAACTTCTGTCTACTCAAGACCACTTTACTATTCTCACTATTATTTCCCAAGTATTCCCACATGCACTCCCCCATTTGGCCCCTAGTTATTTTTCAGGAGCTTGAGTCTAGTTCTGTCTCTGGCTAGACTCATACAACCAGGCAACTTAGGAAATCCTGAGTAACCACTGCAGCTCAGGGCAGCTTGTCTTTGGAGGTTAGGTTCTAAAGTCTGCCTTCAGGGTGAAAGACAAGTGTAATTAAAAAAAAAAAATCACTCACAAAAAAATTCCTTTAGCTGGGACTTGGTCATTTAATTGGAAAACCAAGAACTTCCATGTCTCTTTGCATCATACCTATAGCTTCCCTTTCCCTAGGGACTGCAGACCCAGACCCCTGAGCAAGGAATGGCAGAGTGCACCCCCCCCCCCAACACACACATTTAGCAAGAAGAGTTGATTTCAGAAGTTAAGCTGAGTGCATGATTTGATCTCTTTGTATCTGGAAGGCATAGCTAGGTGCTGTCTGACAAAGAGGAGTCTGAGGTCCCTGCCCTCACAGAAACTATAACCCAATTAGAGATTACATCACCCCCGAAGAATAAAGCCTAAACCTCAGAACTGCCAGACATGTGCTGCCCACACTCAAGGGATGAAGAAATTGCTCTAGGGTAGAATAGTTCTTGGAATTGGAATTGTTTTAAAGATGGGCTGACTCAGCACAAATCAATGTTTCATGCACACCTGGAAGCAAATAGCAGTATTTTTGTTTTAGCTCCATGGTTCCTAATTAAAACACAGGATTCACTGCCACACTGGTCACAGAAATATGTTAAATCCAGGTCCTTGGGGCCACGTACCATAAAATTCCAGCACTTCCGAACTGTAAAATCTTTAAATGGTAATGTATTGTTCCTGATATTTCCTCTAAGTCTCCTTGACTACTGCGGTTTCTTCTCCCTACTCTTGGGACTCAAGGTGAAACAGCAGTTCTTAGAAGATGGCACCGAGCCACATGGCACTCACTCTGTGGAGAGAATGAGATCAAGGAAGCCAATGCCTGGGTTCACATCCTCTGACCCCCAGATAGAGGCAGTCACATCTGTTAGAAGGAGCTTGATCCACAGCCAGTCGGAATAAGGGTAACTAGGAAGAGAGTCCATGTACTGATACTTAAATAGATAGCCCTGACCTATATGGGAAGCAGTTCAATGAATCAACACACTATAATACATTTCCAGAACTCAGCAGCTTGCCAACGTCCCCGCATCTGAAGGTCGTTTCTGAGGTTTCCTCTTACGAAGAGAACATAAACATTGAGCCAGAAATACCACCTTCACAACCAGCTTTTGATTAAGATTCTGCCTAAGTAGCTGTTAAGACTTCGGGTAAGACATTTCATGACCTTCAGCTTCTGTTTCTCCATCTACAAAGGGGGCCAAATGGACTAGATGATCTCCACCTACACCGTAAGATTGAGTAGAACCAACAGTCAACACCAAGGGAGACGAGAAAAGTAGGCCTGGGATGCTCTTAGAAAATACCAAGGAGACCAAACAAATAAAAGAACAACCCAAAAGGAGAAAAGGAAGATTCTGAGTGAAGCAGAGCTCTCTCTATGAGCGCACCTCCGCCCAGGTGGTCGTACACAGGTCCATCCTTTCCCAGAAGAGAGCCATGACAGTCATGGGACAGATTCTACTCAGTCACCACCTCGTACCTTCCGTGGCTAGAGATGACTGGGCCTCACCTACCGAGGAGACGGAGGATTAAAGTGCTTATACCCAACCCCAGACACTCAGTTGTCTGCTTAATAATTTCTGGAGTCTTATATAATTTATCTCCAGGAAACCTGGATGAAGTTTAAAGTACCTAATCCAATGCAACAGTCCCCACAGCGTTAGCAATATCCAGTGCGTTTGGGGGCTCTCAGACACAGTATTGTTCCCCACAAAATCTTAACTAAAAGTGTTAGTGAATATATAGACAGCATTATAGAATGTTTAAATCCAAAATAAATAAATAAAGAGAAAGGAAGAAAAAAAAAGAAAAGAGCCAAATCCTTATGGTAGATTCTCTGCAGCTGTTCATTTATCATATATGCCACATATCTTCTGCCTCAAAGTCATACGTTCAAGAAGTTTGCCTCTGCAATGACTCTAAGGCTGGGTAAAGTTAAGCTGCTTTGGAGTTCATAAATGTGATCAAGAGTTTAGGATATTAATTTAAAACAAGAGCCTTCGGTTTTAATGCGAGGCGGTCTTAGAATCACAGACCGCTTACAACACCTGCATGGCACCCGGCATCTAGCACTGTAGGCCTAAAGTTTCTACTTCTAAATGCATCACCACCAACAGCTTTCATTTAGCCAACAGGTGTCCGTGCCGGGCGGACACTGAGCAGTTTGCATGTTCTTTTAATCTTCACAACAACCCAGTTCAGCAGAAACACTTCCACTCTACAGGTGAAGAAACCATGGCTCAAAGCAAATGAACATCAGGGTCAAAGGCCAAGAAACCTGAGCTCAGCTTTCTACCCCCTCCCCCACCCAGGTGCCTGAGACGTTCCCACCAAGTCTGGAAACTGGGCCCAGAGTCCCATCTGTCTCACTGGCTATCACACACATCCTTCCCTGTGAAAGGAAGCAATGGGCATGATATGTATGGGCTGGGCATGATGACTCTCCTGAACGGATAGATGCTATCCTTGAACCCACTGCCTCCTGGAATGCAGATTCTGCCTTTGGGTTCTAGGGTGTGACATAGTGTCCCTTGCAGTAGGTCTCTACTCATCTGAGGGTCTGACCAGCTACTCCCATCTGTCAGTCTCTATGACAGTGGTTCTCAACCCTCCTAGCCCTACAACCCTTTTAATAAGTTCTTCATGTTGTGGTGACCCCCCCACACACACACCATAAAATTATTTCATTGCTACTTCATAACTAATATTGCTACTCTTATAAATGGTAATATAGATATATCTGATATACAGGGTATCTGGTATGCAACCTCCGTGAAGGGGGTCACAACTCACAGGTTGAGAAACACTGCTTTATGGCTCTTTTTTTTTTTTTTGGAAAGCACCAGGCCTTAGTCTCAGGAGGACCTGTAGCAGCTGTAATAGCAGAGATGCCCTGCGGTAGTGACAAGTTTTAGCAGGCCCAAGGCTGCTTGCCTTAATGACAACAGAGATTCTTGGCTAAAGGCACAATTTGAAATCACTGTCCCCAGGACATTTCTTGCCCCAGTTTCCCCCCATTATAATGTCTGCTTGGACATGTCCATTCAGGAAGCCAATCTCTGTAGTCTGATATGGACAGAATGCTAAAGGCAAAGAATGTTTTCCCTCTATTGGCCCAGTCACTTCTATACTAAGTTCAAATCCTCCGTGGATAAATGTGTGTGTTTCTCCCATAGTGTTTGAGATTTGAAATGTCATCTGCTTGAGTTGACAAAAACCAACTCTCACTTCAGATTTACAGCTGACCAACAATTATTTTCGGGAGAATGCAGAGGCTGGCCACACCCAGAGAATCAGACCCTCTCCCTGCCTGGGACCATCCCACCCACAGTGGACTTCTGCTTCACCTAGCAGGTTGTATCAGAAAAATTTGACCTTAAAATTCTGAAGTCCACAATATGCACAAACCCCAAAGTTGTTAAATAGCTGAAATGGGGGGCCTCTCCTTTCTCCTTGGCTGCACTCTGTTCTCTCCGGTCTGTTGGTCCTGGAAGGACCTGGGTTCAACTCAAGGCCTGGGTGGGAAGGAGGACCTTTTGTTGTGAGAATGAGCATGGATCAAGAATGTAGCCCCACTGTGACTGGGCGACTAAGCTCCAGAAAATCTTCCCCAATCAAAGAACTGGGTCATGTGGGAGCCAACTCGGTTTAAAAGGCAGAGCTAGTCCCTTTCTCCTGGAAGAAGCACTGGGGGGGGGGGGGGGGAGGATGACTGTCACTTCCGAACCTTCTTTTCTAAGTCCCTCCTCAGAAGGGGCACTTTGCTCTAACTCCTCCGTGGGGTCCACCCAGCACTGGGCCCGGAGGATCCTTAGGTGTTGCGGCTCTATCAGGGAGCTGGGAGGGGGAGCTAGTACACCGACTCGAAGAAGCCTGTTTTCACAGCTGATCTAGTCTTAAGGAACAGGTGCTTTTTAAGAAGCATGTGAAAGTATCTCCTGCAGGAGAGCCCATTCTGCAGGGAAAGCCACACAGGACAGCGAAAAGTGGCTTCCCAACTTCCACGGGGCGCGCGAACCAGGGAGGGGACCGGACGGTCGGAGAGTTTGAGAAAGGCCTGGATCTCCCTGAAAGACTTCCCGCAACCCTGCGTCTCACCACTGTCCCTGGCGCACACGTGAGGCTCAGCAAAGCGTGCCACCTGCCGGGGTCCCTGCAAACTAAGCCCGAAGTGGAGAATCGCGGAAAGCACTTCGGGGGAGGGGGAGAGTCAAGTCTCCCGGGGCCGGGCCTGGGGTCTGCCCCTTCGGCTCCCCTCACTCCCCGGAGGCGCCGGGTGCAGGGCGCGGCGGGCCCGGACCTCACAAGTCTTGGGACGAAGAAGTACGAGCAGGCAGGGCAGGGCAGAGCAGAGGCAGGCAGGGCAGAGCGGAGCTGGGCTAGCCCGCGGATGGGCTCGGGACACGCGGGACGCGCGGCAGCAGGGCGCGCCCTTGCTCTCCTTGGCCCGGCGCGGCGCCCCGGTGGGGATGGGAAGAGTCGGGGAACTCACAGCCGCTTGTCCTCCGGCTGCAACTGCCAGTGCATGGCGAGCGAGAAGCCGAAGAGGCTCCCGGGATCCCCCGATTTCCGGATCACGTTGTCCTCGCTGGTGTCCAGGTTGAAGGCTGTGCCCAGCCGAGCCAGAAGCCCCGCGGACAGGTAGAGCAGGCACAACTGGCCCGCGACCGCCATGGGCGCGCGCGGTGGGAGGGACCCGAGGAGCTGCGGCAGCCTGTGTGCGCGCGGGCTCGGGGCCGGGGCCGGGCTGCCTGGCGCGCCGCTGCGGCCACTGGGCCTCGGTCGCCCCTGCGCGCGGCCCCACCCCCGGCCGGCTCGCGCTCTCTGTCCGGCCGCTCCCCCACGCCGGGAGCTAGCAGCCGCTCAATGAGCCCGTTGTTCTCTGGAGACTCTCAGGCGTTTTATCGAGCGACGGGGACTCCGGCCCCGCCCCGCCCCGCCCCTCCCGAGGCCCCGCCCGCCACACGCACCTTCCCCGCCGGCCCCGCCCCGCAGCGGCGCGCCCGTAGCAGCCTTCCCACCTTCCCGCCACCTGCCGGGAAGCGTCCTGGAGCTCCGCAAAGCTAACCAGGCTTCTTCCTACCTGTCACTGAACTGCTAGCAGAAGTGCCTGAAGCCGGCAATTCTGCGACCTATAGGGCTGACTTGCAAAGACGTACTTGGCTCATCCATTCTCCAAGGGTTCAAGACACGCCTAACTGTGCCCAGCTCTTGGGGTTGGCTTGATGCTGCCTACTTGCTGGCTCCCCAGGGACCCAAGCGTCGAAAGCATTGCCCCAGTACACACTTCGGTAGTGCTGTGCTACTTAAAAACACACTGTTTCATTCAATCCTAGGAAGCGGGTTTCTCTTTGCTGATGAGGAAAAAAAAATGTCAACTCAGATTTGTTGGGAAGAACCCCCTAGGTAGGGAACGCTGAGTCCTTCCATGTTGGGTTCTGGAGCTCAGCCATTGTCCCCTTTTCTTACCCTAAATTTCCTAGTCTAGTTAGAACTGCATAGATATAGACAGTTAGAGGTCCGTGTGGGTGGCTTGAAGGCTTGAGTCAAGCGGGCATAGGGTGGGGCTTTCCAGGGAGGTGTTGGCTTTTGAGGCATGTTTATTTTAAGATAGAAAAAACTTGTTTCAGGGACACTCCGAACTTGGCTGAGAACAAACAATGTACATTTTAATGAACCTTTTTTTTATTACCTTCTGACATTTAGCTTAGCATCTTTTTTCCCTTATGAATGTAGACAAGTAAACCACAAAGGCAGGAGATTGTGTATCAACAACACAATTAATTATCAGTAGAAAATATTGTTTTCTCCAGAAAAGTTGGTTGTTGCAGATGTTTCAAGTTACAGTTGTTATTAGGTAGCCACTCTGCTAGATCTTGATCTATGTCAATTAAGAAGCAATTTATTACTATAGAAAAAATGTTAACATTTTGACATATTTTAATATAATCGGTTTTCTTCTTAAAAACATGGATGTTGTGCATGGGGTCTTGGTTTTCAGTGACTTACTGAAGGGGCTTTGTTCTACTCTGTCTCCTATCGATGTAATAAAATATTCTGACCAAAAGCAACCTGAGGAGAAAAGGGTTTGATTTATCTTACATTTCCAGATAATCATCCATCACTGAGGGAACTCGGGACAGGAACCTGGGGCAGAGACCACGAATAGAAGCTGCTTACTGGGGTGTTCCCTCTGGGTTTGTTGAGCCAACTCTCTTATACAAGCCAGGACCCACTGCCTGGGGCTGGGTAACAGTCACAGCGGGCTGTACACTCCTGAAGCCGGATAGGGCCTTTCCTTGGAACCCAACATCCATGCATAGGAAATGGAAGCAGGGTGCAGTCCCAAGGAGACCCAAAGCATCCTTCTACCAAGAGAACAGCCGGAGCTGCTCAGAAAGGTTGTGTGAATGTTGCACGTGGTCTTCACAGGTGGCAGCCGCTGCCAGAGTGAGTCCCCAGCAGATGTGCCACTTCCCACCAATCAGTAATCTCAAATCTAGCCCAGGGTGAGGTATAATGGATCCAAATGTAGACAAGATCTTGAAGATCACACGGTTTGAGCAAGCGCTTCTGAAGGACGGTGAAAGACTGTTGGAAATGACCGTCTGGTAAAGTAGCAAATATCGGCAGTGTGATTTCGAATGCGTGTTAGTCACAGTCATTTTCTTCTTTCATGTACGGCACCTACTATCCCTGAGACACAGGTCCAATTGGTGATGGTTGGACATAATAAATCTCAAGGTCATTGTTACCTTCTTGATTTCAATCCTCAAGTTGACATGTAAACATTTATTCGAAAGATAGTTCTCAGCCATGAGTCAGAGATGTAGCTGCCATGTTGCTGAAATACTCCTGAGCTGGTTAGAAAACGCTGTGCCTAAACCCTGCGCATGTGTCCGAGATCCATCAGATTCTGCTCAACTCCAAGCAACTGCAACTGCCCCCTCTGACTGATCATGCTCAAGTCCTACTAACAAATGGCTATTCTGAACATCTCTCCTCCTGCTAAGACTGATTCTAGGCTGTGGAGGACCCGTCATTCCCTTCCTTAGACATGTTTGGCAAGCGATATATGAATGGTCATTGTTACCTTCTTGATTTCAATCCTCAAGTTGACATTTAAATTACAGTAAATTAAATTTAAATATTACAAATGAATCGAACGATACTTGTTGAGCTGAAACACCATCTTAAGAAGAGGAGGAGAGCCGGGCGGTGGTGGCGCACGCCTTTAATCCCAGCACTTGGGAGGCAGAGGCAGGCGGATTTCTGAGTTCGAGGCCAGCTTGGTCTACAGAGTGAGTTCCAGGACAGCCAGGGCTACACAGAGAAACCCTGCCTTGAAAAACCAAAAATAAAAAAATAAAAAAAAAGAAGAGGAGGAGAAGAAGGAGGAGGAGGAGGAAGGAGATATTTGTTCCAGAATATGCCCATATTGGGCAAAAAAACTATTAGTTGTTGTGCCTGATTTCCACCTATTTCTTGCCTAGGAAGCCAAACATCTATGGTGTTGAGTCAAACTCTTAGACTCCTAACAGAATTTCTTTGAAGATTGTCATTGCTTCCTATGGAAATCACAAGGCTGGCCTTGAACTCCATAGCTAATTGAAGATGACCTTGGACTTGTTATCCTCTTGACTCTACTACCAAGTGCTTCAGTTACAGGTGGACTGTGTCACAAGTCCCAGTTTTCTTTCTGTCTGTCTGTCTGTCTGTCTGGTTGGTTTGTTTTTTGGTTTTGGCTTTGGTTTTGGTTTTGGTTTTGAAAATAGGGTTTCTCTGTGTAGCCCTGGCTGTCCTAGAACTCAGCCTATAGAGCAGGGCTATAGACCTCAAACTCAGAGATCCTGTCTCTCTGATCCCACTAAGCCCAAGTTCTGGGATTGAAGGCGTGTGCCACCACCACCTGGTTTATTCCCAGTTTTTTAGTCCGTTTGAAACTCAGTTATTGTTTCCATTCCAAGACTGAGTTGGATATTTTACAGAAGAGTATTATAAAGTGGAGGTTAAAAGGTTGCTTGCTCTGTACCCACTGAAGATATTGCAGTCTCTGGGGCCGATGATGAAAGAAACAGAAACCCTTAAAAATTATGAGGTAAAAACAGAGGGAGGGAAGCCCATCGTTTTAGTGGGAAAAAGTTGAGACAGAAAGGTCTGTCACTGGTTGCTAATGGATGTAGGGGTGCCCAGCCCACTGTGGATGTTACCAACCCTAGGCAGGTCATCCTGTGTTATGTAAGAGAGTTGGCTGAGAGAAGAGACAGAAACAGAAAGAGATAAATAGGTGTATGGATGGAGCAGGTAGTGTAAAAATTCAAACCTGGTGATAGAAGCTTACTAACTATCCAAGTCAGAGTGTGTGTGTGTGTGTGTGTGTGTGTGTGTACATGTGTACAGAAAGCATACACATTGCAAAAAGAGGCTCTGTAAATTCAGTTACCTGGAAAAACTACTTTATTTAAATGCAGGCACAGGAGGATTCCCATGAGTTGGAGGCCAGCCTGGGCTACATAGCATAAACCTGTCTCAACCCCTCCCCTTCTCTAAAAAGGCTTAGAAAACAAAAAGAAATATGAGAGTCTAATTATACTTTCTCAGAAGAAACTTTTACAGACTAGAGATCTTCACTGGAAAGGCCGTGAGCACTATGAGTAGAGATGTTCACTCAAATGAGAGTTTCAGAATTCCTTAGTTTTACTGGTACCTTAGTTTTACCCGTATACTTGCCAAATTAAAAAATGTTGTTTATTGAATACCTCACCATTAGTAGGGGAATTTTCAAGTATTTTTAGAGTACTGGTCACCCATAGAGAAGGACAGAGAAGCCGTGCCATATCCAATATAGTTTCTGCTTCCTGGGAACTGGAATCACTTTGCTATTAGAGAATTTCCTGTTTGCTGCCTTTATGCAGCATAGAAACCCTTACACGTCAGGGAGACATTCTAACTCAGGCTTACATCTCCTGGGAGTCCTCCAAAGAGGGGTCGTGTGTCGGAGGTTAACACGGTCTGTGAGACCTTGCCCTTGCCTCACACCCTGCCTCTGCCTTATAACCACGTGGCCGCTTCGTCTCTTCACTTTCTCAGCTCTGCAGTGGGAATGACCTGCCTCACCAGTACCTTGCTGTAGAAGGGATTAACAGAGTTGATGAAACATAATATGTCCATAATGTCGCACCAGAGCCAACCTCCACTCAGGCTCAGGCTTGTCCATGTGACAGCTTTCAGGAGCTAGGCATCCTGACCCATATTAAAGCTTCGTGAATGAAAAATAGACATTGGATGGTTTCAATATTCTCAATGATAGGCAGTTTTCTCATGATTCCTTTTTTTTCTCTCTCTGTATGTAAGTATTAGGAAGTTTTCTCTTCCATATTGAATTGTAATATTTTTAAGTTGTTTTGTTTGTTATTTTAGATGTTAAGTCATTTATTTGTTAAGTTGTTTACTCATTAGTTGTTATACATTGTATCTTAGTGGGACAGACATCTCTTTGGTTGAAGTCAGAAGAATCCCACTGCCAGCTGTCCCTTATTTTAACACCCAGATCTATTTTAAAGTAAATTGCTCTTGAATGTTTCTAATTCATTTACAATGAGGTCATTAAAATGTTGTAGACTGCAGAGTATTTCATGGTACCCTTTTTGGGTGAGCGTCTCCCCCCCCCCACCAGAGAAATTTTCTAAGCCAGGAAGCTACATTTGCCAGCCAAATTTAAAGCTTAAACAAATCACGCTCAACGTAACAGCAAGTTCCCAACTCTGAGAGGAGATCTCCATGTGGCAAACTTGGTTCTCCAGCCCAGGCACTCATTATTAGAAAGAAACATGAAGCCATAAGTATCTTGTGTCATACCTAGTACAATCTTTTAAAAAGCTAAATACGAGTTATTTTGAAATTAATCCATTGGAGGGAGAAATTATTTGCTGTGTTAGTCAGCATCTTGTCTCCTGGCAAACTGAGCAGCAGCTTGAAGAAGGGTCTATCTTGGTTGACAGTTTAGAGGCTTCGCCTCAGTCTGTGGTTTGTTGGAGACATTGTTTCTGGGCATGAACCAATGCCAGGAAGCAGAGCATGGAGATGCAAGGCTGTGGGAAGCGGAGCTTTTGGACTTCACAGCTACCCAGAAGTGGGCCAGAGAAGGGGCCACAGCAAGAAGCAGCCCCAGCGACAAGTCCCCACGGACCCACTTCTTCTGAGTAGGTCCCACTCCCACAGGATTCCACCGCCTTCAAATAACATCCATCATGGGTATAGCCTCACCTACTGCCCACCTCGGAGCCTGGAACAAACGGCCTCTCTCGCTCTCACTTCTCTTTCCTTTTTTTTTTGTTTCTGTTTTATGATTTATTTTTATTTTTATGTGCATTGGCATTTTGCCTGCATGTATGTCTGTGTGAGGGTGTCAGAAGCCCTGGAACTGGAGTTACAGACAGGTGTGAGCTGTTGTGTGGGTGCTGGGATCCTCTGGAAGGGCAGTCTGTGTGCTTAACCTCTCCAGTCCCAGTTTCTTTTGAGAAAATGTTGGACTTCAGTTTATATTGATTTAAGTGTATGCTTGTGCACTGCCTGTGTAACCATTAGAGCCTGTGGAGTCTAGAAGACAGTGCCACATCTCTGCAGAACAGGAGTTACAGGTGTGCCACCTGATTGGGTGCTGGGACCCAAACCTCAGTCCTCTACAAAATCAGGAAGAGCTCTTAACCTTTGCCCTGTTGTTCCAGCCCCCTAAGACTCTGGATTCTAATCTGTAAAATGTTCAGAATGCTCACCTCAGCAGATTGGGAGAGAATTAAATGAGATTATATATGGGAGATGTGTAGCCCAGCATCTACTCTTAAATTCTCGCCTAATAAAGCAGAGACTGTGAAAACGGAGGCACAGAAAGCACTTTAACAAAGGAAGTGAGAGACTTCAGGCTGCAGGCATTAAACACAGAGACTATAGGAATGAGCTCACTTAAAGCCGCATTTGCCTTCTCTAAATGGACAGTAGAAACCATTCTCTGTGGTTAGAACTTGCAAATGACCCCTGTCAAATCACAGTTTCTCAGCGACTGAGGTTGAGTAGCAACAAGCTTGCATTTCTTCTGACACTGGACAGTTTCCGTCTTGCCAGCCTTTTAGTGAAGCAGCAAGGCACACTGAACTTGTTACCACGGCCTCAGAAGAGCAAACAGCTCAGGGGAACCGCCGGCTAGGAGGCCTGGTGGGAGAGAGGTGAGAGCAGAAGGGCTTTTCCAAGCACCTCCTGAATCTTCCTTTTTTTACAACTTGGTCAGAGGAAGACTTTACACAACACATTGTTCACCGCCAATGGGAAAACTCATCGCCATTTTCTTGAGTGATTTATGTTCATAATACATATTGCTGCGGATTTCGAAGAAGCTTATGTTACTAATAGGACATTCTATTGGGCAGAGAAATCAAACTTTATGCCTTAATGTTTCTTCAAAATCTTTGCATCTGAAGCTAGGTGTGACCACACAGGCCTCAAGTCCTAGTGCTCAAGAGGTAGAGACAGGAGGAACATAGTTTGAGGCTGCCTTTCAGTAGATAGCGTGAGTCCGCTTGGGATCCAAGAGACCCTGTCTCAAAAACAGAAATTTAGAAGAAGAAGAAGAAGAAGAAGAAGAAGAAGAAGAAGAAGAAGAAGAAGAAGAAGAAGAAGAAGAAGAAAGAATTTGGAAAGCAAGCCACTTGCTTGTGAGTGACTGAGCACTCGCTAGGTATTTAATGGATCTTTTCTGCAGGCCCCTTAATGAAACATTCAGAGGCAACTCCATGGGTTCTGCAGTGTGGACTATATAGAACAAGTAACAAAGAGGGAAGAATGTGGAGAGCTGGGCCACTGGCTAGCTAAGCATGTCCCTGTAACAATGGCTTTGCTGTCCTGGGCCACATGACCAAGAGCAAGGGGCCAAATGTTTCTATATTAGATGATGCATTTCTGGGCATTCCCTGGTGACAAAGGAGAGAACTTGGCTCAAATTTTAGTTCCAAAAATCTGTAGAAGTCAGGGCATAGTGAAGCATGTCTGTAACCCTAGCTCTTAGAAGGTGGAGGCAGAGGGATCAGGAATTCAAGGTCATCCTTGGCTATGTAACAAGGCAACCTAAACTACATGAGACGATCTCAAAAGCAAAACAAGGAAGAAGAAAAGGATCTATAGAACCCCTGAATCTGGTACGTCTGCTCAAGGCAGAAGCCATTGTTCTCAGCTTATGTCTACAGACATTGAAACTGGAATGTTTGTAACGAGAAGCTGCCTGTCTCTGACCAAATTAAGAGCCAGGATTTCCTGACTTCTGATTTCATAATCCAGACCACTCCCTCAGGCCCCTCTTCAGCCTTGGCAGGCAAACAGTCCACTGAGACCCCATTTCCTGCTTCCAAACAAGAAATTGTACTGGCTTCCCAAGTGTGATCTTGATCCAGTGTGTTTTCTGACAGGAAAAAAAAAAAGCCACCAGTAACATGTGAGATTGGGGTGTTTGTATATAAACACATGCTCCTCCATCTAGCTTCCTACTCAGAGCAAGATAGAAACATAGGAAGCCCCCCATGGGATGTGTGCCATCCTAGAACCAGAGGGAACTCTCTCATCCTGAGAGAGTCCTAAGAAAGATAGCCTCCAGTCCACTGTTCTAGAACTTTACCTTCCTTAGCCATTGAATAAATGACTCATCTGTTGAAGTGGGGGTAAAGTTCTGGAGACAGGGACAGTTACCTCTTTGAGTCTGAAGGGCTTTTAGAATTTTCTTATTTACAGTCTGGAAGTAACCAGAATGCCGTGTATGTATTTGAGTTTTTGAAAGGGGCCTGGCTAGGACAAGCTAAGGATAAGTCTAGTGGGTTATAAACAATTTCTATCTGGGATTGTTTTGTTTAGTTTTTGTAAGACAGGATTTTTCACTGTGTAACCCAGGTTGCCCTCAATCTTATGACCTTCCTGAACCTTTCCAGTGCTGGGATTACTGGAATGTAGGCATGCTGTCACCATACCCAGGCTCCATCTATATTTTTTTTAAACAATTTAAAATTCAGGAAGTGTTATGTAGCTTCCAAAATTCAAGTAGCTTCAATTTAGTGTATGTGTGTGTGTGTGTATTTCAGTTATTTTCCACTTAGGATAAAAATTCTAAGAGAGAACTGGGGTTGGTGGCGAAAAGCCATGGACCCCCAGAACCCAAACAGCAGAAGCAGGTGGGTCTCTATAAGTTCGAGGCCAGCCTGGTCTACAGAGTGAGTTCCAGGACAGCCAGGGCTACACAGAGAAACCCTGTCTCAAATAACAAAACAAAATAAAAATTCAAAGAGAAGTAGTCTTCTAAGATGGTAGACCACAAGGAAAAGAGTAACAGGGGTATGCAATGTGTTAGTCCCAGAATTGAAGCCAGACTCAATTCTCTTGGTGATTTACTCAAGGCTGATAGTAACAATTCCAAGCAAGTGTTATCTATTACAAAGCTGTGTGGTTACCCTGAGTCATATATTTGCCTTAATGGATCTTGCAAATGTTACTAAATATTATTAGGTACTTAGTGTTTATCTGGATTAAAAGCCAAGATGTCAGGAGAGGGGCTTAATCGAGCCAAATTTAGAGCTTTTGTTCTCAGAGAAACTTAAACCAAGCCTGGCAAGAAATATAGAATTTTTTGAATAAGAAACATGCCTTTTCCCCTTGGGGCTATGTAAAGGATTCTTAAGAATTTCCTTCTATCTTTTTCCCATTAATGGGTAAGAGATTTGAAAAGTCTTGAATTCCTTTTCTCAGGCCACAAAAAGAGATTTGCAGCACTCTGGTTGGACATAGATGATATCTATTTATTCTCTTTCTGAGTTTCTACCTCTCATCTCTAATCTGAACTGGCCTTGGTAAAGTAAACATGGAGGAGACTTTCTTTTTTCTTTTCCTTTTTTGTTGTTTGTTTGTTTGTTTTTTGCTCCAAGACAGGGTTTCACTCTGTAACTCTGGCTGCCATGGAACTCACTGTGTAGATCAGGCTGGCTTCAGATGCATAGGGATCAGCCTGCCTCTGCCTCTTGAGTGCTGGGATTAAATGCTTGTGCCATTATGCCTGGTTTGTGGAGGAGATTTTTCAAGGCTACAATGTAAATGGCCTTAAAACTTACTCCTGGGACTTCTGGAACACTGATTCTTAAACTCCAAGCCAATATCTAAGGGGTCCACTTCCCATGGCTGAGTAGATATGAACAACTCAGAATGAGAGAGACCCCCTGAGCACAGCCTACCAGTCATTCATGTCAGGATCTTGACAATGGAGCTATCTTGGACCCCACAAGTGTACCTAGCTGCCAGCTACATACTGCTGAGTAACCATGGGAGATACTAGACAGAGCAGAACAGTCACCCAGCCAAACCCTATCTGAGTCTCAGACCCATGGAATTAGAGGGACTAATAAAATAATTGTTGTTTCAAGCCACTAATTTCCAGGGCAGTTTGTGATGACGCAGTGGGTATCCAAAACAGAAATAGTTCAGTGTTCCCATAAGGAGGACCTCTCTGTGGGACAGTATCGGCCTCTACTCCATTGGCCACTTCCTCTGCCATTTTCACAGAGGGATTGAGTCCATAGTGCTAGGCTACAGTAGACTGAACTATTGAACAATGCTCTCTAAGAAATGACATCACGCCAGGCAGTGGTGGTGCATGCCTTTAATACATGGGAGGCAGAGACAGGCGGATTTCTGAGTTCGAGGCCAGCCTGGTCTACAGAGTGAGTTCCAGGACAGCCAGGGCTACAGAGAAACCCTGTCTCGAAAAACCAAAAATAAATAAATAAATAAATAAATGACATCACTTATTCTCCAAAAAAATGACACCCCCCCCCAAAAAAAAGACCATAAAGACTGTGGCGATGGAGATTTCATGACTGCGTGACCAGTAGATCCAAAGCCTGTGCTGATGGGGTATGCTTTGCTCAGTTTCCCTCAGTCTCTCTAGCTTAGGGCTGGGTGAGAGAGCAGGAGACAAATGCAACTGTGCTCCTCATTGTGTGGTCAGTGACAGCTTCCACTGACCCACACAGAGCTACCCAGCCCACTTAGGTTTTAAAATCTCTTCTTGCCCTTGCTGTATCCAAGTCAAGCACATCCATGATCACATGCTGGGGAGATGGCTTGACCAGCTACACTTTCTGTGCACAAGCATGAAGACCTGAGTTTCAATTCCCAGCACTCACACAAACAGGTATCTGCAACCCTAGAAACAAAGCAGGCTACAGACAGGTGGATCCCTGAAGTCTGTTATTCAGACAACCCGACTCAAGTGAAAAACTGTGTCTCAGCAAGTAAGGTGGGCAAACCAGGCATGGTGGCACATACCTTTAATCCCAGGGTTTAGGGAGCAGAGACAAACAGATCTCTGTGTGATTGGAGGCAGCCTGGTCTACATGGTGACTTCCAGGACAGCCAGGCAAATGAAAACACTTAACATCAAACTCTGCTCTCCATACGCATTCATGAACGTGTGTGCCCACACAAACACATACATGCAACACACAGACACACACACCTATGATTACAAAGTATTGAGTTGCCGTTGCAGACTTAGTGGTAAACAAAAAGGCAAATCCCCAAATATCATCCCAGCACAGAAACCAAAGATCCCAGCCGTTCGGAAAACTTCAATGATCATCCCGGAAGCCTCCCTCTTCATTAAATGAACTGTGTGTTTCCCCCCTCTCCAGCTCTAGCTTCATTTTGTGAAAGGCTTTGCTGCCTTCTGAGCCACGAGCAGACAAGCCTATCGAAATGAACTGTAAATCTAATCAGCTTGGCACTGGGGTTTCGTGGGAGCTATGGAGACAATGGCTGGAGTTCTGTTCAGCCTCACTGACTCCAACTGATTCCCAGTTTGGTTCATTTGTGCAGAACAGTTGGAGATACAAAGCCAAGCCCATTCATTTCCAGAGAGCAGCTCCACCAGAGGAACGAGCTGTTGGTTCCCCAAGAGGTTTACTGTCCAAGCTCCAACTTCATCATTTTATTTATGATAAAGCACCTCTTCAGGCTACTCAATTTCCTTTTATTTCCCCAATATTCTGTACTTCTAAGGAGACTCTGGCAACCAGTTTTGAAGTTTGAATCCCAAGGAGACAGGAACAGAGAACTTGTCCAAATCCTGATAGCCCCACAACAGATGATTGAAGTGTGATCCTGGATTGCATATTCATGAACCGATGAGCTGCTTGTTTTTAATGTGTAATGCCCTAGATTACTTCTGAAAGTGGGACTTCCTTTCAGTTCTGTGTCTCACCTACGTGCATCTACAGAAGCATCCGGTTTAGAACATGAATTTCCCTCCCCAGACTGGAAAGTTGAGGAAGCTGCGTCCCCCTCGTTTCCAGTCTCTTGAATTGCACAGGCTTAGCTTCCAAACCGAAAAATGAATGGCTATTCACCGCAGTGCCATCAGGGATGCCAGTTTCCCATCACTCCCCGGTACTGAGCAGAATGCTGTGTTAATTGAGGGCATTTTCTGACCCTGGGCATCTTGTATTTATACACTAGCTGAAGCGGCCAGTGGAAGTGAGTCCCTTTTTGTCCACAAGAAGAGGGAAACCACGTGTTCTTGAAATAAGCAAATGTGAAAACGTTTCTTGCTAATCAAAATGTTGACCGCTGGTTTCTGAGAGGCTGACTGTAGAGCCAATGGTGGATCCTGCTGCTCCGAATCCTCTGTGAGACGAATAGATTTAGTGTGGCAGAGTCAGGGAGCAGAACTCTTGCAGCCAAGCCCAAGATGACCCCTAGACGCACCACACTTCATTGCTGAGCAGGCTGTTGACAGTTCATAAACTTGAATCCAAGAGTTCTTGCTGTATCTGTTTTCACACAGACTTTCCCACCAATAAACTAAACTGACAGCTTCAAGTCACTGTATCTAAAAGTAATGGGAGCGTGTGCACAATGAATGAAATCATGGCAAGGTTCAAAACATTTGCTTTGTAAAATAGTTCATATTGAATGAGGGACATTTTTAGCTCGAATAAACCAAATTAAGTCTCTACTACTTTGGAGGACAACAAAAACCATGCAATTGCTCTCAGTTTGATCCTAGGCAGAGGAAAAAAATTCATATCAGGAAAGTTACAAATACATATACATATACATATACATATATACGAAGTTGGCAGAAATTATCAATGCAATTCTGTAGAAGCCTTGGCATAATCGCCATATATTTCTTGTCATAATAAAATTAGAGTCAAATAGATTGGTAGGAAGTGACACAGAAAAGACAGGGAGATGGCTTGGTGACAAAGTGTTTGCCCCACAAGCATGGAGATCTGATTTCTGGTCCCCAGAATGCACATAAGTACCTGGGCATGGCACTGTGCAGCTGAAGTCCTAGTGGTAGGGAGGCAGAGGCAGGAGGATCCCTGGAGATGATGGCCAGCTATACTTGCCAATTTGGATGGCTCCAGGTTCAGTGAAAGACCAGGTATCAGAACTTAAGGGCAATAATTGAGCAGGATGCCTGCCATTGGCTTCTATATGCACACGCACGAACATGAGGGAATGAATACATAGGTGTGTTGCATACATGCACGTGCTCACATGTGAATGCACAGTTATATAGCACACACACAGAAAGTAGCACAAGAGAATAGATATGCTGGGGCATTCTTTTTTTCAAACCCGGCACCAGGAGGCTGAGAGAGCAGAAGGGAGACTTTGAACCTGGACTTTATTATAAGACCCCTTCTTTTCTTTATGGTATAAGAAATCCATCTGTATTTTCTCAACAAAGAATACTTTATTATCAAATTCATGGAATTTGATAATAAAATTAGTTTAGGCAATATGATTGATACTCAGTGGTAGAGTATGTGCTGAGCACACACACAGCCTTAGGTTTGAGTCCCATGTCCACAGAAAAGAAAAAGGTTTAAAAATCAATTGTAATAAACACTAACATCTGTAAGGTATTTTCTGCACAATAGATACTGTTCAAAACACTTTATATTGTAAATTAGTGCATTTTTTAAAACTCCACAGTATCCTGTACTATATAGCATATATATATATATATATATATAACAGTAATATATAACATATATGTAAATATATGTATAAAACATAACATATATACATATAACCATATATATAGTGTATACATGTAGTAGTCTGTCTGTGTGTGTTTGTGTGTGTATGTTTGTGTATGTACTGTTAATGGTCTCATACATTAGAGAAGTGACAAGCATCAGGGGTTCCACAAGTCCTATGGTTTGGAAGCACTGGAGGGCACATACAGCTAAGGTGTAATTTGAAGTTAATTGAGTGACTAGATCTTTGGGTCTTGACTATTGCTGGTGGAGAGAGATTTAGTGGCAGCCTTGTCTCCAGCAGGAAGCAGAAACCTACACCAAAGTCTGAGATTGTTTCAGGAGAAACTTAAAGTGTACCATGTCTCTCAGCTCTCCCATATCCACCCCTGAAAAAAAACTTAGACTTTGACACATCATGCTAAACATAAAATAGATGCATGTAACTATTCATCTACCTGAGTTATTGTATTTAATCAGTTTTTTTTTGTTTGTTCGTATATTTCTTAAAGATGGCAAAGGAACTGTATGATACTCACGGCTTAAAGCTTTTGACTTAGGAATTCTAAAGGTCGGAGAAACTTGATGCTACTTGGTGCAGAGAAAAAGAGCTTACACAAAGCTCAATGCTGTACGTGTTGTCTTGAGAAAACTAAGACCCGTAAAGAATGAGGAACAGAAGCAGGACCAAACAGTCCATCTCCTTCATCTCAGCAAACATCTTCCCCAGAAAACCCAGTTAGGACAGAAGGTAGCAAGCTTGCTCCTCAATAGCACCCCAATCCCCTAGAGTCCATTGGGTCCTGCAGCAGACAACCATCATGGATCTATCTGCCCAGAAACCAGAAAGCTGCAGAGAAATGCTCGGCAGAGGTGAAGCAGCCCCTGGCCAGCCTCGAGGCCTCCTCACTCAGGCTGGATTCCCTGCTTTCACAGGGCACAGTGACCAAGTTCCGTGCCAGACAACATACCATAATACTTGCCAACCCAGGAGATCAGATGAAAAGAAACATAAAAATCAGCCTTCTTGTTTGTAGACAAAGGCTATAGCCGGTTTGTAGTCTCTGGTTCCTCCTGACATCCATCGGCACAAATGAACTTATCCTAATGTGCCTTGAATCTCATCTACTTCTGGTGTGAGTGTGAGTCCAGTTTAATTTCTTTTTACAAGTGAATGAACTTACTTTAAAGGAAAACGGTGCTGCTTTGTAAGGTATGAGTCACATACTCATTATTAAACAAAGAAACTGGGACAATAGAAGTATATGAAACAGAAAGTGACATTTTCTACCATGTCCAATACCACTCCCTTGAGATAAGCATTGTTAACCCTTAGGTTTACATCCTCCCCTTTGTGCATGTCAGAAGATATTTATAAATATTTGGCTTTCCAACTTTGACTGATGTCAAAAAGCTCCCTGCTAGAAATCGCAAGTAAAACTTCTTCCTTACAATGTATTAAATCCCACTTTGGGAAACCTAAATATACAGACCATAAGTACAGGATGAGGATGAACTGGCTAGGTTTCTGCAGGTTACAGACGGCTCAAGTCTGATCACTTAAAAGCAGGACTCTGGTTCTTAGTGATGTTCCTAGTACAAGCTATGGAACGTTCTTCCAGTTCTGGCCAGTCTGCTGAGTTCCAGAAGAGCTTCAAGGACGGGGAAGCCGAGAGAGAGAGAGAGAGAGAGAGAGAGAGAGAGAGAGAGAGAGAGAGAGAGAGAGAGAGAGAGAGAGAGTTTTCAGTACTCAATATTATCTTATTTAACATTCACAAATTGATTTTGCACAACCTTTCTGGTGGCCTATACTCTGGTGATTTCTTTTGGTTAGAACTATAATTATGACTAAGGTGATGTTTTCTTGCTATTTAGGGAGGTGGCTAGAACTTAGTGTGATGTAAAAAAAAAATCTCTCTAGTCTATGACTAAGAGAAGTTCCCACCCAGATACCTGAGGGTTGTGCCTCCACATGCCACAGCTGAGGCAATGTATCCTCAGGTGCTATTTATCTGCAGGGCTCCACAGGCTGCTGAGGGACAGCTGTACTTGGGAAAGACCAGAAGCTTCCCACGGTAAGCATTTGCCCCTTTGTGGGCCTGTAATTAGAAGAGATAACACCAAGAGGCTTGGTTCTCCTCATCTCTGATTATCAGCTTCCATTTGGAGCCCTGTAGTTGAATAGGGAATGTGGGGGTGAGTTGCAGAAAGTCTGCATTTAGCACAAGTCCCAGATGACGCTCTCCTCACTGTGGCTTGAGATACCAGGAAATTTGGTCCAGCCATCCTCACAAAACAGGCAAAGTCAAATGGATGGTTAGCAAATCAAAAGCAGGGTAGTTTCAGTTATCATCCAATACACCATCTTGGGCACAACGCTGACCTCTGACCTGAATCTCATCATTACTTTCACTGTGTCCTGGAGTGTTGCATCTGCCTCAGTGGATTCACCCGTAGGATAGGGTGAACAGTGCTTGTCCCAACAGGAGGAGCAGTGCCAAGAATTGGTGCTGAAATATAGATCAAATGCTTGTTCGGAACAACAACAAAAGGTTCCCCAGTTTCTGCTACTATATTTAAACAAGAAATCAACAAACAGTTACTACTTCAAACAAGGTAGAGTGTCATTTCTCAAACTGAGTTGAATACATTCGGAATGAAAACATGTGAACCTGGGGCTTTCCTCTGGACGGTGATCTAAGAAAAGAAATCCAAGAACGTTCTAGGCCATCTTGGATGACCAGCTTGTAACCATATGCTGCCTGGAGTTCATTATCCACATTTGTGTTTCAAAAGGAAATTGTGTTAAACCGTTGAAGCCACGTTGAACACAGTGCTGTATACAGGAAATGCTAAACTGGACAACTAACAGCAGATCAGTGGATAAAAACAAAATATAGGCATTGACAACCAGGAAGAGAGCAGCGACAGTCTGTCATAGTCAAGATCAAAAGAATCAAGCCAGCAACTGAAGTGTGAAACAGACACAACTTCCTATTGTTCAACCCCACACCGGCAATGTAGACTTGAGAGAATACCATCTGCCACAGTTACGAGCTGCTCATTTGGATTTACTGATCCTAAAATTATGAATATTTAAAATAGATTTTGGTGTTATATCTGAGGGCCAAAAGACCAAGAGGTATGTAACTAGTTGTATGTTTATATTTAAGTAATATTATCCATAAAATGATTTAGACTGTTATGTGGACTAATCGTTTTCATCAAAAGTATTCTATAAATTGATCAAAGCTGAGAAACACTGAAGGCGCTGGAGATCTGGTCTTATTTACTGGGTGCTGTGTTAACCACTTAAGAGAACTTTCTGCCCAAGTCGCCTGACTAGGGTCACAACTTGGCAAACTTTCAAAAAATACTTTCATTGTTCTATTTGTATGTGTTTGTCTTTGTGGCATATGAATATATATGTGTATGTGTATTCTGCATGTGTGTGGACATATGAGTTTGACGATAATTGTATGTGCACACATGTGGCAACCCAAGGATAATGCCAGGAATCCTCTGGTATACTCTTCCAGCTTATACTTTAAGGCAAAGTCTCCCAAACCCCACAGCTACCCATGTGGATATGGGTAGCGTAGCCGGCTTGTTCTGGGGATCCACTGTCTCTGCCTTGGAAGTTGTGAGTATAAGAAGGCTGCCAAGCCCACCCAGTATTTTACGTGGGTTCTGGGGATCTGAACTCAGTCTTCACCCTTGCCAAGTGCTTTAGCCTCTAAGCCTTCTCCTCAGTCATGTAAAATTTATTTTTAATTAGTAAACACAGTAACAGGTTTCCTAGTGGGGTCAGTTGCAAACTAGTTTGGTGGTTGGACATTTTGGTTGATTCCCACCAATCTGGCTGGCCACCATCCCTCACCACTCCCATGGGCCCCCAGCATTCTCTGTTCCATTTTTTTTATATCACATGTGTTCTATTATCCTCCCCAATCCTTTCTCTATAAGATTCTTCCCCCCCCTATCTCATAGGACCTGTTCTAGTTTCTTGGCTTCCACTCACATTCACACCCACATAAATACACATATGTAACAATTAGAAGCGGGGATCTGCATATGGGCTAGGATGTGCTATATTTGTCTTTCTGAGCTTCCTTTGATGAGTTTTAAGTAGAGATTTAAGACTTGTAGATTTTCCTAATATTGGTTTTCTTTTTAATGTACATTTTTCAAATACTCATTTACTTACTCATCAAACATTGTATACCAGCTGTTTACATTACAGGCATGGCGCAAATGTTAGGAGTAGCATTCAATTAATCTATTTCTGTAAGAATATCATGTTGAGAGGGGCTGGGGAGATGGCTCAGCAGTGAAGAGCACAGGTGTTCTTCTAGAGAACCTGTGCACCGAGCATACATGTGCTGCACAGACATACATGCAGATAAAACACTCATGCGCATTAAAGCAAGTAAGTGTTAAAAAAGAGTACTGAGAGTCATATGATGCTTTTGAAAACCTGGGACCACCCTGAATCAGTTATTCTACTTTCTCAGCACTTTCTTAGATACTGATTTTTTTCCCAGATGTATACTAGAACATTTTTGTTATAGTCTTCCTAAAATCTTAAGGGCACAGCTTTTTACTAGCAAGGTGCTAAAAATCAAAGCTTAACTGGACCTGGTGACATGGCTTTTAATCCCAGCACTCAGGAGACAGTCATGTAGATCTCTGTGAGGTCCCGGTCAGCCAAGGTTACATAGTGAGACCCTGTCTAAAAGACAAGCAAGCAAACAAACAGAACAACAGAAAATAACCAAAGCTTAACTTGAGAAATTGAGTTAATCGTATTACAACTTTACAAGTAAAAATATAGTACACGTTTTTCCAGGTATTTAAACTTGCTATTGCACACTCACATACACCCAAAACCAAAATAAGTAACAATAATGAACAAAATTATGGCTTTTTGCCAACATCTAGGCTTGGCGTGGCTAAGTCATCTTGTTTGGAGTGCTGAAACAAGAGTATTGTTAACTAATTGATCGTGGTGGCACGCACCTTTAATCCCAGCACTTGGGCAGGGGCAGGGGCAGGAGCAGGGGTAGAGGCAGGGGCAGAGGCAGGGGCAGGGGCAGGAGCAGGGACAGAGGCAGTGGCAGGAGCAGGGGCAGGGGCAGAGGCAGACAGATCTCTGTAAGTTTGAGGCCATCCTGGTCTAGTTCCAGGACAGCCAGAGCTATCCAGAGACACTGTCTCGAAAAACCAACCAACCAAACAAACAAACAAAACCCCCTGTAAACAAGATGGTTTCCAAATAACAGACATTTCTCTTTCTAGAAGCTAGGGAATTCAAGACCTAGGCATTAAAGGCTACCATCTGGTGAGAACTTGGTGCTCAGAGGCAGGGCCTTCTCACACAGCAGAAGGGACTAGGAGCTCTCTGGGGCCTCTTTTCTAAGGCAGCTAATTCCTTTCCTGAGGCTGGAACCATCAGAGCCTGGCAACCAGTCCTAACTCTATTGAATTGGGATGTAGCACTAAATAAGTATGGCGGGGGAGGGGGGAGACAGACAGACAGACAGACATAGACATGGAGAGACAGAGAGAAATCCTATGAATGGATTTTTATTTTAGTATGCTTCATTTCTTCCTATAGAAACAATATTGACTTGCATAACTGGTCTCTGTTGCTTATTCATGCCGGTCGCTGGCTACTTCATAGTGCTTTTCACTCGAACACCTTTAGTGGGCAAAGCCAATTTAAATGATGCCATCTGTTTAGAAAGTTTTTAACGCACTCATTCTTGTAACATTTGCATTCACCTTTTTGATGGAATGTTTGTCATAACATAAATATCTGGAGCCACACCCTGACTGGTAAAGCTGCCACCATGGGGGTGACATACCTGACTGTATCCCAGGACATTCATCTTAATTTGACACACGGAGTTTCTCGGTTGCTTCCCTTGGTTTAGACAATCTTCTGACAGACTTCTATTTTTTTAAAGAAGAAATTATTTCAAAATTAAATATTTGTATCACATAAAATAATGTTGTGTTACAAAACAGGAATGGAGCCTGTCGCCAAGCTTTGTGAGGTGTTGGCTTCATCAGATGTCATTATAACATTGAGTGACAGTGGGCTGTGCCCATCTCCAAAGAGTGACAGGTCAGAAGGAAGAATCTGGTCACTGACCACTGCTTGCCTTGTCAAGCTTGGTTTTGGAGCGGGGAACGGGGGCATTTTTGTTGCGTTTGCTCACTGCTTTGGCCCAAGGAAATGAGTTGGATGATTGCCCTCTTTTTTTTTTTTTTCCAGAGATGCCATAGATTAATTTTAAAGACTTTCTTTCATCTACATAACAGAATGAGTTCAGATAGCCTTTTAAGCTATTATCTGCACTTAAGAACTTTGTGCGGGGAAAGTCATACCAGCCACACAAAAGGCGTCTGTTAGGAACACTGGACAATGAGAGCTTGACATTTTTTTCTCCTTCTGCCTCCAGAAAAAAAAAAACCCAAAGCAACTATTTTATTGCATTTATGTCTTTCATAAAAGAATGTGTGGTTATATTTATATGCCAGCAAACGGCATGGAAATGCCTGGATGAAGGCACTTGTTCAGGGTGGGGAGAAGTGAGGGGAATCCTATTCATGCCCCGTTCCCATTGGGTTGCAGATAACTTTGTGCTCTCTTAGGCACTCAGACTGCACACTTATTTAAATGTAAGAAAAATAATCTGTATGGTGCAGGAGAAGAGCAGCAGGGAGGCAGACACTGGAAACGATGCGCAACGAATTTCACATTTTGGCCAAAAGGTGATACGGCGTACACAAAAATTTAAACAAAAAAAAAAATTAAATTTTAAGAATTACTTTGCTCTTCCAGGTAAATGGCTCTTGGATTCATTTCTGTTTTCCTCCCTTGGCTTCACTGATTTTGGTTGAGCGTGTGTGCACATTCTTTGATAGAAATTGCTCTAATTAAAAACCACCCGCGCCAGAGAGCTTGGCCCTGGTCAGGAAGCCCTGCTCTTAGCTTAGCAGAAAGCAGTTGGTAGAAGGGCTTCATGTCCTGCTTGCCCTTCCAAGGGAGCTGTGGTTTCTCCAGCACAATCTCTTCTTTGAACACGACATGAAAACACATTAGTGCTCTTTTAGGAACAAAGAAATATACATAGGAAATAAAGACATTGTTTTATCAGGGCCTCATCTTCTACACTGACGTAAGTTGGCTGGAAATAAAAGCATCCCCTTCCGAGAGGAAGGTGGCTTGGGTCTGGTTTCTCCATACTTACAACTTCTACTAAATCTACTGGACTTGAGAAATGAGGAGAGACCTGGACCCACTTCTTCCTTGCTTGGGTTCAACCCAGTCTTTCCTAGCCAGGTTACTAATGGTAGCCACACCATGGGTAGGACTGGTTGCCACATAACTAGAGCTTCTGCTGGGTCCCTTTATCTGCACTGCATGTGATATGTCTAACCAGATTTATTGAAATGGATTCAGCCTCATTCCAAGTGAGGAAGAGTCTCCACTGTTGAGAACAGGAAAGTATCTTCTTTCATCTTGTCCTACAAAGATAGGCCAGGGACAGCCAAGGATGTCTCTCTCCATCAGTCCTCTGATACCAGTGGTGCACCCATTGCCTGAGGTGACCTCTCTAGCATCCCCTTCTGAGGTACTCTCTAGTTTCTTCTCTTCTGAATCTTCTTCTTGAATTCCATTTCTGACTCTTCCCTACCAGTGTGGACCTGATGCCCTTTATCCCTATTCTTGGACCAAACACTAGCCCCATTCACTTATATCACTACTCTGAGGTTTTGGTTCAGTCTCCTTCCATTCGTCAGCAAAGACATAACTCAGGACAACAGGACTGTGAAACACAGGGGACACCCAGACTGTGTTTGTTGACTCTGGGTTTGTTCTACTAATCTTAAGAGCAGGAAATCTAGTTGTGCTATTCGATCGTCTGGAACCTAAGGATATTTAAGGAACATCCAAGCCAAGTGTTGACAAAAGTCACATGGCTTTAATTACTATTAAAAGAACCAAGCTCTTCAAGAAATATAAACAAACAGCAGCGTAACAGTCTTCCATTCATCTCTTAAAGAGAGGTGAGTTTACAGATCTTTTTCTATACTTAGTGACCACCTATTGTAGTATGCAGTAACTGAAATTACTGGTAACAGAATTTTTTTTTTTTTTTTGGTTTTTCGAGGCAGGGTTTCTCTGTGTGGCCCTGGCTGTCGTGGAACTCACTCTGTAGACCAGGCTGGCCTCGAACTCAGAAATCCTCCTGCCTCTGCCTCCCAAGTGCTGGGATTAAAGGCATGCGCCACCAATGCCTGACTGGTAACAGAAATTAATAAAGGCACAGTCAGTTACCACAGGAACTTCACAATGTAAAGAGGAAGTGAGACATATCCACAGATGGCAATGGGACATTGAAAGATATGTGTGCCAAGGGCAGCAGGGACCTGAAGATAAGCTTAAGAGACACTGAGTCCAGGGGTGGATCATTCCCTAAGCATTTCTTAGAGTTGCTCTATGTATGTTCCAGACACTAGGAACAGAGCTGAAAAGATCCCTGTTTTCTTCACTTTCCTAATTACAAGGTTATCCAAAAAGCAAACAGGCACGTGATAGAAAATGTGGCAATGGCCAACAGGGGTTCATACGGGCACAATGGGGCTCAGAGTGGGGGCTTCAAAGCAAACATGACACTCAAGACTGTCCACTGACCAGCTGGACCTGACTCCCACAGTCTCTAGGCCAGTGTGGACAACAGGGAGCTTCCTGGAGGAAGTAAGGCCTGAGTAGACATTGAGGACAAGTGAAACCTGGCAGGAGAAAGGCATTTCAGACAGAGATATCAGCACAAGGAGATACTTAGCGATTTGAAAGTCCCAGACACATCGTTGGGATGTGTCATTCCTTAACCACGCACCCCTAGGGAGCGCCCAGGTCACATACACTGGGGCTTATCAGAAGCAGGTCCCCAAAGGAGTGACGTGTGAAGATAGCCACAACTAAAATAACACACACACACACAGAGAGAGAGAGAGAGAGAGAGAGAGAGAGGCTGTTACTAACCAGGAGCCCAAGACACACCCTGGGATGAAAACCCAACAAGGGAGTCAAGGATGAAAAGGGAGAAACTGGTAAGTAAGGAAAATCAAGCCAAGGATAGAGGGTGAGAAGTAAGACTGCCTCAGGCAAGATTTCCTACAAACCAAACAACAAACCGCTCCAGCCCTGTTCTTGTGAGTGATGTGTAAAGATAGCTAGTGAGGCTGAATGCAGATGTGACCAGGGCAGCACATAGGGAGCTACAGAACAGGTACAGGACTGTGTGTCTCTTTCTTACCTTTTGTATGCCGCCTGTGAGGGATGGTGACTACTGGAGACTCCCCATTTCCTTCAGCCCTGTGATGCATTCACAGCAACACACAAACAAACAAACAAACAAACAAGAAAAAAGGATTTCAGGCAGAGTTATCAGCAGAAGGAGATACTTAGTGATTAGAAAGTCCCATACACATCGTTGGGATGTGTCATCCCTTGACCACACACCCCCTAGGGAGCACCCAGGTCACATACATTGGGGCTTATCAGAAGCAGGTCCCCAAAGGAGTGACGTGTGAAGACAGTCACAGTTTTTCGTCCCTAGGACCTCCTGGTGGAATTGTACAGGGGCATCTTCTTTACCTGGCTTGCAATGCCCTAGCAACCATTGTCTCCGTCCATGAAAAATAAAGGGCTCCTGGACTCCCCTGTTATTTGAGCTTATTCCCATTTTTGCTTTGGCTGAAGTCTTTCCAAAAGGCCCCCCATTAAGTCTCTTTTTTTGTTTGTTTGTTTTTGTTTTTGTTTTTTTTCCAGAGCTGAGGACCGAACCCAGGGCCTTGCGCTTGCTAGGCAAGCGCTCTACCACTGAGCTAAATCCCCAACCCCCCCATTAAGTCAACAAAAGCTTTCAGCTACTAAAATAATGGTTTTAAGTGACTGGCATTCTATTTGGTTACTAAAGACTTCCTTATATGGCCAGATCCTATATATATGTGTGTTGAATTCTCACAAAGAGAACAACTGTAAGATGGGGGCGAGTTACCTTTCACAGAAAGCACTCAGTTGTGGCCTATTAAGGAATTTCTGGCACAAAGTTCATGCTAACAAAAACACTGTTTAAAAAAAAAGTGTCTCCCAGAAATATTTTTACCTGAGCCAAAAACATTGCCCAATTTCTTCTTTTATTCCAGAAACATTTATTGAGCAAGTCCAGGCTAGGCACCTGCTTGGTGCTAGGGAGAAACAGCAAAGCAACATCCCTACATGAAGAAACTCATGGTCCTGAGGGAGACAGCCATGAATAGACCCACTTTCAGAGAACTGTGAGTCAGGAGATGTGAGTGACCAGGTAGTCCAGGGCAGGCAGGGAGTTGTCTCAAGAAGAAGCAGAAGCAGCCCTTCCAAGTCAGGAATGAACACATCTCCTGACATGCAGGTCCACAATCTCTTCCAAGTATGAATGAAGGTGAGAAGGATTCCCAGAGCTTCAAGGCATTTACCCACTTCAGGGCAGCAGACAGGAATCCTACACCCTTGCTGAGTTTTGGTCCTACACTAGGTACTGTCACATGCTGGGTATTAACTCAGAAAGTTCTGAGGCTGGAACTCAGGTCATGAGGGCTGGTGGGAGGCTTCTTTATTCACTGACTCATCTCTCTAGGCCTTAGTTCTTGCCTTGCTATATCAAGTAATTAGTTAAAGACTACAAAACAAAGCTGGCGGGAGCTCAGCATCACTGCAGCCAAGAAAATTGAAGCTGGTGGTGGTCTGAAAGCTATCACAATGTTTGTACCAACTGGAATCTTCCCAGAAAAATCTATGTCCAGTTAGTGTGGGAACTGGAGAAAAAGTTCATTGGGAAGCATGGAGGCTTGACTGCTCTGAGGAGATTTCTACCTAAGCCAGCTTGAAAAAGTCATAGGAAAGATAGGCAAACATGCCCTTAGAAGGCACACCCTGACTGCAGTACATGACCCCATCCTTGAGACTGTGGTCTTCCCAAGTGAAATTGTGGGTAAAAGGATGCCAGCCAGCCCATAAAGGTTGGTTTAGACAGAATACCATGGAACAACATTGCACAGAAGGGTGAGACTATTTCCAGTGTGTACAAGAATTCCGTAAGCAAGGACATTAATTTTGAATTCCCAGGGTTTCAATTATAAATGGAAGCAACTAAATAAAATATCATTAGCAGTTTAAAAGAAAAGATTACAAATAAAAAGTTTTTTAGATCCAGGAAAATTTTCTGTATATTTAACCAGGTAAGTTTTCTTAAGTTGGTTTTTATTTGCATTTGATTTAGAAAGTAGAGAGCTTCTTGGCATTTTCTGTGATGCATAGTGAATGCCACCTGATAATCTCTGAGGAAAAATAAAAAAGCTACCCTTTATGTACTACATCATATAACACTTGTGTGTGTTAACTCATCAAAAAAAAAAAAACCCAAAAAACCCATAGCTTTGTTTTAAATAATACACTTCAAAATGTTAAAGGGTATATTTATGTATACTCTATCATGGAACTTATTTTTTATTATATATTTATAGGTAGATCGTGAATGTGGTTTAAGTAGTTTAAGTATTGTAGGATTACTTCAATACAGAAGACTTTGAAATTTTATTTTTGTTTTTTGTTTTTTAAAGATTTTTATTTATATAGCTGTCTTCATACACACTAGAAGAGGGCATCAGATTCCATTACAGATGGTTGTGAACCATCATGTGGTTGCTGGGATTTGAACTCAGGACTTTTGGAAGAGCAGTCAGTGCTCTTAACCACTGAGCCATCTCTCCAGCCCTGAAATCTTACTTGTAAGACACAAAGCTAATTTAATCAAAATAGTTATTCAGCAACAAATGTTAGCTCCTGCTCTAAAGACAGAGTCAAATGTTTTTCCCCTTACTGCTCTTTTAATACCTATTGGCTCTTTATATTTTGACGTTCAGGTCTCACTTTTCCTGGAAATGACTAAAAGTCTGTGATATAGTTCGTGCAAGCAGCCATTCAGAAACACCTGCCGCATACTCAGAACTTCACAGGGTTAATCGCCAAGTGCATGAGAGTAAGCATGACTCTGTTCTGGTCCTTCTGATAGTTACTAAGTGAGAAGTACACAAACACAAACAGATGATCCTCCACTCATGAGGGGGCTGTGTGCCAGTAAAATCATCACTGAGGCAAAATTGCATCCAATACTCTTAACCTATTAGAAGCATAGTTTAGCCTTGCCTAGCTTGGTGTCACCAGAACACTTAGTTTATAGTTGGACAAAATTATCTCACCTGTGGTGGTTTGAATATGCTTGGCCCAGAGAGTGGCACTATTAAGAGTTGTGGCCTTGTTGGAGTAGGTGTGGCCTTTGTTGGAGAAAGTGTGTCATTGTGGGCTGTTGGGAATGGTTCTGATGCTTTCTTTGATCAGGAATCTGCCTGTGAACACTGAAGGTCCTGTTCCCCAATTGGTTCTTGATCAATCAATAAAGATGCTAGCAGTCAATGAGCTGAGCAGAATAGGTGAGACTTCCAGTTTCCCTCAGGCAGGCTTGCAAATGCAAGGGGGAAGAGAATTCGCCGTGCTTCAGAAGGAGAAAGAACCACCACTAGCCGTGTGAGATCTAAGGCAAAATGGCCATTGGCCACTTCCTTGACTGGGCCTGGGGTAGTAGGCAGGAAATTAGAAATGCAGCTAAGCTGAGGGCGGATTTAGAGTGCTGAGCTAGGTCTAAAGGTAACTGAGCAACTGAGCTGAGGGCACAGTTTGAGGTGTTGAGCTGGGAGTGAAGGGAAGGGCAGCGAGTTGAGAGAGGCTTAGAAGGGCTCGGCCATTGAGCTAAAGCATATCAAAGATAAACTAATGTGTGTGTGTGTGTGTGTGTGTGTGTGTGTGTGTGTGTGTGTCATCCAAGGATCTGAGGGAACCTAGGCAGGGCTGGTAGCATGGTCCACCAGGACCTTAAAGCAGGGTAGTGGGAACTACACACTACAGTGGGCATGGGCTTTAAGACCCTCCTCTTAGATGCTTGGAAGCTGGTCTTCTTCTAGTGGCCTCCAGATGAAGATGTAGAACTCTCAGTTCCATGTTTGCCTGGATGCTGCCAAGTTCCTGCCTTGATGATAATGGACTGAACCTCTGAACCTGTAAGCCAGCCCCAATTAAATGTTGTTCTTTATAAGAGTTGCCTCAGTCATGGTATCTGTTCACAGCAATGGAAACCCTAAGATACCACAGAAAGTACATTTAATGATAAGGTTTTGAATATTTAATGTAATTTATTAAATACTGAATTAAAAGTAAAAATAGAATGGTATGAGTATGCTTTCATACTGTCTTGGAATTGAAGATCAGAACCTCTGACAGTTGAACCATTAGAAGGTAGGGACTACTTGCCACTGAACTATATTATGGGGGCTAGACAGATGGCTCAGCAGTAAGGGGTGAATATGGCTGTTTTCAGAGAACCTAAGCCGGTTCCCATCACCTATGTCAGATGTTACAACCACCTGTAACTCTAGCCCAAGGAATCCAACACCCTCTTCTGCTTCCATAGGAACCTACACACACCTGCACATACACACATACATACATATACATAACTAAAGAATAATTTAAAAAATATATATACTATTTACATAATTAAAACCTGTTCAGTCTATATAGTATTACTTTTTTTTTTTAGGGCTGACCATTTGTTAGTATTTGTGTGTGTGTGTGTGTGTGTGTGTGTGTGTGTGTGTGTGTAAAACAACAATTAATGAAAAAGTGGTCTTGAATTGAAAAGCAAGCAAGGAGGGAATATGGGTGCACTTGTAGGGAGGAAAGAGAAGGGCAAAAGGATGTAATTATAACCTTAAAATTAAAAGAAATCATTAATGTCTATATTATGGTACACGGTAACAGAGAAGCAAGCACCAACACTAACACCATGGAAACAAAATGTATAAAAGCCATGGTTTCTAGATCCTTCACATTCTAGAAATGTAGAAGCCCGTGTCATTATAACACTAAAGGATGTTTTCAGACTATCAACACAAAGATCTAGAGCCAAGTGTACAAATGTGAAGAGGGGTATTTGGAAACCCTTCCAGGAAGTGGGATTAGCACACTCTTGAAAGATGTCTCTATTACCCCTGGCATGCAAGGCCACTGGAGTCAGATGGCAAAATCAATCACTGAGGAAACAGATTCAGACCAGCTGGGAAGAATGGCTGGATTCCTTCTCTCTGGAACGGCCTGGGAGGGGCACCCTAGCCAGACATGCCCTCTACTTACCTCCTGCCCTCTCAGCTGGTACAGTAAACACCTTCTGGGCTTGACCCATCCCTGTCCCTACACCTGTGTCCTTTCCACGCCTGCAGAGAGAAATGTCCTTGGGATTATACTGTGCACAGGGGAGAGGGTGGGAACAGAGGACACCTGAAAATCCCCAGTGAGTTAGGAAATGGATTCTTCATCTCACTAAGCCAAAGGGGAAGTCGTTTCATATACCAAGCTTACACTTAGGAGGTAGTGATAATTCTTCACAATTAGCCCCTTCTTCCCGCCAAATCTCCATGGGTTCAAGTCCCTTGGAAATTGCTCCCTCCCATTCTTTCCAGTCACTGTAATTAGTTCCCTACATAATGTTATTTGAGGGTTACTGACCTCTAATGAATAATTTGATGGACTGTAAAAAAAGATGTTGTTTGAGGCAGGGCCGGGGGGGGGGGGGGAAGCAGTGGTGGCACACCCCTTTATTCCCAGCACTTGGGAGGCAGAGGCCGGTTTCTGAGTTGGAGGCCAGCCTGGTCTACAGAGTGAGTTCCAGAACAGCCAGGGCTGTACAGAGAAACCTTGTCTTGAAAAAAACCAAAAAAACCAAAAACCCAAAAACCAACAACCAACCGCCCCCCCCCAAAATGTTGTTAGAGGAAGGTGGTTTTCCATTGATAGAAATCTAAGGGCCCAGACAAGTTGCCTGACTTGTCCCAGGTTACATGAAGTGGCAACATAAGATCTTGAAGACCACAGTGTCGGGATTCCTTGCTTGTCACAGATAGCTTCTTACATATGCCATAGCTCTCACCCCAGTCACGCCTATGAAGAATGAAAGCGGTTTATACTTGTGCAGATTTTCTACATGTCAGTGAGCTTCCAGGTACGTATTTCTCTTGACAAAGCAAATGGATATCAGTTCAGCCCCTTATTGTACTTTAGTTTCTCTGCTGGGCTCTATTGATCTACACCTACCTACCCGGCGGGTTGCCTCACACACTGCAGAAGGTCTACCTGGAATCCACCCAGAGCCTGTCCTCCTGAGGGACAGGGAGAGGATACCACCCAGAGAGCTTGTGGAGGCGAGGCACAGTCAACTCCTGGGCTTCGCATCTGTTCCCTCTCCTGGCAGGGACTATCGCTGGAATTCGGCAAGAAGGCTGAGGGTAATTACTTGCTCTGGGGCTGACAGCTGCTAAGAAGTTGTGAGGGAGTGTCAGTTTTCCACAGGCAACTAACTGCATTTCTGAGAAAAGGGCCTGAACTTGAAGAAGGAAAAAAAAAAAAACCTAGCACTTATTTCTCTTTCATGAGAACAAGCTGTTAAACCTGAAGGGGTAAGAGAGTTCATAAACCCCTTGATCCTCCACTCTTGGTACATTCCACCCATCCTTGACTAAGAAGTAGGTCTGAACTATAAAATAAACAGTTGGTAGAGCTTTCCCTACCTCCCCTCCCCCAAAACACACACTGAGAACCTAGTGAGTTGCTTCATTCACAGGGAAGAAGGAGCGAAGACATATCTGAAAGATAAGGCCGTGCCACTGTGGCACAGGCTCGGATGCCTGCCTGTCCATCACTTGTGCCAGGCGATGCTAGCAGATGCGTGCACAGTGGCTGGTACTTTGAACGTGATGAAAGAAGTATCTGAACGAACCCTGCATATAAAGAACTTATAATCTGGAATAAGAACTAACCCCTTGGCAACAATTAAAAACCGAAACAAGACAGAGCCCTACCCACAATTCAGAGATAGCAGATTACTGGGAGCAGAGAGGTCACTAAAACTGGAGCATTGTCTCCTGACTCTTCTCCACCCCAGCCTTCCCGTTTAGGCTGCCTCTTTCCTTTGTGAATTGTTCCTGAGAATGCGTTATGACCTCCTAAATGCCCAGTGATGGACTGCTAGCTTGAATGAGCTTAAGTGAGAAGGTGTCCATCTCAATGGCACATTAGGTTCATCTGAGGACCTCTAAAAGTGACCCAAGTGTAAGCCCGACCTTAGACCAACCCAAAATCCCCACCAGTATCAGACTCTAATGGGCTACTGGGTTGAGAACCACTGGTGTAAGCAATGAAGGGTCATCTGCTTTCCCAAAAGAAAAAGCACCGAACGGGGCAGGTAGAGCTGCCCTTAGACCCCCTCGAGCAGCAGGACTCTAACCACAGTCAATGCCTTCTGTTCCACTTCTCCTAAGGTCTGTTGCATTTTAGATCAGTCCCCCATGAGCAGAATCATTATGGTGGTTCTGACCTACACTTTACTGAATAGAGAGGATAGAACTGTTCTGTCTGGATTCTTGTTTAAAACCCTGCATCCTCTATTGGGATGGAGGTAGACAAAAAAGGGACTCTGAAAGTTCCCTTGGGGTATGTCCTCACTCTACACTGAGATGATATCTTTGGTCCAGCTTGTTTCACGCTAACTTTCTTTCCCTGGGGGAGATGAAAGTACAACCTAGTTATTCAAAGTATTGTTCATAGACCAGCAGCTTGGGCACCACCTTGGAGTTTCTTAAAAATGGGAATTCTAATATGAACAAATTATGTCCATATATACAAACATATATAAACATGCATATATATATATATATCTATATATATATATATATCTCAACGTTTTGTTATTGTTTCTTCTGTTTAGTGAACATATGGGTATTTCTTCCACCCTCAAAAAGAATGACCTGAAAGCAGAAGAGAGATTAACAGGAAATAGGAAAGGGAGGCTGGAGAAATGGGGAGGAAGAGGGCTGGGAGGAGAAAGGCCATGATCCATGTGTGACACGTGTGTATGTATGGAATAACAGTGAGCAATGTGCAGCGTGCACTTGCGTGTGTGTGTGTGTGAGAGAGAGAGAGAGAGAGAGAGAGAGAGAGAGAGAAAGCAAGTCCCACTCATGTATATAACTAATATGTGTTAGTAATTATAAATTTCAAAAGAAGAAAGTCTAGCTATCCCTCCCTCTCGGGTCAAGCCTCTCTCTCTCCTCCGTAGCTTCTGGAAGCACCACTACTGACAGCAGGTCTGCGGAGCCTGGTTGCCAAGAAACCTAGTCACTCTTCTCTTTACTCCTCCTCAAGAGCTGGCTCCAGTCAGGTTCAGGGACAGTCTGTGGTTTTTCTGCTGCAGCTGATACACAAGAGGTTTTTCTTTGGGCCAAGTAGGGTCCTGCAGCTGGTGCTTATCAGCCACACCCTGCCGCACACAGACGTGTCCACCCTGACCTTCCTGGCTGAGGACGTGTGGGAACTCGGAGCTTCCCATGGGAATGGAGGACAGAGTGGGGAAGTAAGTTGGTGTAGGAGGGATGGCACGCTGCCAGCTGTCCCAGTGCGGACCTGGCATCCTATTGGGACACTCTGCTAGTCCTAAGTCTTCCTGTGAAAAGACAGCCCACTGAGTTCTTCTCTCACCTTGGACTTTCCCCGACCGTTTCCTTTAGCACTCCAAGGAGGAAACATGCCAATTTGTGGGTATTCAATAAGTATCAGCTGAAGAAATAAATCGATGAATAAGTAAACAAATGGCATTTAGTTCATGTACGGAAGAAAGGGCTCAACTTGGGTTTTCCTGTGCATTGATAGATGCATAGCTTCACGTCTGGGAAACGACATGGACTTTCAGCCATTTTCGTCATTTTTGTTTTAGATGGTTCCTGCACCACCAGCCTTCAGAAACAAGAGCCCCTTCGTATATCCGCACTCTCAAATTCCACTTTTTAATTCTCCCACATAAGGGCTTCAGGAGGAGCCTGTGATTTGGTCTCCAGGACTGCTCGCCAGCAATGTCTATAAAACAGGAACATGATTTCTCCTAATTCTTCAAGTCCTTTCATCTTAAGAAGAAATACACTTCTATTGCCTGAATGTGAGCTAAAAGAAGCATTGCTTCATTTGATAGAAAAGCCAACAGAATCCCTGGGAAAGGGATAGCTCTGCCTGAAGCCACACAATTAGTAAGAGGCAGTCATCTTCCTAGACCCTAAGTTGCTTGAGTTTGAACCAGTTCTTTGTCCTTTCTGAACACAGGGTAGGGGGTTGAGAGCTCAATTATCAACCACCACATATGGTCTCGGTGCTGTCACTTTCCTGGGATTAGAAGGTAACCTACTAAGGATAGCCTACATGTTTGGTCTGATGGCTTCTCCTCTAGTGATTCTGATGAAAGATCTTTGGTGTGATTCCAGAAGTCGGTTCGACACTGACCCAAAGTTACAGAGCTGTTTTTCCCAAAGTCCACTTTTTCTGTCTCCCTTCACCAGCTCAAGCAATCATGAAGAGGATTTTGCTCAGACTTTCCTAAGTAACTTCCCCTTTGGCTGATACCAAGCATGCACAGCTTCAGTCCAAGGAATACTAAGTTTATGAGCCACTAAAAATAGACAGTTACAACTCCCTCCTACGCCTGCCATGTCCCTCACTGGCTACACACAAAGACACAAACTCGCCAATGAAGAAGGGTGGAAAAGTGGTACATGCTCCAAGCTATGGTGTCACCAGATGGGAAATCAATCTAAGAAACTACAATGCCATTTCAGGAATGGGTCTGACCCAAGTATTACTACTGGAAACTAAAATGCCCATCGGTGCATTTTCTAGGCCTGGATTCTACATTCAAAGGACAGAAGCAACAGTATTGCCAGGACTGACAGCCAGATTGACAAGCCCAACAGAGCTCTTCACTCAATCGCAGACTCTCATCTCTTTGGGGAATGGAAACTAGGTTTAATGCATAGTGTCTACTCAGGATAATTCCAGAACAGTTGCAACAGGTCAGGCCAGTTGGGGAGATCACTCCTTGCCTTCGTATCCAAGGTCTGTACCTGGCCATTTTGAAGGGTCTGTTCACTTTATAGGATCTGGAAAATAACCAAGTTAAGTATTATCCTTATGTTTCAATGTTCCAGGTTTCCTGTCAAACATGTACCAAGAATCCCTAAACCATATCCCACTGATGTAAAGGCTTTAACTTCTGGATGTAGGTTACTCGGGTGTCCACCAGGCCTTTATAACACTCTAAATAGCACTAGGATGGAATTGTTGACCATACCAAGAATGGAGCACCTAAGTGTTTATAAGAACACAGTTGTTAGACCTGAAGCAAATGGCTTTCAGGAAGATATGCAGGTGAAACACCCAAAGTTGCAAAGTATCAAGAAACTGAAGGCCTTAGGAAGACAAGGGATATCTTTTCCATCTATTGTATCCAGAGAGTGAGTGGAATTCTGTTTTCCCCTGAAGAAATGGTTTCAAGCTGTGCCAAACATCATCTCTATCTCTCTCTGCCTTCCTTCCTTTTTCTCCTTCCTTCCTTCCTTCCTTTTTTTCTTTTCTGGTTTTGGTTTTAGTTTTTTGGGTTTTTTTTTGTTTGTTTGTTTTTTGTTTTAAACAGGGTTTCTCTGTATAGCCCTTGGTTGTCCCAGAACACACTTTGTAGACCAGGCTGGTCTTGAACTCACAGAAATCCACTTGCCTCTGCCTCCCAAGTGCTGGGATTAAGGCATGCACCGTCACACTGTTCCATGTATTTCTTATACTTGGGCTCTGTTTTGTATACGCTGCACTTGAACGACACATAGTAAGGGAGCACTGCTCTTGTTTTTAAGACTCCCAGGGGAGAGCCAGAGTTTTCTTTATTGGCCATTTTAGCAATTATCAACTCCTTTTACATTTATTTATATGGGGAGGGGGCACAGCACTTCCGTCATAATCAGAGGACAATTTTGGGAATGGTTCTGGGGATTGAAGCTGGGCCTTGGACTTGTGAATGCCCTTATCTGCTGAGCCAGCCTGCTAGCACTCATTTGGAATGTTTTAACAACTCTTTAAAAGTCCAACTGTATTCCTAATTCAAATTCCACATTCTTGGATTTAAATCTGATTGCAAGTGTTGTCCAGGGTGTCATGTGGTGTCCCCCAACTCACCCCACCAACCTCTATTCCCACCAGAGATTCTCTGTGTAGCCCTGGCTGTCCTGGAACTCACTCTATTTCAGGCTGTCCTTACACTCAGAGATCCACCTAATTCTACCTCCCAAGTACTCAAAGGTGTCTTATTTTCTATTTTGTTTTCCTCCTTATCTACCTGAGTCCTGTATCAATTCTTTAGTCCTTTTTTCCCATTATAAAGCCATGATGAGAAATGACGAGTAGCCACCATTTGTAGAATGGGATAGTCAAATGGAACATTGCATCGTGTGCATGTGCGTGTGTGTGTGTGTGTGTGTGTGTGTGTGTGTGCTTGCTTGCACACACATTCATTCATGCAGGCTTCCTCCTCATTAGCTCATTTTGTTAGATGGATAACCAGGTCTTATTTTCTGTTTTGACTGGAGAGAAGAATTGAAGGGAATTTCCCAGAATTAGAACCCGAGCAGATGGACACAGCCGAATGGAAGTCTTCTGACCCCCACTATACTGCTTTTTTCATGATCCTTCTTACAATCTAGAAGAACCCTGGAGAGCAGGTTACTGTCAGTCTCTATGAACCTTCCCTGCCTGTTGATACTCCCTAGCCCCTTGGCCACACCTGTGTCAGAGCTCATCAGACATTCCATTTTACTGCTTTCCTTCCTTCCAGAGAGTGAAGACCTGCCCTTTTCATCTTGAATTTCTCATTCCTTATATAATAGCTTAGCCCTCTGTAGGTGTTCAATAATGTAAGGAGGATGAAGGAGTAATTAAGGAACGAACACAGAATCATCCTAGAGATGGGGCCTATACTGTTGACTTTACTATTATGAGGCAGCTGAGCCTAGCTGAACAGAAGGTACAGGCTCATAGGGGCTCTCCAGAGTCCAGGTATAATTGAGCCTTATACCTTAATACATTTGTAGCTTTACTACCACAGCACATTTGAAAGAATCGGAACATTCAAATTACAAGTGTGTATTACTGTGGTTATAAATATTATAAAGGTATGTAATAATGATAACAAATATTAAAGCAACTATACTGGATTATTCTAATCCAGAAAATTCTTTTCTTTTAATAGTAATCTCTATTATTCTCCATGATAAAATGGCTCCCCTGAAGGCTTATCTTAAAACCTAGTTTAATAAGGGTTCTTAAATGCTTCAATCCCCCTTCTAACCCACCAACCAAAGGTAGGGGAAAGGAAAGGCGAATAGGAAACAGAGGGACTTGGCCTTCTTTAGAAGTAGTTCTTTGGGGCAATTTCAGACACGAATCAGTAGCAGTGGCTTGATCCAGAAGAAACTTCGAGGCTCTGCTGAATTGGCACAAGTCCGCTGAAGTGGCAAGAAACAGCTGGAATACCATAAGAAGTTCTCTGGAGCTTTTCTCTCTACAGAGTCACATCAAGCAAAGACCAGCAAGGACCAGCAAAGCATTGCAAGGTGAACCAATGCAAGAGTGTCCTCTTACTGTTTGTGGGGACACGTGTCCTCTCAAGCATCTGCTCCAGCAAAACATTACCTGCTCTTTCACAAGACAGTTTCCTGAAAAACATCACAGGACACAACCGAGTTGCCAGAAGTTTTCACTTCTCTTTCCCTCCCCTCCCCCCCAAGCACTATCTAAATCTATCACTATTTATGTGGCAAATACTTATCCCTCACAATGACAGGTCATGATTTTGGTCCTTATTCCCCACAGAGAAACCACATGGTATATGCCAGCTTAAGATATACAGAGTGTGGGGTTAGAGAGATGGCTCAGTGGATAAGAACACTTACTGCTCTTGCAGAGGACCTGGATTCAGTTCCAAACACCAGCATGGCAGCTCACAACTGTCTGTAATTCCTCAAGTCCCAAGGGATCCAACATCCTCTTCTGGCCTCCAGGAATATTAGACTCATATATCCATGTAAGAAAAAATACTCATATACATAAAATAGAACAAATAAACCTTAAATATTTAAAAAAGAAAAATTGGTTTTTTGAGACAAGGTATCTCTCTATCTTCCTAACTAGCCTGAAACTCACTGTGTAGGCCAGGCAGACCTTGGCAGAGATCTGCCTGCCACTGCCTCCTGAGTGCTGATCAAAGGCACGGGTCACTATGCCCATCTAAAATTTAAACTAAGAAAAGACAAGAGCAGGTTTGTATAGCAGGGAAGACATGGAAGTTTAAATATTCAAAATGAAGTAATGTGTCTGCTCACATTAGACACCACGTTTTAATCCAAGGACTACTCATAGTTGGGAAAGTTCTGTCATTGTTCCTAAAATTCCTTCCTCAGGAGAGACATAGAGCAACATCTATCTCTCTTTCAAAGTTCCAAAGATAAACTGAGGTACAAATTCTGCCAAACATCATTCTGGAGAACCAATGAATTTACTGGGCTTTCTTAGGTAAGGGGTTACTTACAGGAGTGTGGGCATTCCTCCCCCAATAGGCTGAATCTAGTAGGGATGAGGGCCTCTTTGTAGCCACATAGATGGTAACTTCCCTGGCCTCTACTAGCTCAATGCCTGCCTGGACTCGTGCAGCCTTGATAAGCAGTAGGGAGTATCTGGATACTCAGAAGAAAATCTCATGTCCTATTCTGTGCCTGTGGGCTAGCATGTAAACCATCAACCAGTGCAGCTGGGTGGTCTTTAGCAAGGGGGCTCAGCAGAACTCCCCAAGATGGTGGTAGCTGGGCTTGGAGGATGATCAGAGGATAGTCTTCAGGTGCCTACTCCCGCATGGTTAGCAAATTAAGAGCTAGCATGAATTTGCATCAATTTCTTCTCACAGCTAAGGGAATTCTTAAAAGCAAAGCTTAGGGGATTTACATTTTCTTCCTATTTTTATTCACCGTGAAGTTGGAAAGGAGGTGTTGTTGTTGATGCTATTGCTAAAGTATCATTATAGGATTAAAAGAAAAAAAAGGGGGCAACGGCTGAGTAATTGTTTATGTAATTATTTATGGCTTATCTAAGATCAAAAAATTTTAGGCCCTCTGAAGGAAAAGGGAAGTGGTTGTTTCCTGTACACAAACTTGCTTTGTCACACTCCACAATTTGAAGACCATAATAAGCAGTATGGGACGTGATGACTTCTCCCCTGGGAGAGAGGGGTAATTCCTTAAAGATCCTGGACTGAGCTATTTGGTTCTGAAAGGGGCCCAAATTTCCCTTGCTGTGACCATCATGGTGCTGAAGGCACTTAATGGAAGCAAAGCTTCACTATTTCCAATGTTGATGGACGTTCAGGAAAACCGGGGCTTAGCAGCCTCTAAAGCTGATGAGAACCAGCAGATTGCTGTAAAGCAGATGTCAGCCTGACTCCACCTCCAGTCTTTCAGGCTGGGTCTTATGGGAACTGTGTCCTGAGAAAATGATGAGGGTTAAAGTTCAACAGTGCCTCATGGCCTGGGTTTGAAGTTCAAGGGTTTGGGAGGCACCTCCCAGATCCGGAGCAGTGCTTCGAAAGATGAGAAACTGACAAAGGGCAGAGGACAGGAAGGCCAGCGTGACCTCTGCTCACTTTTGCAGACTGCTCTTTGGCTCAGCTCTCCAGCCATAGGTAACTTCGCACAAACGACCCTCCCTCGGCATATAGTCACGTGACAGGGTAGGTTGTGAGAGACCATCCTCAGAGCCAATCAACCACCGTCTTGCGTTCCATCGTGCGCCCTTGCCACATCTCTGAAGGAACTAGCTTTCTTCTGCTCTTTTCAGGGGCTTTCCGTACACTTGGCCCTCTGCCTAGAAGACACGATTGCCCCGTGCCACCTTGTACTTACTCAGAAATCACTTTCTATGGAAAGTTTTTCCGGACCCATGCTACACCAGTAAGACAGGATTAGGTGCCCTTTCCTCTAGCATCCCCACAACTCCGTAGAAATAATAGCATCCAACCATCTTTCTAATTTTGGAACACTTCAAAAACGATCTTACTCAGAATCCACCGTAAAAGAGCAAATGCTTTGAGGAGAAGACTGCAGAAGAGGGACGCAATGCTGGATCCCAGCTGCGGTACATCTACCCCAACTAAGAAGCACAGGTGAGAATATACACACATCCTCGGAGGAATATTACTATTTCATAGCAGGGGGAAACAGAGATCTGCACCCAAGGAATGGGGATAGAATGTTTTATGTGAAGGTCTCATATGTCAATTTTATAATTTTATAAGCCCCATATTTAAAACCTTTATATATAAGCCATATATGAAACCTTTTAATATAAAGCCTTTTTAAATGTGTCTACCTTATCTACTAAAATAACAGTTCTAGGGCTGGCAAGATGGCTCAAGACATAAAGGCGCTTGCCTGTCAGTCCTGACAACTGGAGTTTGATTCCCAGGAGACATATGGTGGAAAAAGAACCAACTCCCACAAACTATCTCCTACCTCCTACCACCATGCATGTCCCCTTCCAAATAAATTAATATGAAGTATGAATTCCTTAAGGGCAATATCCCTGAACCAAAGAACATGTGGTACAGAACAGGAATGGATGAGTCATGAAGAGATCACACGGGCAAGCAGCTTTGCCACTAAAGGGATAGGAGACCTGAGATCGCAGACCTGGTTAAAAAACAAACAAACTAACAAACAACGCCTGGAAAAGGAGATTTTCAAAGAGCCAAACAAAGGAGAGCAAAAATCTAACTGTAGAGTATACAGACAAGTACAGAAGCACACAGCAGCAAGAACGATCCCTGCCCAGAGCAGGGCTCGGTTTGAGGCCCAGGATGCACCGCGCACTCTAAGGATTTTCCGGAAAGTCAGCAGAGGGACATTCCAAGCCTGACGCTTAGTGCTCAGAAGATTCTTATCTGCCTCTGACTTGAGTGGCTTTCTTAGACCAGAGAAAGAGCACCAGCAATCTGAAACGAACTTAATTGGCCTGGACAGTGCCAATAGTAACATGCGTTGCCATGGTAGCTAATGCGCACACTCCTTCTCAATCAATAATACCGCCTTATCTGCTTTCTAAAGAAAGGATAAATGGAAAAAGGAAGGAAGGAAAGCCACCCGTCCTGCAAAGATGCCCATATCCTTGTGCTGTTACCTTTCTGAATTCTGCCCGTTGCCTGAAAAGCTGACAGGTAATTATTTGGATCCCAAAGAGCAAACAACCCTCACTTGATCACAGGGGCTGCTGGCATCTTGCAAGGAAACTTGTGCTCTGTTTGACTGCTGGAAGGTGGAGGGCATTTTGAGTCACCAGAGAGAATTGGGAGAATTATTCAGAGTCCATTCCTGATGACATAGGTAGTAATTACAGAAGAAGAAATGGAAACTCAAAAAGCTCTAAGAAATGAGTTCTGCCTTTAAAGGCAGGGGATGATCTTATCATATTTTACGGTGACATTACATGTGGATGCTTTTAAAACTTCTCCGGTGGAAATGATCTGGAATTGGGACTCCACTGAAGATTAAAGGGCTTGGGGTGGGAGAGGGGATGAACTTACGTCTTTGTTTCATTGGTTGGGCTCCAGCCTTTCTCTTTCATAGAAAACAGACACAGGGAAAAAAGCTCTGAGGTCATCGTATGGATGCCCTGAGGGTCAGACCCAGTCTATTCTCTGTGGGGCTGGGTGAAGTACTTCTCTGAGGCGATTTTGAAAGAGTTTAAATAATGCAGCTCCCACCACTTCCTTCAGCAAATTTTAGTATTCATGGTCTTGAGCAAAGGCTTTTTTTTTTTCCAGTAACAAAATGGCAGGCGGATAGTGAGTAGCTGGCCACTGATCTCAAGCCAGCAAGTAGCAAGCCTTGCTTACTGTTGTCACACATGTGACAGGGACCATGCTAAGTGGTGGCCCCCAGGGTGCCACATATCAGGGGCACTTTTAGGTTTTTGTGGAGTAGTATAAGATTTTGTTTTTGTTTTCCTTCTTTTCATATTCTTTTTTTTTATTTTTTGAGGAGGGGGTGTATGTGTCTATTTGCAGCTGGAGGCAGATGTGCATTTGTGAACGCATGCATTTAGAAGCCAGAAGACAATCTTCTATGTCATTCCTCTGGTATTTACTGCCTTGGTTTTTGAGACAGGGTTTCTCGTTTGGCCTAGAACTTGTCAAGTAGGCTAGGTTGGCTCTGCTTCCCTAAAGTTGAGATTATAAACTCATGCCACCACATAGGGTTTGTGTGTGTGTGTGTGTGTGTGTGTGTGTGTGTGTGTGTGTGTGTGATCTGAGGGGGATCAGACTCAGGTCCTCTGACTTGCAAGGCAAACGTTGTAAGGGCCAAAGATATGTTTTAAGTTTTAATTGCTAAGAGATCCATAAAAAGAAAAAACAAACAAACAAACAACAATAACAAAAAACTGTTGCTAACTTGTGAGTGTCTTGCCGAAGGACAGATCTTTCCTGAAATGCTAGAAGCTATTGTTTACAGGAGAAAACAAGCCACATGCTTCACTCCCCTAAACGTTTGTTTGGCCCAACTGTACTGGATGTACAGGAAATATGTCAGGATGTTTGCTTGCCCCTGATTGGATGTAAGTGAGAAGTCCACAGACAGGAAGTGTTTCAGGATATATGCTTGCTCCTGATTGGACCAGATGGGAAATATGTAGCCTTATAGGTTTGCCTTTATAAACCTCTGCAAAATATGGCTTGTAGACATTTTCTGGGAACCCAGGAATGGACCTAACCAGAGTCTATCATCTTGGCCAGTATTTAAAGTTTGCTTCAAATATGGCTCAAGACTGTGGTAGTGGTCTTATTCAGCAACATCATGAGTTATCACTTTTTATACTTGGTCCTATGTCCTAGAGGGAACCATCAAGTAAACAGCCCTCAGTTAACTGAGATTATCTTTAAGCCTAGTTAAGGGACATGCCCTCGCAGGGAGTCTATGGGTTGGTAAGAGACTTTGCTTGAAATTTAGAGGATTGTCCATGTCAAAACAGGGCCTTCTGTAGGTATACTGGCTGGGAGGGAGTCCTGAAGGTTCCCAAATAAATCAAAGATGTAAATAAAGAGAAGGCCTGAGTACCCCTAAGCCAGAGTCACCGACCAAAAAAAGAAAAGATATGCAAAACAGACTGTTCCACTGCTGATGGGAGATGCTGGAAGAAGACGAAGGTGAGACGATTCAGTCTACTACGAGAGAGACAAAATTGCTAGTCACTCAAGGGGAATAACATGGAGACGTTTTAGATGGTCCCAATCCCTAATTCATTCCTTCTTCTGCAAGGATGCCACATCCTCTATTCTGGGCTCTGGTGAGATGGTATGTGTTCTTATGTCAGCCATCAATACTTGATTCAGCCTGGCAGAACCTAAAACCTTGACATCACACACACCGGCTTGGCTCAAGAAGCAAGCAACACCTGTAAGAAGGAAAGGTCCAGGGGAAAATTTCCCAGACAAGAAGTACAGTTTTAAACATCAAATTTCAAAAACACACTTACTTCTTCTTTGGTTATCAGTCTTTATTGAGGCAATAAGCTGATCTGCCCGATGTTTCTATGTGGCAAAACCACAAAGAGTCTATTTCTTGCCCCGGATACATCCTGACCTTCACAGACCCACTCCTCTGCCAACGGCTGCGTGACTGACAAAAGGCAGGCAGGGTCCATGAAGTGATAAGTATTTCCCTTGGGCTGGGGCTGGGATCTACAGAGTTAGTACACAGAATTGCACAAGTCCCTGAATGAAGGGGGCTGGGTGGTAAGTGGGAGTCCTTCCTGGGGGCTCTTTAGGCAGCTCAGTAGCAGGAATGCATGCTAGGGGCGTAGCAGCAGATTCCGTATCTACCCCCTTCCCCCCAACCCCCCCCAGCTCCCTTTCCCGCCCGCTGTACCATGCTTATTGTACTCCCAAGAAGTATTCCCAAGTTGGCCCCTTCTCAAACGTCACCAAATAATCCTACTTACTCCTGCTTCCCTAGTCCCACAAGAGCCTGATCGTGATTAAGAAACGTATGTCTTAGCCAGGTGGGGGTGGCGCACACCTTTGATCTCAGCACTCAGGAGGCAGAGGCAGGCAGATCTCTGAGTTGGAGGCCAGCCTGGTCTATAGAAAGATTTCCACGACAGCCAGGACTACACAGAGAAACCCTGGCTCAAACAAACAAACCAACCAACAACCCAAGCAGCAGCATGCGTCTGGAGGCTCCTGAGGAAGTAATGGTGACAGTGATTTCTACCCCTCTCTTATCTCAGGATCTGGTTTTCTCTTTGATCAAAAGCAGCAGGGGCAGGTGGTAAGGAGGAAATAACCTTAGCAGCTTTCTATAACAATCATTGTTAGCATTTCTTCTAGGCATCACCCTGCAGTTACTCAGTTATAGTGAGTGCCTGACTCTCTATGAAAGGGGCTGCTTGCCCCCTTCCTTACTCTCCTCCTCTTGCTCTCTTAACATCTTCCTCCTTTGTTCCTTCCCTCTCCATTCCCCCCCCCATGTGCTCATGGCCGGCTTCTCTCTACTCCTCTTCTCTCTCTCTCCTCCCTCAACTCCCCTCCCCATGCCCTAAATAAACTCTATTCTATACTACGCCACCGTCATAGTCGTGTGGCCAGTACCTCAGGGGGAAGGGATGCTGAGGCACAGGCCCACAGAGGCACCCCCTTCCCGCCCACCATACTTTGCCCTCACCAAACATATCCCTGGCTTCTTTATCTTTTTATAAAACACAACAATCATCATCACGGACATAAACTGCAAAGGGAAGAAAACAGGGTCACTTCAGAAGCAAATGTGCTCGCTCTCAGTCAGAGAGAAGAGAAGTCATTTGCTTGTTTTGCCTTTAAGTTCCAAATTCTACACGCACGGCAGGCACCCCTCTGTAAGAGTGGACAGTGGATGGCGAGGTGCATCATATAGAGGGAGGGATTTCAGAGTTGCCTTTCAGTTGAGACTTCTAGAAGAAACAATTTTACATGTTTTCTGGAATTTCTATACAGTAAGTTAAATGGGCCAAGAAGAAGCACCTTCATCCCTATACCTCAGACTCCTAGCACTGTTCTTCAGCTAGAATTTGAATTTTTTACACTGTACATACAATTTTTGGTCATGTGTTTAAGTAGGCCCATTCTGTGATCCTATCCGTGGAGTCTCTGTTGTTGTCTAAGGATACTGGAGTCAAATCCGATAGGCGGCATGCAGAAAGTTACTCTGCACATGGAAAGAGAAAAACAGATGTGAAGCTACTAGCCCCTCTCAGGCTCGATTCATAGAATCTTCATGTGACTGATTTACCTGCTTCTCAAAACTGAAGCCAAAAGAGATGGAAAGACCTGTAAGTTAGGGTCGCATACCTTGGTTCTGAAAAACAGGGAAGGGGAAAAGGCACTGTGTTCTCAAAGAATAAAACCCAGGGGTGGATGAATAAATAAATAAATAAATGGAATGGAAAGAAAAAGAAAGGAAAGTAAAGGCCATGACCGCTCCTAGGTGCAAGAGAAAATTTATTATAAATAAAAGGGAGAGCACAGCCAGAGGCAGGAACAGAGATATCTGAGTGTCCACATGGACATGACCAGGCTGAGCTGGGCCGTGTTGGGAGGGGGTGTGAAGGGAGAGGAGAGGGGGGAACCAGGTGCAGCAGCCAGGAGGCCAAAGGTCCAAAAGGGGCGGGTAACCAAAATGTCTGGATTATATTGGGAAAAGCCTTCGGAGGACTGGCAGCCCAGCACCTGGGCTGGAGAGTTCAGGGTAGAGGGTGGGGTGTATCACTTACGTCCTGTAATAGGCAGGGACTGAGGGATGCTGGGAGAACCTGGAGGCCAGGTCCGCTTTGATATGTCAAATAAGCACCTCAGCCATTTGTCTGGGGTTTAGAACTTAAAGAGAATGGCTAACCAACCAAAATGAATTCTTGGCTGTAGTTTATTCATCTTCTCTACTTCATTTTTTTTTTTAAGTGAGATGCAAGCAGATAGGTGAATCTCTCTGAGTGTGAGGCCGGGCTGGTCTATATAATATAATAATATAATATATAATATAATAAAATCCAGGCCAGCCACGGATACTTAGTGAGATCTTACCTCCACAAACATGTGAGATGAATCTCTCTGAGTGTGAGGCCGGGCTGGTCTATATAATATAATAATATAATATATAATATAATAAAATCCAGGCCAGCCACGGATACTTAGTGAGATCTTACCTCCACAAACATGTGAGATGAATCTCTCTGAGTGTGAGGCCGGGCTGGTCTATATAATATAATAATATAATATATAATATAATAAAATCCAGGCCAGCCACGGATACTTAGTGAGATCTTACCTCCACAAACATGTGAGATGAATCTCTCTGAGTGTGAGGCCGGGCTGGTCTATATAATATAATAATATAATATATAATATAATAAAATCCAGGCCAGCCACGGATACTTAGTGAGATCTTACCTCCACAAACATGTGAGATGAATCTCTCTGAGTGTGAGACCGGGCTGGTCTATATAATATAATAATATAATATATAATATAATAAAATCCAGGCCAGCCACGGATACTTAGTGAGATCTTACCTCCACAAACATGTGAGATGAATCTCTCTGAGTGTGAGGCCGGGCTGGTCTATATAATATAATAATATAATATATAATATAATAAAATCCAGGCCAGCCACGGATACTTAGTGAGATCTTACCTCCACAAACATGTGAGATGAATCTCTCTGAGTGTGAGGCCGGGCTGGTCTATATAATATAATAATATAATATATAATATAATAAAATCCAGGCCAGCCACGGATACTTAGTGAGATCTTACCTCCACAAACATGTGAGATGAATCTCTCTGAGTGTGAGGCCGGGCTGGTCTATATAATATAATAATATAATATATAATATAATAAAATCCAGGCCAGCCACGGATACTTAGTGAGATCTTACCTCCACAAACATGTGAGATGAATCTCTCTGAGTGTGAGGCCGGGCTGGTCTATATAATATAATAATATAATATATAATATAATAAAATCCAGGCCAGCCACGGATACTTAGTGAGATCTTACCTCCACAAACATGTGAGATGAATCTCTCTGAGTGTGAGGCCGGGCTGGTCTATATAATATAATAATATAATATATAATATAATAAAATCCAGGCCAGCCACGGATACTTAGTGAGATCTTACCTCCACAAACATGTGAGATGAATCTCTCTGAGTGTGAGGCCGGGCTGGTCTATATAATATAATAATATAATATATAATATAATAAAATCCAGGCCAGCCACGGATACTTAGTGAGATCTTACCTCCACAAACATGTGAGATGAATCTCTCTGAGTGTGAGGCCGGGCTGGTCTATATAATATAATAATATAATATATAATATAATAAAATCCAGGCCAGCCACGGATACTTAGTGAGATCTTACCTCCACAAACATGTGAGATGAATCTCTCTGAGTGTGAGGCCGGGCTGGTCTATATAATATAATAATATAATATATAATATAATAAAATCCAGGCCAGCCACGGATACTTAGTGAGATCTTACCTCCACAAACATGTGAGATGAATCTCTCTGAGTGTGAGGCCGGGCTGGTCTATATAATATAATAATATAATATATAATATAATAAAATCCAGGCCAGCCACGGATACTTAGTGAGATCTTACCTCCACAAACATGTGAGATGAATCTCTCTGAGTGTGAGGCCGGGCTGGTCTATATAATATAATAATATAATATATAATATAATAAAATCCAGGCCAGCCACGGATACTTAGTGAGATCTTACCTCCACAAACATGTGAGATGAATCTCTCTGAGTGTGAGGCCGGGCTGGTCTATATAATATAATAATATAATATATAATATAATAAAATCCAGGCCAGCCACGGATACTTAGTGAGATCTTACCTCCACAAACATGTGAGATGAATCTCTCTGAGTGTGAGGCCGGGCTGGTCTATATAATATAATAATATAATATATAATATAATAAAATCCAGGCCAGCCACGGATACTTAGTGAGATCTTACCTCCACAAACATGTGAGATGAATCTCTCTGAGTGTGAGGCCGGGCTGGTCTATATAATATAATAATATAATATATAATATAATAAAATCCAGGCCAGCCACGGATACTTAGTGAGATCTTACCTCCACAAACATGTGAGATGAATCTCTCTGAGTGTGAGGCCGGGCTGGTCTATATAATATAATAATATAATATATAATATAATAAAATCCAGGCCAGCCACGGATACTTAGTGAGATCTTACCTCCACAAACATGTGAGATGAATCTCTCTGAGTGTGAGGCCGGGCTGGTCTATATAATATAATAATATAATATATAATATAATAAAATCCAGGCCAGCCACGGATACTTAGTGAGATCTTACCTCCACAAACATGTGAGATGAATCTCTCTGAGTGTGAGGCCGGGCTGGTCTATATAATATAATAATATAATATATAATATAATAAAGTCCAGGCCAGCCACGGATACTTAGTGAGATCTTACCTCCACAAACATGTGAGATGAATCTCTCTGAGTGTGAGGCCGGGCTGGTCTATATAATATAATAATATAATATATAATATAATAAAATCCAGGCCAGCCACGGATACTTAGTGAGATCTTACCTCCACAAACATGTGAGATGAATCTCTCTGAGTGTGAGGCCGGGCTGGTCTATATAATATAATAATATAATATATAATATAATAAAATCCAGGCCAGCCACGGATACTTAGTGAGATCTTACCTCCACAAACATGTGAGATGAATCTCTCTGAGTGTGAGGCCGGGCTGGTCTATATAATATAATAATATAATATATAATATAATAAAGTCCAGGCCAGCCACGGATACTTAGTGAGATCTTACCTCCACAAACATGTGAGATGAATCTCTCTGAGTGTGAGGCCGGGCTGGTCTATATAATATAATAATCTAATATATAATATAATAAAATCCAGGCCAGCCACGGATACTTAGTGAGATCTTACCTCCACAAACATGTGAGATGAATCTCTCTGAGTGTGAGGCCGGGCTGGTCTATATAATATAATAATATAATATATAATATAATAAAATCCAGGCCAGCCACGGATACTTAGTGAGATCTTACCTCCACAAACATGTGAGATGAATCTCTCTGAGTGTGAGGCCGGGCTGGTCTATATAATATAATAATATAATATATAATATAATAAAGTCCAGGCCAGCCACGGATACTTAGTGAGATCTTACCTCCACAAACATGTGAGATGAATCTCTCTGAGTGTGAGGCCGGGCTGGTCTATATAATATAATAATCTAATATATAATATAATAAAATCCAGGCCAGCCACGGATACTTAGTGAGATCTTACCTCCACAAACATGTGAGATGAATCTCTCTGAGTGTGAGGCCGGGCTGGTCTATATAATATAATAATATAATATATAATATAATAAAGTCCAGGCCAGCCACGGATACTTAGTGAGATCTTACCTCCACAAACATGTGAGATGAATCTCTCTGAGTGTGAGGCCGGGCTGGTCTATATAATATAATAATCTAATATATAATATAATAAAGTCCAGGCCAGCCACGGATACTTAGTGAGATCTTACCTCCACAAACATGTGAGATGAATCTCTCTGAGTGTGAGGCCGGGCTGGTCTATATAATATAATAATCTAATATATAATATAATAAAATCCAGGCCAGCCACGGATACTTAGTGAGATCTTACCTCCACAAACATGTGAGATGAATCTCTCTGAGTGTGAGGCCGGGCTGGTCTATATAATATAATAATATAATATATAATATAATAAAATCCAGGCCAGCCACGGATACTTAGTGAGATCTTACCTCCACAAACATGTGAGATGAATCTCTCTGAGTGTGAGGCCGGGCTGGTCTATATAATATAATAATATAATATATAATATAATAAAGTCCAGGCCAGCCACGGATACTTAGTGAGATCTTACCTCCACAAACATGTGAGATGAATCTCTCTGAGTGTGAGGCCGGGCTGGTCTATATAATATAATAATATAATATATAATATAATAAAATCCAGGCCAGCCACGGATACTTAGTGAGATCTTACCTCCACAAACATGTGAGATGAATCTCTCTGAGTGTGAGGCCGGGCTGGTCTATATAATATAATAATATAATATATAATATAATAAAATCCAGGCCAGCCACGGATACTTAGTGAGATCTTACCTCCACAAACATGTGAGATGAATCTCTCTGAGTGTGAGGCCGGGCTGGTCTATATAATATAATAATCTAATATATAATATAATAAAATCCAGGCCAGCCACGGATACTTAGTGAGATCTTACCTCCACAAACATGTGAGATGCTTTCCCTGTTGAAATGAAAACAAGAGCGTAGGAAGCTAGTGTCGCACCTTTGTGTCCCCCTCCCCCATCTCCACCCTCCCCCATTCCCGCTGCTGCTCAACTTGTTAGCCTTCGGTTTTGCAAAGTGAGGCTTTTCACCCCGGCAGCTCCATTTCTATGCTTGTGGTCCCACAGTTTTGCAAAACAGTGCCTCCTATCCCCTGCTCTCTCCAGTCCTATTAGGATTCTATGTGGGGATTTAAAACAAAGCGTGGCATTCGCCGGAAGCCTGGCCTTCTATTCTCTTTCCCGATTGCTATGTTAATGAATCTGTTGGACGTCACTGTGACCTACAAGCTCCTACACTGGGGGTGAGTCCTGTATCTGAGCTCCTGATGCTTTCCACTAAGAAAAAAAATCAAGGATCTGGGAAGACCAAGAGGGATTAGAGGAAGATTTCTAAGACCCAGCTCTGAACTGTGAGAAGATGTGACTGGTCATTAAGGGTTCTGCATCACGGGGATTGCTGAAATACGGGCAGCTGAAGAGGAAGTGAGAGGCCGATGGCAGTGTGACCTCAGTGACAGAAAAGTCACTTCACATTGCTGGACCGGCTCAATGGTAAACATTTCTTCGTCTGAGGTTTGCCCCTAAATAGAAATGCTGACGGTGCGTGTCCAGAGCACACAGCCCTCTCGTGGGGAGGGAGGGCTTCAGGGATTCGGTGAACTTTATCTATTTTCATTTACTAATTTTTAAAAGGCTGCAGGATTTGGGAGTTAGAGGTGTATTTGAGCAGTCCTTCACAGATTTTAACTAACTCATCCCCGACCACGAATTTCTATAAGCAACTCAGGTCTTTGGATGGTCTCTTTGAGGTTCCGCTCACAGAGACCTTCTCGAATATTATAGGCACGAGTGGGTGTGTGAGTGTGGAGTTTCAGGAAAGACACTGTGGCTGTGGAGACCTCCTGGCATTCAGTCAGCCGCACACATTCCCTAGCTTTGCCTCCATGGCTCCACAAACAAGGCAGACAAGGACGGCGGAGCCTTTCCACGCTCTGGCACAGCTCAGGAAATTCCCAGGGCTGGTATTCCAGACGTGAGCTGTCCGTGGATTCAACTACAGTGCCGTGTGGGGGTCTGGCTCTAGGGAACACTACACGGAGGAGTGTGCAGAAAGTAGTCAGAGGCTCTGTGTCTACCGAAGGGCATAGCCACCTGTGGGATGGGCCACTGGAGCCTCGACTTCATAAGCTTCTTTGAGTAGCGGTCACTCTGGCCCTCTATGGCATTTGTCATTCACGAACTTGTCTCCCTTCCTCTGGATCCTGGAAAAAGTTTTATGCCATCGTTTCCACATGGAGAATGGTCTCTGTTGGTATCAGGACCTCCAAACCTGTGACATCACCTAGGCCACAGCACGACCTACATACCTGTTGCTAAGGAAACAGCCACCATATTCCCAGAATCCACTTGGCTCACCTCCCACCTTTACCTGTGACTACATCACCATTCTTATATAAAGAAATGCCCCTCTGATCTATCTCTCTGTCTTACCGCCCCCCCCCTCTTCCTCCTTCTCTTTCTGTCTCCACCCTGCCCTTTCCTCTCTCAATAAGCCTCATGTGGAACTGTTTGGCCTGATGTGGTCTTTCTGAAACCGCCCAATGGTCACAGCAGTTTCTATATAGTTTATTTTTTAATATAGTTTTTTTTTTTTTGGATGGGGAGGGATTGGCTGAATGACTGCAGCTAATGGCTCCCCCATTCAGAAAAGGTGACTTTGATAGTCATCAGGTAGCTGATGAAGCCAGGGTTCTGACTTATCAGGGCTTAAATGAGTCAACCTGGAAACAGAATCCATTCTACTGATAAACAAACAGCTTATGGGTATTGGCCCCAAAGACATTCTGTTATAGAAAACATACAGACAGAATTTAAAATGTAGAATATCAAAATAGGTGTAAATGACCCCAAAACGTAGGTCACAATTAGAAAGGACAATATAGTGTTATGATAGAAAAAAGTATGTTAAAATCTAATCAGAAGCAAGGTTAGGTATTAGGGATTATACACATGTACATACACATATACCCAAGAGTATATAGCTTTGCATGTCTGTGAGTCTGTCTATAAATACAGGGCGTGGAGGGGAAGGTCTCTAGGCTGCCACTCTGTCTAACATTTCCTATTACCTAGCAAAGAAAAGCCAACATTAAAATTCTAGGATGAGTGGATCTCTGGGGACATGAGAGACAGCAGTACAACAACCAGTCGCAATTGTTGTGACTTTCACATGACACCTGTGTCGTTAAGCAGGGACCTAGTGACCCAGCCTTGCTGTCTTCCGCTTACCTTCTGATCTCTGGCCACAGCCCACAAAGGTACTCCAGGCTGCCTCAACGCAATCCTCTGCAGAGTCCCGTCGAGCTAGTTTGCTGCGATGCTTAACAGGAAGATGAATTCTTTTCTGGACAATGGGCAGACAGGTGAGCTTAGAACCTGGGAGCAAAGACGTTCGCAGAGGCAGCTGTTTAGACCGCAGCTGCCGCGGGCTAAGTAGCAGCTAGGAGAAGACTCAGATCTCAGAACAGTGTTTCCAGATAGCATCTGAGGCAGGGGCATGTCATGCTTGTGAGCCCTTCACAGGAATTCTGCTCCAGCAGTCAAAGGACTCTTTCCTCACTTCCAGAGATAGGCACTTTATTCCGGGAAAGCACAAACTCCCCCAGGCAAGCTTTGCTTGGTGTTTGCAGCCTTGAAGCGACCTTTGGATCACCAACATCCTTCCAGAATGTTCATGGGACAATATGGAAGCCAAACAGGGAAGGAAAATCCTGGGTTCAGGGAAAACCAGAATGAAGGAACCCAACTTCCTACTAAGTTGGCAGATAATTTTCAGGCATTTGGCCCAAGTACCTTAACCAGACGGAGAGTTAGTTATTCTTTCAAAATTTATACCTTAATAAGTGCTTTTGTTTTATCCCCAGAATAATTTAATTCAAAGTCATTTACTTATTGCAGTGAAAGATTCAAGCTCAAAGATATTTAATTATACCCAACCTTTATCCTATTAAGCAGATTAAAAGCCTTAACATATTGGCTGGCCTCCTGTACGGCTGGTCCCTTAGATTTGCATGTTCAATTGCAGTTTGCAAAAAGCAAGAAATTACATCAGCCTTAAAACAGTATTTATTCAGGATTTGGTTCCATTCTGATCTTATACTTGGCTTAATTGTACTCAGCAAGGGAATAATATTACAGTGACAGCCGCTGAATTCATAAATACATTTCTGTTAGCGAGAAAGGCCGAAAGAGTCAACCAGTGTAAATTATCTTTGGCTACTGAGCAATTACTCTTTCAAGGACTTGGGAAACTGTTAAGTCTTTTGGTTCTGGGCCAGCGGTGTTCTTCGACGTGGAGCTGAAATAGAGGAGAGAATAGCACACCTCCATAGATGAGCCTTTCATAACACAGAATTTCTTAAAAGAGCACAAGAAGAAATCTGAGTGCCACAGTGCCTAGTAACGATATTTTACTTACCATAAAAGGCAGGCAGATACATATCTTGGAAACAGGCTGTAATTATGAATGATGTGCATGATCCAATATTTTCATGCATGACTGAGTTTTCCTTGACATATTGTACTGAGACATAGTGTAAAGGAAGAGCCATCTACCCTTACAAATATTGAAGAGGTCTACATCGGGGCCTGTGTGTGCGTGTTTGTGTGTACAGGGGTCTGATGGGAACTGGTTCACAACCAAACAGAGGAATAAGAGACCTTGTAGTGTTTGCCAATTTCCATGATGTAAATGCTCCTACCATTTTAGACTAGCAATGTGGATTTACTGAATGCAGAACAGGTGATAGGTGTATAGGTACAGCACAGTACATTATTCAGACTCCCAGCCCACAGATCTCATAGACGCAAATTATTATGACGGAATGAATTTTAGTAACTTTTTAAAGGTTTTTTTTTTGAGACAGGGTTTCTCTGTGTAGCATTGGCTGTCCTGGAACTCACTCTAGATCAGGTTGGCCTCGAACTCAGAGATCTACTTGCCTCTGCTTCCCAAGTGCTGGGATTAAAGGCAAGCACCACCACCACCTGGCTGAACTTTGGTAATTTATTATATTAGTTATGAGGAGAGTTTATTTGCTGGTTATATAAATGTTTATAATAACTATGTTTAGGAGCACCATGTTATTCATAGCCATGTTTAGGGTCTGGAACCACAGGCTCTTTGATTAAGAGCACTTGATGCTCTCGCAGAGGACCCAGGTTCAGTTCCTATCATTCACATGGCACCTCACAACTGTGACTCCGGTGCCAGGTGATCTAATGTCTGCTCCTGACCCTCACAGACACTGCACATGCGGCACACACAGAAACTTGCAATGCACACATACATGGCCGTAAAACATTCATGTACATAAAATGAAAAGAAATAAATCTCTAAAATAATAACAACTATGTTTAACTGCTAACTTGCAATTCTCAATATCAGCACCTGGGAAGCAGACCCAACATACTGAGGTGCTACAAGTGTTTGTGCCTACGTGCGTGTGCATGAGCGTACACGAAGCATTCTTTGACAGACGCATACCTCCAGGTCAAAGAAAGTATGAACGCTAGCACCCTTTCCGTCAAGTAGAAAAGAATTCCAAAGCAAATTGGAATGCCCACTAGGTAGAGCAAAACCTGGCCATGAAATCCAGAATAAACCCCAAACCTAAGTTATAAATTAGGTTATGAATTCAAGAATTCCTGAGAGTTTAGCGGCAGCAACATTAATAACAAGCTGCTCCAACCGTGATTGCCTCTTCCCCACAGCACACATGGCATTAACACCTAAACAATGGGCGCAATCTCTTCAGAGAATTACTCAAAGTTTACTGTTTGCCCTGACAAAGCTCATAGCAGTGAAACTGTTTTATTATTATTATTATTATTATTATTATTTTGGTTTCCAGACAAGCTTTCTCTGTGTAGCCCTGGCTTTCCTGGAACTCACCCTGTAGACTCAAGAGAACCAACTCAGAGATCCACCTGTCTTGGCCTTCTGAGTGCTGAGATTAAAGGCGTGAGCCACTGTACTGAGCTTTGAGGCTGTCCCTTCTTTCTGAAATAATTATTTCTCTATTCGCTGTATGAAAAAGTCCAAGGCTCCCATAAAGATCCAGCTTCATTGTCACCAAGGAAGTCTGCCTTGGACTCTCCACACAAGGAGCTCCTCAGCATGGGATTGTACCTTAGAACACGTTTACGATATTGCTATTATTATAACCAGGGGGGAATTCTTGAATATTAGCCCCCCCCCTGAATTGCCTCCTTGGGAAAAACACAATTGTGCATTACTACTATTTTGCACATTATTTGGTACACTTTAGGCACAAGGCATATTTCTAAATGGATGATTATATACATGAGCAACTAAGGACAACAGATAATTCCTTGAGCAGTAATGAGGTATTACATCTTTTACATGGATTATTTTGTGTAATTCTCTCCAGAACAGCATGAGAAAGATACTATTAATGCAATTTACCCATGAGGAAATAAAGACTTAGCTTTCTGAGTCACACCCAAAGGTCCCACAGGAAATAGTGGTACAACCAGTATTTGGCACTGGGTAATTGATTCCTTCTCTTGTTCATGTACTAAATCGCCTCCCTTCATCAGAACTGTCCTTCTACTCCAGGTAATCAGTTATTTTTTATTCACTGTCTGTGGTTAGGGGTTCTACCCAGTCAGCTATTCAGGCATTCATGAACATTTAACCAACAATCTAGTTACACTCTCCTCTGAGTTTTGGAAGGAAGAGCTGTCTAACTTCAGCCCTGAGACATCTGTGTGAAGGAGAGAATCCACCCTTCCCCCACCCCCACCCCCACCTCAAGAACAGAGTCTTTGGGGGAATTCATTTCTGTCCTTTCAGGTAGGGCTTTTCAATTTTAAGAACTGGTTTCCTTAATTAGATCATTTCCCAGCTAAGTAAATATTAAGCTTCAGTTCAGCTACGCCTTTGGTTAGCAAGTCATAGCTTCCACGTTTCTTCCCAGAATCTTTGTGGGAAAGAGGGGAAGGGAATGAAGGTAAGGAGAACCCATGGTCCAGGGAATGAGGTGACCTAGTAAGTGCTGACAGGGTAGAGACCGTGCCAACTTATTCTGTGGACCCATTAAACCCAAGCACAGCTGCCCCTTCCAGCAGTTATATATTAATTGGTGGCACTGTTCCTTCCATTGAACATTAATCAGACTTTGTTTAAATAACTAATTCTAGGAGTCACCTTCCAGGAAGTCTACCTGAAGCATGGTAAAAGGATTTTTGCACATTCTAAGAAGCAAAGTCCATGCCTTTCTCACACACACACACACACACACACACACACACGCACACACACACTCGCTCCTGTGCACACGCAAGTCTATAAACTAATGTGAAGATAGAAATGTCCCTGGATTTAACTGGGTGGAACCCCAGTGACCTAGAGAACCAGTATGAAGCTGGGCACGGAGAGCTGTCGGGCTTGCTAGTGACTTGACTTCTCTTTATGTATTGTGTGTATGGTTGTGTATCTAAATATCACAGAGAATTGAAAACTAGAGGCAAGAAGGGCTGAAGAGACATTGTCCCAGAGCTAGTCAATGAACTAAATCTGGGTCTTTCTGAACACTAAGGGTTCTAACATAAGAGAAAGTAGGTAATAGGTGATTGAAACTAAGGACTCCCTGAGACAGGGGTGACAGAGGGTTTGAGGCCACCATGTGGGTGGGACTTAGGGTCAAGTTAGGTGAATCCCTAATGATTCCAGCTAGTAGACAGATATTCAGTGTGCTCAAACACACGCTCATCATCCCAGAGACCCAGTAAGACAAGCGAGCTATGAGATCAGTTGTCACGCATGAGCAGAAAAATGTGCTCACCAACAGACTTCTACGCTTTTCAAATCCAACATCCATTCGTGTTTACCTAGCTTGAAGCCTGAAGCCGTGGCTTTTGTTTTGTCCTACAACATGAGAACAATAGCTTCATAATCCACTTTATGGATTTTTTTCAAAGAAACCGCTTTCCAGACCAGACAATACAGACAGCTATGTCATAGTCTTTGTTCATTAGTTGTACTTAGGAAGATGAGAAAGACAGAGTCAAGACCAGACCTGTCATAGAAATGAAGTTTCCTGGACAGTCTTATAGGTAATCTTCCCAGAGCATCCTAAGGCAGTGTTACCTGGGGGTAAGGAGAATGCGAATTGCTACCCATCTGACTCACTCTTTGCAGTCTCCTGGGTAACTTGCTGAGCCACCCAGGGCTAAGATGGGATGAGAGACTGGGACACCCAAGGCACAGATAATTCAAAGGAATGAAGGGGAGATTAGTGACAAAATCTGCAGGATTACAAGAAGCCACAAACCCCTCCTTTGGCACAAACAAACATTCATAATCAGAAATGTAAATGTGCTTTGTTGCATGTATTCTTTCTAAGATTTTTTACAGAGGCCTGAGAGATATTACTGAAGACACTGGGACTTTAATAGTCATATACCAGCTGGCGACAGTCACCCATGTTTCCATACCTTACTGCCTCTGAAGTCTAGAAGTTTCTTATACCTCTTATTTTCACACCGCTAAACATGAGATTCAGCTTACGATTTTTTTTTATTCACTTTACATCCCAATTGTTCCCCCACCTCCTGCAGCTAATGATTCTTAAATATATATGCCTTTCTTTTCTCAATAGCTATATAGGCACCAACCTCCTTTGTCCAATTGATCTGAAGAAGAGATATTTGATGGCTCTGCTGAAGCCCGAATCTTCCCCAAGACAGACAGATATGCCAGAGGCAGCCAGCAGTACTTCTAGACAGTAACAGAGGTCCACTCCAAACACACCTGGATCAGTGCTTTGACAGGACACACGGGAATGCATGAGCCACCTCCCCCGACCCTCCCCCAGTCTACACAAGAGGTTGGGAGGGCTCTGGAAGACATCTGGGAGAAATGGACTTGATTAACAACAACAACAAAATTGGTACTTCCTATAGCAACATTGCTTAAGATGTCTGCAGTCCGTTTGTGTTCCACTGTGGTTTGGTGTGTGTGTGTGTGTGTGTGTGTGTGTGTGTGTATGTGTGTGGTGGTCACAGGACAGCTTTCTGGAGCTAGTGCTCATCCTCCACCTGGCTTTGAGCTGTGGTCCTTCCTGTTCTGCCACCACGATGCACATTACAGGCTAGATGGCCTGGGAGCCAAGTGTCCTCTAATTCACAGTCCTCTTATCCTTAGCACGAGTGCTGGGATTACAAGCTTACAGCACCACATCTATCTTGTGGTCTTCCATCATGTCTGTCCTAAGGGAGGTATGAAGGTCTCCAGAGAGTCGGTTATGAATCTTTGGTTAACATTGTGTGTGTGTGTGTGTGTGTGTGTGTGTGTGTGTGTGTGGTCAAAGGACAACGTGAGGGAGCTAGTTGTGTCCTTCCAGCACGTGGATCAAAGCCAGGTTGCCAGGCTTGGCAGCAAGCACCTTAACCTTCTGATCCATCCTGTCAGGCCATTGGTAACCTGTTATACATGCACCAAAGAAGCAACTTTATGTCTCTGTTATGTCTAGTAATAAAAAATTGGGAATATATTTCATATGACAGTTTCATTTCCACAGTTATTACTTGTATTGTTAGTAACAGTCAAAAATAGATTAGAAATAGTTTAAAAGCCAAAATGAGATTTGTTTGTTTTTAACCTCAGATCCTCAGAAAAACAGTGAGCTAGAGACAGTGAAGGGGCAAAGTCTTGAGGGAGTCAGCCGTGTTTGTAAGGTTCTGACTGAGAAGAAGGAAGATGGAAGCAGGAAAGAATGTGAGGAGAGAGGGCTGAAGAGACGGCTCAGTGGTTAAAAGCACTGGCTGTTCTGCTAGAGGTCCTGGGTTCTGTTCCCAGCACACATGGCAGTTCACAGGCAACTCCAGTTCACAGGGAATTCAACTCCCTCATCTGGTCTCTGAGGGTACTGCATGCATGTGGTGCATAACAATAACATGCAGGAAAACACACACACACACAGGATAAACTAAATAAAATCTTTATTTAAGGGCTGGAGAGATGGCTCAGCGAATAAGAGCACTGACTGCTCTTCCGAAGGTCCTGAGTTCAAATCCCAGCAACTACATGGTGGCTCACAACCATCCATAAAGAGATCTGACGCCCTCTTCTGTGTACTTAGATATAATAATAAATAAATCTTCTTTAGGCCGAAGGGAACTGGGCCGACTAGAGCGAGCAAAGGCCCTGAGTTCAAATCCCAGCAACCACATGATGGCTCACAACCATCAGTACAGCTACTGTGTACTCATATACATAAAATAAATAAATCTTTTTAAAAAATCTTTATTTAAAAACAAGGTGCTAGAGGGCTGTCTCAGTGGTTAAGAGCACTTGTTGCTCTTGCAAAGAGGACATGGGTTCATTTCTCAACACCCACATACAGGTTCATCACCTCCTTGGACACCAAACATATATGCAAGCAAAACACTCATACACATTAACAACCATCATCACCATCATCATCTAAAACAAAAACAACAACAACGAAACGTCTGTCACAGTCAGAACAGAAAGCTTTGGTCTTCCTCCAGGCACCTACAGCTGTGTGGCTTAAGGTAAACATTACACCCTGTTTATCTGATTCCTCTCCATGAAGAGTACCGACCCAGAGAGCAGGCGAACATTAAATGAGACGGCACATGACATGACGTGACAAGATGTGAATTCCTCAGGATGGTGCCCAGCTCAGAGAACGCTGCACCAATCTTTGCTCTTCTCACTGCTTTGTTGACAGGAACCCCTACTGAAGCTAAGACTGGATCAGCCATGCTCTTACCCTCTTCTATTCACATTCCCCCCTCCCCAAAAAAAAGGGCTCTGACAGGCTCAGCTAGCTTCTTCCATTCTTACCCTTCACCTGATAAACTGTCCAGTCTATGTGGCAGCCGCTCCTAGCCCCATCAACATACTAGAACATGCAAAGTGAGAGACACCAACCTCAGGCCACCTAGCTGAATGGGACGGTGACTTCTGAAGACAGAGAAGGTTGGTAGTTCTCATTGCAGCAACCATCAGCCCCCAAGGAGCTCAACCACTTTCTTCAGGCCCGTCAGCAGACCCAGATCTGGGAGCCTGACTCCACTGTTTCTCCCCACAAGCCCTTCTAGAAAGCTCTAAGGACAGGTTGCTTCTCCACTTTGCTTCCTGGTATAGCCATATCATACTCTCGTGGGGGAGCTTTCCCAAACATTGAGTGGAGAGTGAGCTTTCGTGTGGAGAGTAATGTACTCAAAGGAAGTTTTGTTTTTTTCCCCATTTGCTTAATTTGGCTGGCTTTAGTGTGCCGAATGCAGGTTGGGCAGTCGTCTAAGAATGCAGAGAAGATGAGTTCGGGAATCTGAGTGATTACATCCGGACTTCATGCTTATGGTTGCAAATGCAGAGACATCTGTCATTTGTCAGCTTCTCAGAGAAGCAGGCACGCAGCAGCACCTGCCTGGTCAAATTCTTTCAGCTTTGGGCCATCTGAGTGTGGGTTTTGCTGACACCACATAAATTTCATCTCTCTTTAAAGGGCTCCGCCTGTGAGGAACAAACACAGGAATAAAGACCAGGAAACCACATAAAGTGTGGGCTTCAGCTCTCGTTAGCTAGCGTGAGGTAAAGGGCAAGCAGAAACAAGAGTCCAGGAACAGAGAGGACCCATCCTAAGAGGCTTCCCAGGAAACAAGGCTGCAGCCTGGATAATGACTGAGGGGTTGGTCCACACAGCTGTGGAGGACATCGTCATTCATCAGCAACTTCTGTGTGACAGGCTGTAGTGAGACGTCTCCATTGTTCGAGAACTAAGCTGCTGAAATGGAAAGCCCCCTTCTTGGTTCAGGGACACTCCTGGGGTTTCAGTTTATGAATGGAAGTAAAAGCTAGAGAGCTGGGAAGAGAAATAGGTGTGCACACATCCCTGGGAGAAAGAGAGATGGTGTCAAGGTTTGAATATGCTCCACCCAAGGAGGGGCACTATTTGGAGGTGTGACCTTGTTGGAATACGCGTGTCACTGTGGGTGTGGCCTTTAAGACCCTCATCCAAGCTGCCTGGAAGCCAGTCTTCTCCTAGCAGCCTTCAGATGAAGATGTAGAACTCTCAGCTCCTCCTGCATCATGCCTGCCTGGATGCTGCCATGCTCCCTCCTTGATGATAATGGACTGAACCTCTGAACCTGTAAGCCAGCCCCAATTAAATGTTGTCCTTATAAGAGTTGCTTTGGTCATGGTATCTGTTCACAGCAATAAAACCCTAACTAAGACAGATGAGGAGTTGGATTTGGGGTGCAGAGCTTAGAACAAGTATTTAGAGGTTTCAGTCATGGCACAGTGATGGGGACCCAGGTCACAGAACAAGTCTACTTCATCATTCTCTAAGAGGGAAAAACAAAAAAAGCCAAGATATGAAGGTGTCCATATTCAACTCTGCTATGAAACTAATGTCTCAGTTCCACTTTTTTTTCTGTGACAACATAAAAGTCATAAAGCTCTATCACACTAGGAAGGACAATGAAACACACTATGTGCTCTTTTTTTTCAATCACCTAAATAGCCACGCTATGACCACAGTTAACCTGCTCTCTGTCTAGCATGATCTAGGATAGTTTTTTTCAACCTGTGGGTCACAACCCCCTTGGGAGATTGACTGACCCCTTCACAGAGCACCTAAGACCACCGGAAAACACAGATACTTACATTATGATTCATAACAGCAGCAAAATTATAGTTGTAAACTAGTAACAATATAAGAAACTGTATCCAAGGGTTATACCACTGTTCTAGGACATCCCAGATGCACTGATCTGCTTTGCATATATGATCAAGCTGTGATGTCCCATGTATGTCCCCCTTTTATGTATATTTTGTTTGTTTTCTGCCTAGAATTCATCCCTTTATCTTTTCCAACTGGAACACCCCTATGTGTCCCCTCAGGCCTCAGGTTAAATGTTTTCCTTTTCTGGGGAGTCTCTTCCAATGGACTCTTTCTCTCCTCTGATCAAGGCCTGTCTTACATCATCTGTATGGAGCAGATTCAGCTAGCCATTTCCTGAGATCCATTTTCCCATACACAGATAAAATGGTAGCTAAACATATTGCCACCTAGCCAGAGACCAACTTTTCCAGGATCACAAAACTCCCAGACTTCATTTATGTGTCAGTGTGTGGAGGGGAGTATTATAGGCTCCTGTGATTTGTACCACTTCTAAACCTTCTGGTACCAGTTGTCTGTGCTCAGTCCCCTTCCGGTGAACACGAGTATGAAATGTAATAAATACCATGAGCCAGCTCTGCCTATCTGACCAGTGAGGTATCACTAGGTAACGTGTGACCTAGGTTAGTCGGTTTTCTCTAACTGTGACCATATATATATACCTGAAAACTTCAAACATACTTACAAGGAAGAAAGGCCTAGGTCTAAGGTTGACTGGCTCCATGGTGGAACTCTGTGGCAACCACATCTGAAAACAAGAATTAAGGAGGGGATGGAACAGTGTATAACAGCTCGATAGACAGTACTGTGTAGAGGAAATGGTAGAGCTGGGTCTTAGGGTGGGGAGCTCCTTCATATGACTGAGGAACAGCAAGGATGCCCATGTTGTTGGACACAGATATTGACTGCCTGAAAGTAGCAGAAAAGATTCCTACACATTGGATTTGATACACACGTGCGTGCGCACGCGCACACACACACACACACACACACAAGACAGCTAATGTTCAAATAAGTTTGACATCTGGGGTATGTGTATCCTGGATAGCCAACAAATGATCTAGCAACAGGTCTCTGTGGTTGTCCACAAAGCTAAGAAACCCTCCCTGAGAAGGCATTCTTCCCTGAGCACCTCTGTAAATGGAACAAGCAGATGCCCCAAGCTTTTTCAGCCAAGGACAGCATCCCGTTCACCTGCCTGCACTCCTGCACAGCCTAATTTGAGAAAATCAGCATTGAGAGTCATTCAGACCAAGTTCAACATACATGACTTGTGTGGCATAATACTTAGGAACTTCAGACACACGTTCCTGCTTCTTCCACAGGCCGGGAGAGAGGGCACAATTGAGACCGTTCCTCCTGACTCTCTGAGTGTATCAGCCACACATGTCTTCACTTAATATGAAGCTCATATGCCTCGCTGCCCTGCCCTCATCCCCACCCCATTCCTCTTTCTTTTCAAAGGAAGACCATAGCTGTATTTGTATTCTTACCATTTTAGTGGATTGTGAATAAGGAGGGAAAAAACGGCCCAAACAATGAAAAAAATTAAGAGCTTCTGAACAGACTGTCTTCAAACAGCCTCCTGAGAGCCATTAACTGATTAGAAGGAAGGAAATGGGGTTGGGAAGTGGGTTGGTGCAGCGAACCCCCACCCCCACTGGCCTTTTTATAGGTTCTAGAGGAGTCTCTTGGATACTGAAATCCAAATGCACTGAGATAATTATCTTTCATGCTAACCCTATAAAAACATCATCAAGACTGGTGGGTCCCAGATGTGGTAAATACCAGTGCAGGAATTCGGGGAAGGGTGTGCTCCTTTTCTGGATCCTGACCTGAGTGCTAGCTGCCGTTGGAGGGAGACGTCAACCCCGTGCCAGTCAGCATCCAGGCTCTGCGCCCAGAACCAGTCTCTCCATTCCCAGAGGAAACGGCCTTGATGCTTGTGATGTGATAGCCTAATGAATGATCATTTTATTTGTTCTGTCAATAGCTGTAGTTCACAGTTTTATTCATCTTGTACAATAGACGCGATGCAATTCTGAATGCCAGGAACTTAATTGGATTACGGGAAACCGTGACAAGATCCAAAGGTTTATGCTAGTGCATTTTCCTAGGATCTTATCAAAGTAGGAAAGTTGAGGGTCAAGCCAGGCTGTCAGAGACCCGTCCTGGTACAAGTCATTATAAGGCCTTTCAGATGCTCCCCCCATCCCCCAGGTCCTTTACACTGGGAGGGAAAGGATGGGACTTCACACATAGAAGACAAGAGCTTTACCACTGAGTCACAACCATAACCCCTCAATTTAATTTTAAATAAAGAACAGGCATATCATAAACATGACTGATGTGGGTTAAGCACACCTGTCAAGCTGAAGAACATTGCATCATTGCCGTCTCAGTCCACCAAGGAGAGGGCCACCAGGGGTGTGCGTGTGTAAGCCCGTGTGTATGTATGTATTACATACAGGGACACACATGCAGATCTAAACAGATAACAGTATGTACATCTCTTTTAAAAAGCAATAACGAAAACAACACACTGTGCTTGTTTTATGGTCCAGAACAGGACAGCATCAGAGCCAAGAGGAAAAGTGGTTAAGACCCATTCAGATGGAAGTGGCTGTGCCCTTGGCTTAACATTGCCGCCTTGTGCCGGTAAAGTCCTCCCCTACACACAGCTGCTTATAAGAGGACACAGAGCTGCTTATAAGAGGAAGGCTTCTTTTACAAAACGTTCTGTGTTGCTAATGTTCAAATAAGTTTGACATCTGGGGTATGTGTATCCTGGATAGCCAACAAATGATCTAGCAACAGGTCACAAACTCTTTCCTGCTGGCAGAGGTGAGTGAGTTGTAGGACCCTTTAAGCTATCATCAAACTGGAAAGCAATCAAGTCTTGATGTCTACAAATCATACATTTAGTAGTCTCCCAAATCTGCCAAGGCTCATGATGACACCTAGACATAAATCATGGACATAAATACGGCAACCACCAATGAACTTGATGAAACAGATGGCAATTTGGCCTCTGCCTGATGACCGACCGTGCTGGTCTGCTGTGAGCAATCTCCTTTGCATATTCCGCTTGTTAGCCGGCCAGGCTGTCCACAGGCTTTCCTGGTTCCCTTGCTGCTGCAGGTGGATTGCTGGCATCAGGCATGAAGAGGAATGTATCTTCTTTGCAAATATCTAGAGGCAGAGACATAGGTAAGACAGGGTCTTTCTTGTAGGGATGGGAAATGATACATTCACGACAAGCCACCTGTCCTGCGTCTCAAGCATATGTCCCACTACCTTGCCACTCCCTGTCTCTGCTAAGTGTCCAGTGTTCAATCAGGCCTTGCAGCTATATCAGAGAGAACATTGAGGGCAGAGGCCCTTTCATATGTATTAAGTTCTAATCCACAAACACAGTCAAACCTGTCATACTTCATCAGATGCAGAGAGGGATTCACCGGCACCAGGCTAGAACAGAACCCATTCCACTGGGTTGCAGGGTGGTCACCCTCTCCACTCCTGTAAACAGAGGAAAAGAAAAGCCACACACCTGGGTTAAAGATTCTTCAAGGCCAAGTGACTGACTGGGATCGTAAAGAGTTAGAATGTTCCAGACCCAATTACGCAGAGCTATTTTTAGTTCCTTTGAAAGCCATCCACTGCCCGCTCCTGTGTATCTGACTAACATCCTGCTCTTAGCAGAGCACTAGCTTCCACCAGTCCAAAGGCCAAGCCTGTCATCGGATAACATCTGAATCCTAAATCAGTGCTTACTTGTGGTCTCCACAAATGTATTTCAGATTGGACAAATGCTTTGATTTACGACTTCTTTTTGTTCCGTAACTAATGAAGTGTCTGTAACCACTTCCATGGTGGAATATGTCGTTTGAGATAACCTGAACCTGTGTTTTCAGGCCATGGTCACCCGTGTGTAGCCCACCCCCAACCCCATTCCCTGAGGTAAGGGCTAGCGAGGCTTTACATCCAACACATTAATGCTGGAGCCTGCAGCCTATGATACTGTCGGGGCTGGGACACAAGGCTTGCTCAGCTCTACACTGGCCTCATGTTTTTGTGACCTGTCCTCCTCTTCATCACGTTCACAGTGACTCTTGTCTGGTTCACCTCAGCTCTGGACTGCTGCAGGAAGTGGGGGTTCAGGGATCTTTCCCAATGGGATCTTGTTTCATCTCTAGCTGGACCAGGGTGAAAACACAGTGTTGGACAGTTTGAAACTTTCCAGGGACTCTTAGGGATTCACACATCGATTAACACCTTTAGCAATTTATTCTTAGGTGCCTGGAGCTTCTCTCTTCCAGAAGCTGTCTAAATGGTTATAATATTTAAATCCAAATAACTTAACGTATCACTCCACTGTCTCTTCTCCGGGCTCAGAACAGACGGAATCCCAAGCCTTCATTTACGTAGGAAGTCCTGACAATCTCCGCAGTCCTATGAGCTATGAAGTCCCCACGTCCCACCAGCTACCCAACCACCCAGGTGCTTTTCTACCTGCACACTCAAGCTCAGTCTAGATGGGACATGGGTCTGCACAGTAGGGCATATGGGCAGAGCATCTCTCTGTCCTTAGGAAGGCACAGCTATGGTGGAGCCTGAAGGGGAGGCCCCAGGCTACCTGCTCTTTAGCTCAAGCGTGGGCCTTGGCCCTCACCTGTACTGTTTCTTCCTATGAGATGCAGGGCAACATCTGAGCCCGCTGACACTTTCTGGTTTGTAATTATGCACGGGCCATTCCTTTCAACTCCTGGATCTCCATGGATGCAGTAAGTGTGCCTCCTGGGTCTTCCTGGCAACTCCTTGATAACAAGTGCTGCCCAGATGTCAGCTGACGTCACCCTGTCCTTTGAGAGTTAAATAAGGTTGGCTGGAGCCTGTTGGCACACATTCCACGGGAAGTCAACTGGCCTGGAGTTGGTAGTTACCTTGGTTCTGTGATCTTCCTCTAATAACCTGGGTCTCCCACATATCCTGTCTCCACAGCTGCTCTTAGCCTGGGTCTCATGCCAATCAGACTCTGTCCTTGACCTTAAAGAAACCAGTCAGATAATTTGAGAGATGGCATGGTGGATTTTGCTCTCAGAGGGCTCTGTCTGGTGTCCTTCTGATGGGACAGTGGCTGATGTGAAACTGCTGTGCCAGGGTCCAGCTAGGAAGCATGCAGCCCGTAACCTTCTTCCAGCATGTTGCCACTGTCTTTTCTCACCCCACCGCTGGAGCAAACAGTTGGACAGCACTCTGTTCTCTAAGTCACCTCTGAGATATGCCCTTCATGGTACCTGCCTCACCAACTCTCAGGCCCCAGGGTGGGGGCTGGGGCGGGGAGGTGTAACAAGTACTCAAGTCACTAGAATGTGCCGGTGTCCCTTCTGTCCTTGAAAGCCTTCAGTAACCACGGTGGGACCTGCCTTTGGTCTCCTTTCCCCACGTGCTCCTCATGAGCACCCACAGAGTCACACGACAGAGGACTTCCCAACACAACAGATTGCTGTCGCCTTTCTAATGCCCATATGCATGTTTTTATAAGTACATAGACTCATGTGTAGGTTTTTACAAATACTGTGTGTTGTAAATAGCATGAGTTCTTTTTCTTAACATTTTGAGTATCTTTCTGGATCATCAGATTTTTAGAAATACGGTTTCCAGCAGTTGTGCCATATCCCAAATGCTCTCCCACATGCAGCCGTGGACACTCAGGCAACTTCCAGCTTAAGAAACTCCCAGCCACCATTTTCATTGATAATCCCTCCTGTTCCATGGGAGGTAAAGAGCTGTTCAGGCTTGGAACTATTATTCTACCACAGGGATGGAGCAGAGGGGACATATATTAGATGGGACACCTCTAACACTGCTCCTCAAGATGCTAATGGTGGGATATGGAAGATGAAATAGACAGGCCACTGCATGCTAATCAAACACAATCTCTACCCCTGTTTGCCTGTCTATTCCCACTGCTTGGGCACAAGTCCGAATGCCATTTGTGCTATGCAGAACACCTTCAAGGTCACCCTTCCATGCCACCCACCACACCAGTTCTCTCACAGTTTCCTGTCAAGGTAGAAGGCATAAATGACTCTTAACCACTTTAAAATGGCCACAACAAAGATAGCGATATTGGTGGTCTAACCAAGGAGCCAAGTCAGAGAAGTGGTACAAGGGACTCAGTCCAGGACTGCGCAGGCTGAGGGTGGAGAGAGCATTAGACACCTGAGGCTGATGACAATGTCCCAGCAGGGCTTCTCTGCCACCTCATACCATCAGGAAGACCTATTTGTGGTTTTTCAGCATGTCACCAACTGGTCAGAACAGGTCTTTCTATCCTGACTGTCATCTCCAGGTTCAACAGACACCCTTAAGGTCATTTAGGTTGGCGAGAAATGTCAGGATTTCTAAGACAGTGTGCTAGGGGGTCAGAGGCACAGGAGTCATGTCCTGGACACCACACCTGCCTTATCAGTCAGGGTGTGATGTCAGCCTTGTGCTATGAATAGTTACATTTCAAGGATGAATCTGACCTAAGCCTGACTGAATGTTATCAACGAGGTCAAACTTGACACTAAATTTTCCTTCCGTGGAACTGAAAAGCCTTAGTCCTTTGGATAAGCCTACAAGCTCTAAATTAGAATTCAAAGCCATGATAAGGGAGAGGGGGAAGGGATATTTGTCTGGAAAGAGATAGTTGTCCTGGAGGGACAACTCTGGATACAAAAGGTACAGATATAGCCCCTAGGCAAATGGCAGTATTTAGGAGGCAGGCATGGTGGCACATGCCTTTATTTCCAGCACTCAAGAGGTAGAGACAGGGAGATCTCTGAGTTTGAGGCCAGCCTGGTCTACAGAGTGAGTTTTAGGGTAGCCAGGGATACACAGAGAAATTCTGTCTCAACGAAATTTAAAAAAAGAAAGAAAATTAAAAATAAATAAAGATAAAAGGAGAGAGCCCATGTCAGGATGAAGTGTTTAATTTTAATTGGGCATGTTTATTAGGTGAGCCAAAGGGGGACTTTTGATTGCTGGATTTCAATATTTTGATAGTTAGACCTTTGTAGTCAGCCTCAGGGGAGGAAGTGGCCAAATAAGGGAATGGACCTTGTACTGGCTGGTTTTGTGTCAACTTGACCCAGGCTGGAGTTATCACAGAGAAAGGAGCTTCAGATGAGAAAATGCCTCCATGAGATCCAGCTGTAAGGCATTTTCTCAATTAGTGATCAAGGCGGGAGGGTCCCTTGTGGGTGGTGCCATCCCAGGGCTGGTAGTCTTGGGTTCTATAAGAAAGCAAGCTGAGCAAGCCAGGGGAAGCAAGTCAGTAAATAACATCCCTCCATGGCCTCTGCATCAGCTCCTGCTTCCTGACCTGCTTGAGTTCCAGTCCTGACTTCCTTTGGTGATGAACAGCAGTGTGGAAAGTGTAAGTCAAATAAACCCTTTCCTCCCCAACTTGCTTCTTGGTCATGATGTTTGTGTAGGAATAGAAACCCTGACTAAGACAGACCTTGAGGGCTAGCTTTAGAAATGTAATCTAACAGTTTCTAGGAAGGCAGAGAGAATGGGGGGAAGGGCAAGGCCTGTCAAAGCCATGTTTGCCATGCTCCGGCAGGGTAGAGTCCCTTTATCTGGTCCCAGGAATGTCAGTTCACAGACTATAGTTACAGATGGTTGTGATCCACCATGTGGGTGCTGAGACTCAACCCAGGTCCTCAGAAAGAGCAGCCATTGCTCTTTCAATGAAAAAGAGACACGAAAAGAAGACAGCGCTGCTCCTGAAGGTTGAGGCTTTCATCATAGATGTAAGGGAGAACACAGGGCAGGGCAGACACATCTGGGAGAGTCCAGAGTGAACATGCCTGAGCCCTGTGAGGAGACACGGGAGGGAGAGCCAGGAGTTAGCCAGGAGACCAAAAGGGCAAAAGAGGCCAAAAGAGCCAGTCTAGACAAAATATCTGGGTTATATAGGGAAGAGCAGCTGAGGGAAGAACAGCCCATCTCTGTCCCTGGACTGGAGAAGTTTAGGGTAGGAGGCTGGGTATACCAGACAGAAGGGCCCTGTAACGGGTAGGAACTGAGGGATGCTGGGAGAACCTGGTGGCCAGGTCTGCTTTGACATGTTAAAAAGGCACATCAGCCATTTGTCCTGCCTTTGAGACCTAACACTTAACCACTTGGCTACAAACAGCCAGGTAGACCCTGATTGGCAGGATGTGTGTGTGTGTGTGTATGTGTGTGTGCGTGTGCGCGCGTGCGCGCAAGTAAATGAAGTGTGAAATGGGATGTATCAGGGAGGTGCTTCCAAATCTGGATAAGGAGAAGACAGCTGAGTCAGATTTAAAAAGTCCTAATCAGACCAGCCAGGGGTCTGCTTCCTGCTGAGGGCACACAAAAGCAGGCACTTGGCTGTCAAAAGGTGCCATGGGACAGCTTGCATCCGCTACTGTCTATCTGTTTCTGGTGGCTACAGTGTTGATTAGATCACCACACACAGGGGGGGCTGTCCTACTGTGTTATGGCTAGCTCCAATAGGTGTGGATCATAAGCAGATTTTATTTTGATTGTCCTTTTGGGCTGCACCTGATCTCTGCCCCTGTTGGATTCTGGGTTTTTTCATGTCCATATCCATGCAGCTGGTGGATTTGGGGTTTGGCTTTCTCTTGTTCCTTCCCCTACAGCTAGGATCCTCCAGTCGACCATGGAGGTGGGCCGTCTGACTCAGTCTACCCCGGCTCCTTGCCCTGGGGGCTATAAAGCTCTGGTTTGGGGTCCACCGCCTAACCCTATCATCAGCACCCGTGCTGGGTGCCCCTTTTGTGCTTTCATGTTACCCATTCTCATCACCCATAGTCTTGTAAAGTCACCTCGGTAAATCCTCTGACTCTCTAAACTAGACCTGGGTGGAATTGTTTCTTTGGTCTGACATTGGCATTTCATCTAGGGTAAACAGAAGTTAGTTTGCCTCTCCCCAGGAAGCCACACAGCCATTAATACCTTTATCAATTTATTCACAAATGCATGGAGCTTGCCTCTTCAAGAATCTTGTTCTCTAAGTGGCTATAATATTTAAGGTCAAATAATTTCAAGAAGCCTTAGGAATATATTGCTAATATCAAACAGAAAACAGCTATGTTTAACATATTTCAATAATTTTGGAGCTCTGGTTGCTTCCTGGTTTTGTTCAATTAGCAATGTCACACAGTTTCCTGGGATCAGCAGACCCAAGGGGTCACTTTCAAATGCCACATGGCCCAATCTTATCTGGACCAACTACAGAGGGAGAGGCCAGAGGCCAGAGCAGGGAGCTTCAGCAAAGAACCTTTTATGTGTATCAGCTCTACAAACGCTCATCTCTTCATTTCTCGTGCATTTACTTTTTCCATGTGTAGAGTCTCTGAAAGCCCAGGAAACCCTCAAGAGACCCTCGAGAAATCCTTATGACTCATATATATTCACCTTCCCCAAACTAATACCAAAGGACACTCTTGCAATCCTATTTTATCTTTGCTTAGGGATAAGTCTCATCTTGTCCATCACAAGTCTCTTAACGGTCTATTAATTCTGAGTTATAGAGCATAGCTGTGTCTTATGTTAACGAGGCACAGATTTGAGAAGATGCTATTACCTTGCTTGTACCTCCTGTGAAGCTCTCCTAAGGCACGGAACACTTTGTGAGGCAACCCTCTGATGTACAAAGTTGGGTAGGCTAAGTTCTTAGTTTCTGGGAACTTCCAAAGGCTAGGAGAAGCCCTCTGACAAATGGTTACTACAGCTATTAAGGTGGAAAGGAAGAGAGATGTAGCACTTACGTACACCAGCAGCCTCATTTGGGACATTTGTCCAGCCCATAGCGATCTGCTTTCTTTGAGAACGATCTCCGACCATGATATTTCTTCTCACGGGTGTTGCCCCCAGCACGTGTTTACACCACGACTCTGCTCTATTTCGCCCACAACTGATAGGACCAAAGCTGAGGCAAAGACTCTGTTGAGAATGTTGGACTGTCACTCGGAGCACTTGTAAACCCAGAGAACTTAACAAAGGGAAGGAGAAGACCCAGGCACGGAAGCATCCATCATCCCGGTACTTAGGAACCTGAGGCTGGAGGATTTCAAATTGAAGGTCAGACTGAACTATGTAGTTCTTTGTCAGCCAGTAGATCCCTTATCTAAGAAAAAGAAAGAAGAAAAAAAAAAGAAGATGAGGAGAGAGGAGGGGGGCGAGGAGGAGGGGGATAAGGAAGAGCGTCTACTAGAGTCATATCCCCACCTTTAGAGCATGAGAAGACGGAGAGTCATATCCCCGCCTTTAGAGCGTGAGAAGATGGCAGCCCCGTTGGCTGCAGCTTTGCCCTGTTTGAACCCAAGAGGCCACAGGGACTCAGCAACGTTGCTGTCTTCCCAGAACCTGGCATTCTGGGATCACACAAGCTATTCTCCTGCTTCTCAAATGAGCTCGTGCATTTGGCTGTGATCATTCTGTGTGATCTGATTGCTGCTTGAGCTTGAACCTGCTTCTGGTCAACAACAACACAACAACAACATGACAACAACAACAAGGTAGATATGGATAATACAAAATAGCCAGATATCTAAAAGTATTGAGTCACACACAGTTATCCAGAAATGGGACCAGAGGGCATTGTGAAATTAATGTGCTTAAGTTACTGAATTTTGTAACTCTTCAAACAACAGCACACACCCTCAAAGTCATCCTGAGCTGCAAGCGTGCCATTTCCTGTTGTGCCCTGGGTCTGCTTATCTCTGCCCTGTGGTCCTCACAGGGCATGAACTCATCACTCCTCTTCTTGCTCCATAGCATCTCCCTCAGATGCTCCAGTGATGTGGAACTCCTTCAGGGGATGTAATTTTCCTGATAGCCATGAGGAGAAGGCAACAGGGTGGGGGAAAAACAGAAGGCCCCTGAGTTCTTCTGGGAAGGACCTTGCCATTGGGTCTTACACACTCTATCAAGCAACAGTGACTAAGAACTTCAGCCGTTGGGTGGCCACAGAAGGTTCAATGGCGACTCATGAATTCTGAAGGAAGATGCATGAGAGGGCCACTTGTTTAAGAGGTCAGGGGAATAAATATTCCTTCAGGAAAAAGAGAGAAAGTGACTGTGGGCTGCCAGGGTGTCTGGACAAGAAAACACTGCCAGGCTTGGGCACACTTAGGGACGATGGATCAAGGATCATGAGTGCAGGGAAGATCCTATTCCTGGAAATAGGATCCAGATGTGTCACTCAAGAAAAATTGTCCAATTTATGGCAAAATAATCTTTTCTTTTCCCTCCTTGCAAATAAAGTGATGTGAGAAACATATAAACACACTCATACATATACTCACACACACTCACATACACATTCACACACAAATACACACATTCACACATACTTGCATACCCACTCAAACAAATAGAGACATTCACACACTAACACACATACACATTTACACACAAACTCATGGACACACAATACATACACATGTTCACATTCATATACATACATACTCATAAACATACACACGCACATAAATACACACATATGCTCACAGATGCATACATACATACACATACACACATACTCACAGATGCATACATACACACAGCACAGATACACACATGCTCACAAACACACATACACACACTCAACATATATGCATATGCACACATATACTCATATATATGCATATGTACATGCACACACACACACACACACACACACACACACACACTGTACTAGTTAATTTTATGTCAACTTGACAGAGCAAGCTTCATCAGAAAGGCAGGCATCTCAGTTGGGAAAATGCTTCCATAGCCTGGCAGTGATGACACATACCTTTAATCTCAGCACTTAGGAGGCAGAGGCAGGCAGAACTTTGTGAGTTCAAGGCCAGCCTGGTCTACAGAGTGAGCTCTAGGATAGCCAGGGCTACACAGAGAAACCCTGTCTCAGGATAAAAACAAGGATCAGGCTGCAGGCAAACTTGTCGGGCATTTTCTTAATTAGTGATTTATGGGGGAGGTGAAAGCCCATTATAGATGGTGCCATCCCTGGGCTAGTGGCCCTCAGGTCTATAAGAAGGCAAGAGGAGAGAGCCATGAGAAGCACACCAGTAAGTAGCATCTCTCCATGACCTCTGTCTGCATCAGCTCCTGCCTCCAGGTTCCTGCTCTGTTTCAGTTCTTGCCCTGACTTCCTTTGGTGACGAACTAATGATAATGAGCCTCAGCCAAATAAACTCTTTCCTCTCTGGCTTGCTTTTGATCATGGTGTTTCATCATAGCAATAGAAACTCTAAGACACACACACACACACTCACACACAAAAACACACACAGACACACACACACATACACACGACACTCTCTCACATATTCTCACACACAGAGACACACATACAGACACATACATACAGATACACTTGCACACATACATGCTCATAGATACACACAGACACACTCACAGACATACTTGTACACCGACAACACAGTTATACACACTTTCAGATACACTCATGCATACTCATTGTCTTAGGGTTTTACTGCTGTGAACAAACGCCCTGACCAAGGCAACTCTTATAAGGACAGCATTTATTTGGGGCTGGCTTACAGGTTCAGAGGTTCTGTCCACTATCATCAAGGCAGGAGCATGGCAGCTTCCAGGCAGGCATGGTGCAGGAGGAACTGAGAATTCCACCTCTTGTTCTGAAGGCTGCTAGGAAGAGGGTATTAAAATCTATGTCCACAGTGAAAACACCTAGTCCAATAAGGTCACACCTCCTAATAGTGCCACTACCTGGGCCAAGCATACACGAACCATTACACTCACAGATACATGTTTATACTCATACATACACATATTCACAGACATGCTGAAACATAGGTACACACTCATACACATTCACATAGACAGACACACACACATTTGTACATATACACTCACCCACAGACACACTCTCATATAGACACACACACACATATACTCACACAGATATATACTCACACATGTCCTCATAGACACAGATATCCACATACACACAACACATACACATTTGCGCACTCACATATATTCACACACACACAGAGAGACAGAGAGACACACTTTCTCATATACACACATCCTCATAGACACATTCAGACAGACAGACAGACAGACAGACAGACACGCACACACACACACTTCTTCTATGTGTCCTGAGAAATTCCCTCATGGTTACTCAACACACACACATGCTTCATGTTTGTATATCTGTTAAATTCCATGGTAACCTGGGATTCCTGCTAATGCACAGGTGGTAGGGTGAGGGTGGGAGAGGCAGCTTTGGTTCACTAGAGTTTTGTCCTGCCCCTGATTCCATTCAGTCTCAAAACAGGGTTTAAAGGACCCTGAGGTGTTCCCTTCTAACTGCAGTTGAAACCAGTTTCTTGCATTGTTACTGCCTAGTCTAAAGGCAAGTGCCTCTAGCCTGGGCCAGGTTTCTTTGTCTCCTGTCTAATGAAGCGGGCCATTCTGGCTGAGCTTTTAGGCCCAGAATGCCAGGTTTTGCCAACAGGCTCTCACAATGTCTGACAGAGAGGCTGCCAAGCTCAGGCCCAGCGCTGGCTCATTATCCACAGGCAGGGCTCTCCCATGACACCCTGGCTGGCCTTGCTGTCACCTTTCTTTGTGGGAGCACTGTAACATCTTGGCTATCGTGCTCTCAGTCACAGTTCCTGCCTTGTTTGGTAGATAAGCATGGTCAAGATCCAAACCCTACCGCTAACACAGGAGGCTTCCCGGTTCTCCACAAAGCCCAGGCTGTTTTAACATTGGCACTCTAGGCTGGAGTGGTTAACACCTGAGACTCATGCACAAAGAGTCACGGGAAGAGACAGAATGGTCACCAGAGCCCCAGCACTGGGCTTCTCTTCCTAGAACGGCATTCCCACCTTTCTCTGGCAGCTGGTTCCTCTCCACTCGCCGCAAAGCCTCCCTCCTGGGAGACACTAAAGCATCTGGCAAAGTCACTGCATCTCTGAAAGCTCTAGGTCAGTGTTTCCAAAGTGAGGTTCACATCAGAAAAGCTGAGTGCTTTTGAAAGACAAGGCTGGGGGCAGAGGTGGGAGGGGTTCATGAACTCTCACCCCTAGCTGAGGAGCTACTGTTGCTGGGGAGTCAGTTTTCTTATGGGCGTGGCCTCTGATATGCCAAGACCACACTCCCATGGATGGCCCAGATGGGTGTCTATATGGATGGTATAAACTGAACTGAATGGGCATGAGGTTTGAATGAAAATGGTTCCCCTAGGCTCATAGGGAGTGCCAGTATTAGGAGGTGTGGCCTTGTTGGAGTAGGTGTGTCACTGGGGGCAGGCTTTGAAGTTTCAGAAGCTCAACCCTTGCCCAGTGGTTTACTCTCTCTCTCTTTTAGCTGCCTGCAGATTGAGATGTAGAACTCTTGGCTCCTTCTCCAGCACCATGTCTCTCTGTGTGCTGTTATGCTTCCAACCATGATAACAGATTAAACCTCTGAACCTGTAGCTAGCCCCAATTGCATGTATTTCTTCATAAGGAAACATTGCATGGTCTTTGTGTCTCTTCAAGGCAATAAAACCCTAAACCAATAGATTATTTAAAAAATAAATAAGAAAAGAAGGCATAAAGTTGGGAGGAAACATGAGGATGGATCTGAGAGGAATGTGGGTGAATATGCCTAAAATACATTTTATTATATATGCAAGTCTCAAAGAGTTAATAAAATATTAGACTTTTGTAGAGAGAGCGTCTTGTGCACGGTATGGATGCCTCACCTGTCAATTAAAAAGCTATGGCCTATGGCTTAGTCAGGAAATAGAGGCGGGACATTGGGAGGAGAAAGAATTCTGGGAGGGAAGAAGGTAGGAGGAGGAGCCTGAAGAGAGGTGAGGAGATAGATCTTGGATCCATGGTGCCTGAGCACAGGTAACCAGCCACAGCCACGTGTAGGTTAAAATAAATGGGTATCTTTAGTTATGATCTAGTCAAAGTAGAGCCTAGCTATCTGGCCAAGGTATTTGTAAATATAATTTAAGTCTGAGTCTTATTTCCGGGAACATGGGTCTGGGAGGCAGAACCAGAGCTAAACTTTAACAAACATTCTACCTGGTTAACAAAGAAAAGACAGGTCCGAAACCCCGTCTCAACCTTCCCAAGTTAGAATGGCTTGGAGCAAGGGCTTGTATCTGCTTATCAGGCCCCAGGTGAAAGTGGTGTACTCTCAAGTTATCAGACTCAGCCCAGTCTGCCTTGATCATATCTAGCAGCAGGGCATGATGACATAGTCCTTTGTTCTATTCTTCTGAGATTCCTGTAGAAGACAACCAACCAAACAAACCTAGTACAACCTGGGAGATGTTAGTGTCAGGACCAAGATATGAATTCTTAAGAGTTGGAAGTTTAGTTTTTTCTTAGACCTACTGGGAAAATCATCACTGGAAAAATATGAACCTGGAGTGATTTATGTTGTATTGTTGTTTATGTGGCTAAGGGTTCCTAGAGCCATTGACCTCCAATTTACTTATGTAGAAAATAAAACAGTGGGACTGGAGAGATGGTTCAGCAGTTAAGAGTACCGTCTGCTGCTCTTCCTGAGGTCCTGAGTTCAATTCCCAGCAACCACATGGTGGCTCACAACCATTTATAATGAAGAGAAATAAATCTTTAAAAAAAATATTAAAATTAAAAAAAGAAAGAAGAAAGCAGCGTAAAATTTCTGGGAATTCAGTCCAGTGTAACATTCAGGGAGATGGCCCCAGTCATGCAGAGGCATCAGTTCCTAGAAACCCAAATGTCATCAGGAACACGGAGATAACGGATCTGATTCTCAGGCCAAAGATGATTCTTCATCCATCGATCGAAGGCTGAGCATTGACTTTCTATCCTGAGCCTGGTTCTGCAAAACCAGCCAATGTTTGTACCTGAAACCTTACCTACTCTGTGTAGCCTCTGGCTGGAAGGAAGCTGAGAGTCACTTGGTTTCATACACTGACCCTTTAGAAGCCAGTGGTGTATGTACTTTGTTCAAAGCAGGGCAGTCATCCCTCCTTTATTACTGATACAAGTGTTCTGCTCCTATTACTTATAAGAAAAAAAACAGCTAATGATTTGGGTACATTAGGATAGTAAGGACTCAACAATTTCCCTGAGAGGTATCTGGAAGAAAAGCTTAGAAAAGGATTGCTGTTCCCCAAAGCAGGTGGTCTAATATTGAAATTTTAGGCATTAGCTAGAGAGGGAACTTCTTGGCATTCCTTTAAAAATGTGTTTATTCTGCCGAAGCCTGCCTATAGCATAGGAAATATAAGAAATAAGACCATGTGGTGGCTGGAGAGGTGACCAAGTGATTAAGAGTCTACTGCAATCCCAGAGGATTCCAGTCCGATTCCCAGGCTAGCATCTCACAACTGTCTGTAATCTAGTTCCAGAGCACTAGGTACATACATACACACACACACACACACACACACACACACACACACGCACACACACACACACACACCGCACATAAAAATAAATTTTTCCTTTTAAAAGACTTCCTTAAGAAAAGAAGACCCTATGAAACAAAAGCTCAAAAACATAATTTAATTAACTGAACTCTATCTTAAAAAACCCCAACAGAGGCATTTGGAGATCCAGAATTACAATGTTAAATAAACTTGTAAAAATTATCCTTGGAGACTTCCAATACAAACCAAGATGAAAGAACAGATACTAGATTTATTCTTCCACTCAAAGCGACAGAAAATCCAGGAAAAATATCTGAAATAATAGCTATCAAGACATTACACACAAGCCAGTGCAGGTTAGTGATTACTGGAAGAACAGGATAAAAGAGATGTACCCTGAGGTTCCCCCCCACCGTGCTTCTACACTCCCCTAACCCCCACCCTTTCACCCCTCACCTCCCCAACCCCCTACCCTCCTACCCCCTCACTCCTACCCCCCACCTCCCTAGCTCCCCAACCCCACCCCACACCCACATCCCCCACACTTCCACTCTTCCCTCCACCCTCACCCCTCCCTCCCACCTCTCACCCCCTCCACCTCCACCCCCCCCACTAACCACACTGAGAGAGTTTACAAGCCCACCCCACACCCCCATCCCCCACACTTACCCTCTCCCCTCCACCCTCACCCCTCTCTCCCACCTCTCTTCCCCCACCTCCACCCCCCCCCCCCCACTAACCACACTGAGAGAGTTTACAAGCCCAGCACTGGAAAGGAAAGGAAGTCCAGACAAAAACAAGAAGAGAAAACTACCTGCATTCTTCATAAACGAGATGTATGACTTCTCACCAGAATTTTACCAAACCGGATCCAACCACATAAAGAAGAAGACTCTATTATGACTAAGGAGGATGACCCAGGAATGCAAACACGGCCTTTTCACTATTCAAAAATCTGACAGCACAACTGCACAAATGTTGGTGTTTGGATATGAAGTGTCCTCCTAAAAGATTTGAGTGTTGAGGGCTTCCTGCCCACCTGCTGTGGTTACTCAGTCACTGGGGATGAGTAGACCAAGGGGGTTCTGACTTAATCACTAATCACAGGTAGATTAATAACTGATGGAGTTATTTTAAAGAGGTTGGAACCTTTGGATGTGAGTCTTGTTGGGGGAAATGGGTTGTTGGGGCTGGGTTCTAGAGGGTTCTGGACCCTCCTTCTCCATTTCTCTCTTTTCTTCCCAGACACCATGTGGTGAGTAGCCTGAGTAGCTTCCTGTTACCGTGATTTTCCTTATCAAACATCCAGGTTGGAGCCAGCCAACCATGGACTGAAGTCCTTGAAACTATGTGGCAAAATAAGCCTTCTTTAGGCTATTCGTATCAGATATTTTGTTAACAGCAATGAAAATCCCAGCAAAGCACTGTATTAATAAACAAAATGAAAAGCTATCTGGCCATCTCAACAGACACAGAAAAAAACATTGACAAAAATCCAATTTATATTCCTGATAAATACTCTCAAAATATAGTATGAAGTCAAAGGACAAATGTAAAAATCCTCTAACATCACAGTAAACCAGAGACCAAGTGCTTTCTCTCCAAAATTGAGAAAAAGGATAAGGATGGTCTGTCTCATCATTGCTATTTAACATCATAGTTGAAACGCTAGTGTTTGGGTCTGTGATTCACCAAAGAATGATACCCCAGACTCAAATAGTATGCAACAGCAAAGAGCGTTTATTCTACAGAGAACCAGCATGCAGGGGACTACCGTGCATAGGGAGGGAAGATAGAGGTGTGGACTTTGCAGGGTCAATTTAAAGTCTGTTAGGGTAGGAGTGGGTGAGTGTCTTTCCCTTGATTGGTTGACTCTGTCCGGTATGGGTGCCTTTGTGATTGGTTAGGTCTCTGGACTTTCTGAGGTTACAAGGCATCCTTGCCCACAGCCAATCACAGCTGGATCCGTGTTCTCATTTCTGGGAAACAGACACTTAGGCCTACTCTTCCTAACTGCCAGTTTGCAGCCTGTCATGGAGTCAGCCTGGCTCTGGCTAACTCAGTCCTCACACTAACCACTACAGTACAGTGTTTCACATCATCCATATTTAAAAAAAAAAAAACATTCTACCTTATTTCATGATCATCTGTTTAAAAAAAAAAGTATGGAATCTAGAAAACCTTTAATAAGACTAAAAAGTGATTTTAGCAAGCTGGAGAAATAGGATCAACATTCAAAAAGTAATTTAAAACCAAAAAAATTGAAAAAGCCATTTATGATGGCATCAAAAATATGTAAAACTTGGGTGTAAAACAAAAACAAATGCCGGGCAGTGATGGCGCACACCTTTAATCCCAGCACTTGGGAGGCAGAGGCAGGTGGATTTCTGAGTTCACGGCCAGCCTGGTCTACAGAGTGAGTTCCAGGACAGCTAGGGCTACACAGAGAAACCCTATCTTGAAAAACCAAAAAAAAAAAAAAAAAGATCTTCACATTCAAAACCAAATGATAAGAGCTGGAGAGGTGGCTCATTGGTTAAAAGCCCTTACCAGTCCTCTAGAGGCCTGAGTTCAGTTCCCAGAATCCACATCAGGCAGGCAGCACACTGTCTGTAACCTCAGTTCCGGGGGCTCTGGCCTCCAGGTGTACCTGCATGCTCGTGGTGCACATAGATTCATGCAAGGCACACACACATCAAAGTAAATGAATAAATCTTTTTTTAAACCTGCTGAGGGGCTGGAGAGATGGTACCTTGGCTAAAAGCACTTACCATGCAAGCCTGGGGACTGGACCTGGTTCAGACACTCAGCATTTCTGTAAAAAAGCATTCCTTTCTTTCCCCTCCTCCCATTGTCTTAGTGATAGATAACAGGAGACTGAATGTAAAGTAGTCAGAAAATTTGAACAAGCACTTCATTACAGAAAACGGTCAAAAAGTCACATGAACCCTGAATACCTATGCGTATGTGATTAAAAATATTGTATTATGCAAGTGTGATAGCATAGACCTCATGCTATGTATTTTTTATCATAATAAAAATAAAAGCATGTGAAAAGATGACCAACATAATCAGTATTAGAGAAACCAAGTTAAAACCACAACATACCACTACATACCTTAAATATCTAAAATTAAAAATACTGAGCATACCACGGTTGACCAACTGCTGGAGGGGTAACACCAGACTCTGGGTGTCTTAGACGCTGTTGGTGGGAAGGCCAAATGGCATAATCCTTTCGGGAAATAGTTTGGCAGCTTCTTAAAAAAGTGGATTGTGCACTGGATCCTCTGTATCCAGCCATTCTGCTTCTAGAGATTTACAAAAGAAAAAAAAATAAGAGCTTGTCTACAAATAAGGCATGCACTTAAGTGTTCACAAGAAATTTACTTGTAATAATCTAAATCTAGACTCAAATGTCGGCAACATACGAATGAGTAAACAAATTGTGGCCCACTGTTTGTTCAGTAGTAATGTATCAATGTAGCGGAAAGCGACTTAACCATGAAAAGAAAGGAACTGTTGATACATGTCTTAACTTCTATGAATCCCAGTTATGCACAATGAAAGGTAGTGAAACAAAATGGTTTCACTACCTGAGTCCATTTACATACAGTGAAAAAAATTCTAGAAAGAGAATGCTCATCCATTGTGGGAAAAATCAGCTTAAAGATAGTCCATGGCTTGGAAAACCTGGTGTCTTAGTCAGGGTTTGTATTCCTGCACAAAACATCAGGACCAAGAAGCAAGTTGGGAAGGAAAGTGTTTATACCGCTTACACTTTCCACATTGCTGTTCATCAAAGGAAATCACAAAGGACAGGAACCTGGAGACAGGAGCTGATGTAAAGGTCATAGGGGAATGCTGCTTACTGGCTTGCTTCCCCTGACTTGCTCAGCTTGCTTTCTTATAGAACCCAAGACTACCAGTCCAGGGGTGGCACCACCCACAGTGGGCCCTCCCCCACCCTTGATATCTAATTGAGGAAATGCCTTACAGCTGGATCTAATGGATGAATTTCCTCAAGGGAGGCTCCTTTCTCTGTGATAACTCCAGCTTGTGTCAAGTTGACACACAAAACCAGCCGGTACACACAGGGACAGGAGAGAGATTGCCAAAGGGTGTAAAAAAACCTTAGAAGGAGTTGGGTATACATCTAGTTTAGCATAATGATGACTTGAAGGATAGGTATGACAGACAAAATTATACTTTCCATATGTGCAGTTATCACCTATCATATGCCTCAGTAAAACCATTGTTTAGTGAACCAATAAAACTCAAATACTATATGTTCTGGGAAAAGAAACCCATTGAACTTATGGTTGCCACCACTCTTAGCCCAGGCCAGACATCTACAATCCGTCACACAGCTATACAGGTAGGCATTGCTAATCACAGTTAGAGCTTGAGATAAAGCCTGTTTTTCATCTCTGACCAAGGCCAACAGTTTGCTTTTCACAAAATGAGGTTCAAGAGCAGAGCAAATTATCAGCTAATCTAAAAATGGTGCTGAGGTTTCCTGATTGCTACTACACTGGGCAGACGTTTAGGAAAATGGCAGAAACCAAAGCCAGCCTAATAAAGATGGGCTGCCAACAAAACATTAAAATTTTGATTAGGATATCAGATGTGAACTCCTGAAGAATGTTTGCAATGTGCTTATGGTGCTGACTTGAAAGACATCAATTTCTTTTCCTACAAGATGAATGACTTAATGCAAAAGGAAAGACTTATCTACAAGAAGACTAGTGATATCTTTATTAATTTTTATCTTATTTTTAAAAAGTGGTACCTGCGTGTGTTCGTGCGTGCATGTGTGTATGTGTATGTGTGTGCTTCGTACATGTGGGTACCTGCAGAAGCCAGAAGAGGACATCAGATTCCCTAGTATTACAGTTACAGGCAGTTGTCAACCACCCAAAGTGAGTGCTGGGACTCAAACTCTGATTCTCTGGAAGGGCCGTAATTGCTCTTAACCACTGGGCCATCTCTCACTGGGCCAGTCCTATCCTTATTTTTAAAATAACTTTAATCATGAAAGATGTTTAAATCACTCAACTGTTTTTAAGCTAAAATTAGTATGTTTTTATGACCAGAAAATTGCCTTATTTTCTAAATAAGGCCAAGAAGCAAAATGATGTAAGATTATATGTAATGGTATAATTCGAACCAATGAACTCAATGTAAAAACACTGAGATAACTTTAATCTTGATGAGAAAATAAATCACGAGTTTATAGTATGAGTAAATGTTTCTCTTAAGAAGCGATGACTTCGTTCAAAGCTCTCTGGAAGCCCTGTATTCTTTAATAGTAATCACATGTGCCCGTTAAGAGACAGGCAGAGGGAAGAGATGTTGCTCAGGAGAGAGCATGTGTTTGGCATGTGCGGAGCTTTGAGCCCCCGGCACTAAAACAGGATAAAACAAAACAAAACAAAAAAAATAGGCTGAGCGCCAACTGATGGTAAATAGTGAACACCTACCTCCGAGCCAGAACCAGTTGCTGAAGCAAGCTGAAGAATCCTCAGCGTTTATTTACTGTCCTTTCTTTTTCTTCCCAGACTCTTCTTCTGTGAGACAAGAAACATCCTTGCTGTTTGAACCAGGAAAATGAAGTTTTACTTACTTCAAAATAATTTTTTTTATTTGAGTGAGTGCGTGCGTGTGTGTGCGTACCTTGGAGACCAGAAGAAGGTGTTGGATCCCCTGGAGCTATAGCTACAGATGATTATGAGCTGCCCAGAGTGGGTGCTGGAAACTAAATTCAGACTCTCTGCAAGAGCAGCAAGTGCTCTTAACCAGCGAACCATTTCCCAGCCCTAAGATGAACTTTTCTTACCTGTAGCCACCCAGGTTAGGTCTGATACAGCAACTTCCTGAGTCTGTTTCTTTAGGAGTGGAACATAGATAGTCAAATTAGCCTCTTAGAACTTGTGTTGGTCAATGAAATAATACATTCAGAAATTCTTCACTGTGCCTGCTTGAAAGAACTAAGTGACTGTGATCCCCCTTACTCTCCTTTCCTTTTCTCTATTGGGAAAATCTCAATTTAAATATTAGTGAGAACATTGCATAATTGCAAAGGTATTCCTCATATCATCTGCTGAACCTGATGCTATCAATTTGGAGAGAATTATTGCATTAACCATGATTTTTCCCTCCAATCTTTGTTATTGTTTAAACCCCTCAAAAGGATTTATTCCAGGAAATGATTTTCAAAGGGTCTGTGAGTGAAAACCTAAATTTGCACCACACGCGCAACAAAGAAAATGGCTGAGAAGACGATTCCCGCCAGTAAACAGCCCTGCCGCTGACAGCCCAGCTGTGGCCCATTTTCCTTCCATGGTGATTTTTAAAAGAACTTTTTTTTTTTTTTAATTTGGGAAATGTCAAACTCACAGAAAAGCTGCAATGACAAAAAAAAAAATGAGACCAAGAACACCTGGCCATCCGTTACCCAGCTTAAACAGTTGTCAGCACATTGTCCATCTGCTTCATCCTCTCTCGTCTCTAGACAGTTGGACAATACGTATGGAAATACGCTTTCCATACGTACTAATTTCTCAGATTTCATTTTAGAATTCAACACTTGAAAAAGCAGACACCTGTGTACGGGTTGTGCATGGTACGAAATCCACGCTTTTACAAAGGTAGTAGAGTTAAGAATCAGCCTTCTGTCTTGCCCTATAGCTTAGCCATGTAGGAGTGAGACTTGAGGATTTATAATCCATTTATAATTTATGAAACAATAGCTATGGCTTGGGAGGCTATGGAACCTTCAAGAGATGGGGTCTAGTTGGAGAAAATGGGTCACTAGGCTCAGACCTTACCAGGTTATTTCTGAACTCTGGTTTTGATCCTGCTGTCTGCTTCATTGTTCCTACCACATGGAACCTGTCGGTGCGTCTGCCATGCATCCTCCGTGCATCCCCCCTCGTGCATCTACGCAGCCGCAGTGCATCCACCCTTTGTGCGTTCACCCTGTAGCCGCCATGCCTTCTCCATTATGATGGACTGTAATTCTCTGAAATTATGAGCCAAAGTAAGTCTTTCCATCTGTGACTGTTTGTCAGGGGGTTTGTCACAGTAAAACAAAACGAAAGGAAACCTGACTAATAGGAATAGCTGGTACAAGGGAAGTAGGGTCATTCCTTTATAAACGTGTGGTTTGTGGAAAGAACTCATAAGAGTTTGGAGCTATGGGCTATGGAATCCCCAGAACGCTGTAGTTGGTGATTAATGGTTAAGTGGATGGGAGTCGAGAAGACTAGGGTGTCAGCAGGCACGTGGGCAGTCAAGTGTGCCCATGAGCGTCAGGATAGAAGCCAGGATTCTGCTAGGCATTAGACCAGGGGACATCAGAGAAAAAAAACTGTCTACATTCTGCCCATGTCTTGGAAGTTTAAGTGAAGTAGGCTTAAAAAATAGCAGACTAACTTACTCACTAGAGTAGATTTCCATGCTGCCCAGCAGTCAGCATGGTTGTGGCTGGCTTCCTTTTCCTCCACCCTTATCTGTTTCTTTATTTAACCTTTTATTAGCATATATTAGCTATACATAATAATGGTTTCTCTGTGACATTTTCATATATGTGCATAATATATGATTATACATAATATTTTATTATACTGGCCACAATACCATATTGTGTTTCCCCTCTTACTTTACTGATGCCTTTTCTTCTTTCTCCTTCTCCTCCTCCTCCTCCTCCTCCTCTTCTTCTTCTCCTCCCTCTCCCCCTCCCCCTCCCCTCCCCCTCTCCCTCTCCCTTCCCCTCCTCTGTACACCAATGGGTGCAATTATAGTTACTTGCAGAAGTGTGAATAAGAAACTATACACAGGAACACAGACAACCTGCCTGTCGTGACTACACACTGGAGAAAATCCACCACTAGATACTTATAGATCCTCAAGGTGGCATAGGGTCTTAGAGGCTGTGATGGTTTGTATATGCTCAGCCCAGGGAGTGGCACTATTAGAAGGTGAGGCCCTATTGGAGTAGGTGTGTCACTGTGGGTGTGGACTATAATACCCTCACCCTAGCTGCCTGGAAGTCAGTCTTCCACTAGCAGCCTTCAGATGAAGACGTAGAACTCTCAGCTCCTCCTGCACCATGCCTGCCTAGATGCTGCCAAGCTCCCACCTTGATGATAATGGACTGAAACTCTGAAACTATAAGCCAGCTCCAATTAAATGTAGTCCTTTTTAAGACTTGCCTTGCTCATGGTGTCTGTTCACAGCAGTAAGACAGAGGCCCTCTCCCTCCATGACAGAGTATTAACAGGCCCCATCTGTTCTAGGTCCTGTGTAGATAATACCTGCAGAGAAGTCAAGACTGTAAAAGCCACGTGGAGCCTAAAGGACAACATTCCTCTATCGACATCCTCTAGCTCTTATTTTCTTTCTGTTCTCTCTTCATTGATGTCCCTTGGCATCAAAGAAGATGGCTGAGTACCCCACAGCTGTAGTGGCACTGACCAGTCAGTAGGCATATCTTGCCTGGCAGATTGGTAGTGCATCCTCTGGGGTACACAGCTGAGTGAGGCTCTTGATGACAATTCTCCAGCAGCCTACACAACACTTCCTCGCGCTGAGTTAGCCATAGTGCCGGCTCCTTTTTAACCATATTTACAGTGAGACTTGGCAACAAAAAGGAGAGTAGAGAAGAGAGCGGAAATGCACATTTGGAGAGCACATGTGAACTTGAAGCATCATTAAAAGGAAGCCTCTCACTTCACCCTGGGACAATAAGAAGGGAGCCTTGAGGGCTCCCAGACTAAAAATGCAAACTCATTTGAAAGACTTTCCTTTAAAAAGTGAGAGCCTCAGGGATTCCCAGCTCGCAAACGGAGTGCCTAGAAAAGTCTCTAGTAACATGTTTTTCCCAAGTTTCACAGACACTCAGAGACCCACTATGGTCCACAGAATCTGGACTTGCCCCCATGGCACTGTTTTATAGGTGTGCTGGTTAGTGTTTTGTTGTTTGTCCCAACTTGACAACTTGATCTGGAAAGAGGAGTCCTTAACTGAGAATATCTCTATATGGTCAGTTTGTAGGTAAGTCTGTAAGATATCTTTTTTTTGATCAATGATTGAGGGGGATCAGAGCTGTGATCCTGGGTTGTAAAGAAAGCAAACCGTGAGGAACAAGCCAGTAAACACCGTTCCTCCCTCTGTAGTCTTTGTTTCAGTTCCTGCCTCCAGGTTCCTTCTTGAGTTCCTGTCTCGACTTCCTTTCTTTTTTTTTTTTTTTTTTTTTTTGTGGTTTTTCGAGACAGGGTTTCTCTGTGTAGCCCTGGCTATCCTGGAACTCACTCTGTAGACCAGGCTGGCCTCGAACTCAGAAATCCACCTGCCTCTGCCTCCCAAGTGCTGGGATTAAAGGCGTGCGCCACCACCGCCCAGCTTCGACTTCCTTTCAAGCTATAAGAGGAAATAACCCTTTCCTCCCCAAGTTGCTTTTGGTCATGGTCTTTATCACAGCAATGGAAAGCAATCCAATACAGTAGGCACACATGCAAAACGCAAGGGCTCATGAAGGCTTGGGCCAAGATTCTAGAAAAACTCCTGCAAGACCAGACAGTGTATAGCAAGGTCATGTTTCTTGTAGGGAATCCCTGCTATGTAACAGTCTGGAGGTGAAACTCAAGTTGCAATTGAGCCCCCGAAAATGTTGGCAATTCCAGTAATGGGGAGTATCTGCCATACTGAACTGTAGCCACCAGGTAGGACTGATCCAAGAGAAAGGCCATGTGTGCTCTAGGCGGCAGAGCTACAGGAGCGGGGCTACCATACCCACTGGAGCGTATGGTATGAAACCCTGTGTCCACGATACCAGGCGTGGGACAGCAGGACTCAGTGTTCGCCCTGCTAGGCGCCGGTCTTCTGTTTCAGTCTTCCCTTGTTATCGACCTGATGGGGATGAGACTGTCTACCTGTGCCACTGCACATGGAAAATATGCACCTCTCTTTCTTACTCTTCAGAGGCTCATAGTTAAGTCTCTTGGGTCTCAGAGAGACTTCACATTGGATTTGTGACTACTGTTGCTAAGACCCAGAGGTCTCTTGAAGTAGGTTAAACACGCTTTTCATTTTGAGATGGCAATGAACCTTTAGGAATTGGGCACAGAACGCTGTGGTTTCAATCTGAAACACCACCCAACAGGCTCATGCTTTCATTAGGTGGTCTTTAGCTAGTGACAGGACTGGGGAGGCTGAGAGGCCACTGGGGGTGGGATCTAATCGGCAGAAGTGAGTTAACCCTTCAGAGGTTATATGTGGCCCCTGGTTTCAGTCTTGCTTTTTGCTTCCTGGTCTAGAACAGCCAGCCTTTGTCACACATTCCCACTGTCATGGACCAAGCCACTCTATTGTGCTTTCCTATACATGACAGAGTTCAAACTTCGGAACCATGACCCCAAATAAATCTTCCACCTGTAAACTGTTTCTCTTGGGTATTTTGTCATAATGACATAGAAATTGATTTTAAGAGTCTGTGAATCCACTCTTGTTCCCAGTCCCATTAAAAGCTCTAGCCACCAAGGATGCCGGAGAGAAAAAGGACAAAAAATGGATGCAATGGTAACTCAGGGCAGCTAAGTAGGGCAAGGTTCTCCGGGGCTCAGGACCAAGACTTCTTTCTCCTGGGATGAGCCTAGGAGGGGAAGAGAGGGGGTGGGGATGTATTCAGATTCTCAACTATGTCCTCACACCATAGGATAGGGATGGTGGTGGGAAGACATGGGCTCTCAGGCTGTCTAATTCTGTGACACTCAGAATGTAAGGGACAAGAGTTCTCCAAGTGTAGTCCTGTAGAGCCGGGGTGCCTGAACTCCTCAACGGTGCCATTGCTGATCGTTTAGGAAACAATGTTGGATGAAGATGAGCTTAAACTTTCCTTTTCCTGATTCCTTTGCAAGAGGTGGGGACTGATAAGCATATATATCCTGTTACAATACTGTAGAAAAGTAACATAAAACTGCAAGATTTCTTTTAAATACTATGCTATTTTACCCAAACTACAAACTAAGAAACTGATTCTGTGTGTGCATGTATGTGGTGTGTGTATGTGTGTGCATGTATGTATGTGGGGTGTGTGTGTGTGTGTGTGTGTGTGTGTGTGTGTGTGTGTGTGTGGTCAGCTTTAGGTCCTTTCTTTTCAGGTACCATCCATTTGGGTTTTTGAGACAGAGTCTCTCACTGGTCTAGAATTCACCCAGCCCAAGACCTGTCAGTCTCCACCGCTCAGTGCTGAGATAACCAGAGTGTCTCATTGCACTTAGCTTGAATTCAGGTCCTCTCTGTTTGCAAGACAAGCACCCTACTGATGACACTATTCCCCGACCCCACCTCCTCTTTTCCCACTTTCCTTTTAAGAAGACATTACTTTGGCCAGACACATGTTATCATGGACACGAGAAGCTAAGACTTGGCAGCCGCAGAGGAGAAGAGTGCTCCACAAGGTTCCATTGCCCGTGATGAAAATTTCTACCAAGCCCCTGTAGCTGGGCAGCTGCTAAAAGCACAAGCCTTTTGTTTGTGGTAAGCACTACAGAGATACCAGCATCCCTTACACTCTTCCAGACCATCTATTATACAAGAGAAGAGGGTGATTGGTTTCATTGGTCAGTGAAAGAACACGCCTCAAGAGGAATCTTCTGGAAGGGAAAATCAGGGCCTGGACAGGCTTCCTGCAAGCAGACAAGTAGAAGCACATTGGAGGCTTGGACTTGCTTTTCAAATGTTAATGAGTGTTCCTAATCAGATAAAGGTGGCTCTCACTTCTGCTCCCACTCACTCTGGTTTGAGGCTGGACTAGTCTGGTGTGCACTTGATTAAACAGAGCCAGGATCCAATCCTGGGCACTTCTGGCATTTTTCTCTTTTAGATCATTAGGAGGATTGTAAATGAAACAGATTTAGAAAATATAACTCTCCCATCTTCTCCAGTTCCAATTTGCCTAAAGGGTTTAATACTCAGTTGAAAAACAAAACAAAATGGTGTTTATCAGAGCACATAAAAAGAGGAGGGAGAGAGGAAGAGAGAGGGGTGAAGAATAGAGAGAAGGAGGGAGGGAGGAAGAGAGAGAGAGAGAGAGAGAGAGAGAGAGAGAGAGAGAGAGAGAGAGAGAGAGAGAGAGAGAAGCTGGCTGACTGAGAAACTGAGGGAAATCCGGGCCATCTGTACAAAGTGCAACCTGGGCATCTTGTTTGGATCTTTGTCCTAGAGACCCTGAGATGCTGAATTTCAAGTCCTTGAGAAAACAAAGAAAAAACTCCTAGGCATAGCATGAAGCAGAAGCAGGGACCCTGTGGCCTGTAGGCCCTCAGAGCATGCCCCTCCCCCAGACCTCACCCCATGCCCTAGGGTGCGGGATCTCTGGCAGGCTCTTCCACTCCTCCCCAAGTGGCCACAGGGCTATAGCTACATACATCTTCCCTACAGGAGAAAAGTCCAGTGAGCTTCAGTGAGGCTGCGAGAACACAAATCCCAGACAGGATCCGCAGCGTATATTTTGACTCTTTATTTTCTCTGTGCATTTTCAAGAGATATGTCAATTAACATCTAAGTTAGGGTCTCTTAGAACTTAGAATAAAATAACAAAAAATAACACCAGAAAGGAAAAAAAAACCCACAAAAAACAATGGCTGTCAAGAGAACAAAGAAAGGCCACTGCCTACTCCAGCTTCTTCAACTCACTCTTAAAAATTTTGAGACAGGGTCTCATGTTGCCCAGGTTGGCCCCAAACTCATTATATAGGGAAGGATAACACTGAACATCTGAACCTCCAAAATGCAAGGATTACAGGTGTGTGCCATATACCTGGTTTGGCATACCCACTTCTGGAAGCATTTATTGCAATTATATCAAACTCTTAAACTTTCACTTGTCAGCCAGGCAGTGGTAGCGCACGCCTTTAATCCCAGCACTGGGAAGGCAGAGGCAGGCAAATTTCTGAGTTTGAGGCCAGTCTGGACTACAGAGTGAGTTCCAGGACAGCCAGAGCTACACAGAGAAACCCTGTCTCTAAAAAACCAAAAACAGACAAACAAACAAAAAAACCTTTCACTTGTCATGTAAGGGTCCATGATTTGTGGAAGAATGATAGCCCAGGCTCAAATAGTATGCAAAAGCAAAGAGCATTTTATTCTGCAGAAGTCCAGCATGCTGGGGTCTCTCATTACCAAGATGGAGACACCCCAGTGAGCTCACAGGCCTGATTTAAAGCACATTAGGGGAATGCTGGGGAGGGGTAGGTGACCTCTATCAATCTGTTGACTCTATCTCTAGGGACATTCCAGAACCATTGCTAGGCTTTTGCGGGGCTGAAAACTGTTGCCGAGGAAGTCTGGAAACTGCTGCTGATCCTCCGACCTTGTCTTGGCCCAGGTGGAGGGGCAACTTCTGAGGGCAGGGCAGTTTCTGACTAGCTGCCTGAAGCCTGGAATTTTGTTTTATTTTATTTTAGTAACTGACTTGCTTGGACTTGCCCAGTTCTTGGAAACAGAGATTTAGGCCTAATCTCCTAAACTGCCAATTTGAACCCTGTCATGGAATCAGCCTAGCCTGTTTCAGTCATAATTAAGTTGTATTGACTTTTAAAAGACCCAATCCATATTAATATTAAGGAAAAAGTATTCAATCGGTAGGACGCCTGAGGCAAATTTGGCTTTACCCGATGTCCAGTAGACATACCAATAAAGTTGTTCCCAGGCTAAGGAGCATGGGTAAGGACACAGGGGTTGGGGTGGGGCAATGAGAGTCCCCCAAGTACCACCTGAGGGGCAAAGCACTTTGCATAAGTGTCTCCATGAAACACAGAGAAAGACTCCTTTATTTGATGTGCCTTCATGGACTTCAGGCACAATGTTGAGCTGGAGACTTTCTTCTCTCCAATTATGTAAGCATTTCGTTCCATAAGACCCTATACCCTGAGCCAGGGGAAACACAGATTCCCTAAGAATGATGTGCTAATGAGAGAGTGGGGTGTGGGTGTGGGTGTAGGTGTGTGTGCACACACGTACACACACAAGCTCCCCTGCCTCCTACAAGAACATAATGCCAACACACTGGGCATGGAAATAGGAAGAGGATCTTTTCTATAGCTTACATCATACAGCTCATTTGGAAAGTACAGCAATCCAAGCCTTACAACCAGAGACACACTTCCCTCCCCTGACCTGTCCTTTTGGGTTATAGCTTCTTTTGAGTATATAATAGCATGCATGTACTGCTCTTGATTTATTGTTTAAGGAAATCACTGTTGTCTTCATAGAAGACTATGACCCTTCTTCCTATTTTGCCTCTCTCCCCTCTCTCAAGAAAGATATATTAACTGGGGGCTGGAGAGATGGCTCAGTGGTTAAGAACACTGGCTGCTCTTCCAAAGGTCCTGATTTCAATTCCCAGCAACCACATGGTGGCTCACAACCAGCTGTAATAGGATCCCATGTCCTCTTCTGGTGTGTCAAAAGATAGTAACAGTGTACTCACATACATAAAATAAATAAATTTAAAAAATATAGGTAAGGGGGAGGCAGGTGTGATGGCACACACTTTTAATCCCAGTACTTAGGAGGGAGAGACAGACAGGATCTCTTTGAGTTACAGGTCAGTCTGGTCTACAAATTGAGTTCCAGGACAGCCAAAACTGATAAACAGAGAAACCCTGTCTAAAAAAACAAAAACAAACCAAACAAGAAAAGATATATTAATTGTTTGGGTTAAATCAATAGGCTCTGAAGACAAAAACACCCTGTCATTTCCCTTTCTTTGTCTTCTGGTCCCTAAGATTGCAACTTGAAGTCCCATGTCATCCCCAGTCCAAGTCTTTGAATGGAGTGTGTCTTGTCTTTCTAGGGAGATGATTTGGGTCTTTGCAACTGCCGCTTTGAAATGTTGAATGGTGGGAACTACTGTGGATCTTTCCAGACCCACAGGAAGTTTGCTGGTATCACTTCGTCACTTTCCCTTCTTCTGTCTCTTTCTGGAATTCCTGTCTGTGAATGTCAGCCCTTTATTCCTGTCTGTGAATGTCAGCCATTTCGGAGCAATTCTTTCATTTTGCTGTCACTTCTTCACTCCTGGCCATCCCTCATTTTTTGTTAATTCTTCTGCAAGGCAGTCCCACTCTGTTCATTTAAAGTTCTTCTATTTTTAACTTCTCTAGGCTCTTCTTCCTTGTTCTTTGATGGTCCCTGAATCAAAGCATGCAGCTTTTGATTAATGGGTATCCCTTATCTCTCTAAGAATATTAAATTATGTTCTGCGCATGTGCTTGCAAAGTTTTATTCTGTTACCTGCACCCTTTCCATTTCTCCTAAATCTCCTTTTCCCACTTGAATGCCCGGAGTCTCTTTCATGTTGGAAGTTTCATTTCCCTCCAGAATGGGGTGCTGATGCCTAAAAGCAGCCCGTTCATATTGAGTCCTAGGATCCAAACTGTGGATTTAAGTCCTGACTGTGGATTGCTGTCAGGCATTGTATGCAGACTTGTCAGCTGGGAGAGCAAATTGACTGCAACTTGATGGTGAAGCGGGCTTTTCAGGTGAAACCCTGAAGTGGTCTTCTCTTTCTGTCTCTTGGTTCTCCCAGGATAAAACCCTTGCCTTCCTGCCTATAGGATATACACTTGGGTGCAGTGACCATCCAGCCATCAGGCAGAAGGACTTTCCAGGGAGAGCCACCTCCATCACCGTCTCACTCCTGTTCCCCTCTGAATCCTGAGGCAATGCCCAGAGCTCTTAGGGCTCAATATCTCTGAGAAAAACTTTATTCAAAAGATAGCAGAGGAAGGGAAAGGATCCAGATCCCCCCAGGCAACTGGCTATCTTTAGGTTGTCAGCTTCTTCCAGTGTGCTGTAGCACAAAGGACCACAGAACATCAGGCTTTCTGGGTTTTTGCTGAGGGTGGTTCACTTGGCCTTGGGAATGTTCCATAGGCAAAGCCAGCTACCACCGCTCCATCTTGCTCTGTATCTGCCTAAATAGAATAGACAATTCAAACTCTGCACAGCTCCTGTCAGTGCATCTGATTTCACGTATTTATATCCCTTTCCTTGCTGTTTGGAATCTCTAATCAGAATTTGGAACAGACAGGCTTAAGTCTCCCACGTTTAACCAAAAATCCCTTCTCACTATGAAGATTTCACATTTGCTCTGCAGAAGTCTCCTTGTCTGGAGTTCATGAACTTTTCTGGGTTATAAAGGTAGAAGGTTCTGACCTCAGCTCTGCCAGGTATTGGATATATGGCCTTGGGCTAGCTAATTCACCCCCCCCCACACACACACACACCTTGTTTCCTCGAGTATTAAGTTGTTTTGGATAAACTTGTAATGGTTAGTCTTTGTTACTGATATTTAAATCACCTAGGAAACTCACCTCTGAGTTTGTCTGTGAATCTGGGTGTGTCTGTAAATCCCAAGAAATTCAGCTAAAAAAAAGGAAGATTCCAAATGTAGGCAGCTCCATCACAGTGCCTTGAATCCCAAACGAGAGAGAGAGAGAGAGAGAGAGAGAGAGAGAGAGAGAGAGAGAGAGAGAAGCTAACAGATTAGTATTCAGCACACTCTTGTTTCCTAACAACAGACAGTAGGCACAATGTTATCGATAGTCTTACACCCTCTTTGCAGACACAGTGTTACTTGTGGTCTCACATCCTCATTGCAGATACAACATTACCTGCAGTCTCATGGCCTCATTACAGACACAAAGTTACCTGCATCTCACCTCCTCATTGCAGACACAATGTTACCTGCAGTCTTAGATCCTGATTGCAGATACAATGTTACCTTGGGCCTCACATCCTCATTGCAGATACAATGTTGCCTGAGGTCTCACATCCTCATTGCAGACACAGTGTTAGGTTGGTCTCACACCCTCGTTGCCATGCCTTCTCCACCATGATGGACTATTCCCTCAAACCAAGAATCAAAGTAAGTACCTCCTTTCCTAAGTTGTTTCTTGTCAGATCCTCGGTCTCAGAAATGAGAAATGTAGCCAATCTAACCACAAATCATCTTAACACAGAATTAAATTGCCTATTGTGTTAAAGATAAGATAATGTTTATGATAATAACGAATGGGTTAGGCACTCAGCAGGTCTGATTTCAAGATGAGTTTTACAAAAGAAAAGTAGCTAACTTATATTTGGTGTTGGAGGTGGGAAGCAAAGGAGTCCTGCTGGGTTACTTCTAATGATAGGGAAGGAAGGAAAATTAAGACTCCTCACTTAAACAGCAGAACGATCGTTCCTCTGTGCCACCTTACCTTCATTGTAAACACTTTTCCCCTTCTTAGACATCCACATAGATAATCAGACTATTAGAATTTTCATTCATGTAACAAAATACTAGATGCAAACAACTTAAAGGAACAAAGATTTGTTTTGGCTCACAGCTTCGGATGGTTCTGCTCATGGCGATAGAGAGGGTGTAGTGGACAGAACACTGACGTCATGATGGCTGGCTTCCTTCTTCTTCTCTTATTCCATCCATGCTGGGAGCCTACAGGATGGTGGTGCACATATGCAGGACAGATCCTCTTTCCTAGACTAATCCTAATTGGAAATATTTTCATGCAGAGGTGTGATTCACTGATCTTCAAGGAAACTTTCAACCCAGTCAAGTTGCTCATTAAGGTTAATCATAGTCAAATTATAATTCACAAAAATAGCATACTTCCAGATCTGTCTCTTTGTGCTTTGAGGCAGGATCTCTCCCCCCACCCCCACCCCCACCCCACCCCCCCCCTCTCTCTCTCTCTGTATCCCAATCTGGCTTAGGACTCACTCTATAGCTCAGACTGGCCTTAAACTCATTATCCTCCTGTCTTAGCCTCTCTAGGCCCATAGGCCCTGCTCACATTTTGAAGTCAATAGACTTTTTGTTCAAGAAAGTAAGCCATTTTTCCTGAAATATTTTTCACCTGTGTAAATGAAAGACAATTTCTTGCATACCCCACCTATTGCATGTTGACCCCTCTGAGGTTTTAAAATTGTTTCCATTGTTCTGTCCATTACAGAACTGTCCCACTGGAGTTAGAAGAGATCTGAAAATTTAGTCCAATACCCTCATTTTGATGATGATTTAGATAGGCTCAAACAGATTAAATTATTTACTGTATTATGGAACTATATCCCAGGCCTTGTATGGCTAATGATGTCTTAAAATCAGAGTACCTGAGAATACCCACTGAGACCCTCGTAAGGTTGGGCTCACAGACATCCCTTCATGGGAGTGGGGCTCATGGGGCTCAAAAGACCCCTCAGCAAGGATCTAAAAGTGGTAATTGTGCAGTGAGGTCTTTCTTCAGAGATCTAAATTTGGATGGACTCAGTCCATTGTTGGTGCCTTATCTGGAGTGAGGAAGCAAACATTTGTTCATGTCTACTAGGAAAAGTTAACATAGTCAGAATCAAAACTTGACCTGGGTCTCTCCGTGCAGAATAAATTCCCTGTACTCAATCAGGTAACCCAGGAAAGATGACCAATAAGTATCTGGTGTCCTCATTATGAGCATGTCCATGTTTTCACCATGTGAATTAGTCTGTTTTCGGTTGTTATAAGGAAATAGCCAAGACTGGTGAATAGGAAAAGAGTTTTTATTTTGTTTTAGTTTTGGTTTATCTGTATAGTTCTGGAACTTTAAAGGAATGCTATTGGTACTGGCTGGGTATTAGTGAAGCCCTTATGCTAAGAAAACAAGTACATGTTCTTTCTATCACTGGTTTGTGTGGTGTAAGAAAAACTCACTCAAAATTACTATGGAGTCTGAGAAATAACAGTGCTAAAAGAGATTCAGGAAGGAAGGGTGCATATGTTGGTAGAACTGAGAATGAGCGCCATGTTGTATGTCGCACAAGTCTGTTTGTGATCATGATATATGGTAATGAGTTTGGAAGGAATGGATATTAATGGAGTCTTCAGATGCATGAACCATTTTGAGGGGTATAAATATTCATTTCAGCATGATGTCAAACTGCATTGGGCCCTTTGGTTAAAGTAACTGAAACCATTTTAACTGCAGTGACTCATTTAGTGTTCAGATACAGGGGCATGATGACTCTCTGGGGACAGAAAGATTAGTCAGACAGTCCTGGGGAACTGAAGCTTGTAACCAAATAGCCAGCAGGAGCTGATGTAGCTTCTTGCAGTTCGGTTCTTGCTCCTTCACACTGTCATCCTGAGGGGCCTCTATCCTCCTTCTGTGCAAATGCCTGCTCCTCTCCGAGACTTGCTTACTTGACCACCCACAGCGCTTCCATCCTGGGTCGACATAACCTTCATTCTAGCAATAAGTAGAACCTAATATTTTTCAGTGTTAATGCCAAACTGGCATGAGAAAGGGCCTCATTGCCAGTGTTTGAGCTATTGTCTTCCTCTGTTCCCATTACCTATTCAGACATGGAAACTAGGGTGTTGACAGTTACACAAGCCAATTTGGCCATTCATGGTTGTCCAATGATTTTTGATAGATAAAAGTGATTTCCAACTGATGTGGGAGCCCTGACTTTCTCCAACAATCTCACTGTCAGGATGTGAACATCTAGTCAGGTCTCCTTTGTAAGTCTGTAATATATATGACACTGTAAATAAGCAGCCCCCCCACCCCCAAATGTCATAGCACCTGACCCTGTGAATTCACCGAAGTCACAGCTCACACACCTGGCATGATGTGCAGAGTTTACTGAAAGCAGAAGTGATGGCAATAGTCAGCTCAGCATGCACATCTGGCACCTGTCAGGACCTAGAAGGAGGAAGAACCCTTGACCCTCCCTTACACCTCTCCAAAAAGGAAGCTGGCAAGCCTACTCTAGCACTGCCTCAGAGCTAGGGAAGAGGCATCTTTACAATACTGTAGCCAGTCTACACAGTGTCTGTATCAGTTCTCTCTGGTATCCCTTGTGCTAACTAATGACTGTAATGGACACTCAAGAGACATCTCCAGTCACTTTAGAGTGTGTAGCTCTCACCAGTGTCCTTCAAATGCAATCACCAGGCCTTAGGCTGCAGATAAAAATGAACATATATGCACATATGTATGAACACAGACACACAGGCAAACACACACACACATACACACACACACACACACACACACACACACACGAGCGTGCGCAGTGCAGATGTGAGTTGGTGGCCAAAGGGCTACACCAGATTAAAAATAGGCTTTAAAGGGCTGTCTTGGAAGCCCGCTCCCTGCCCACACTGCTGCTGACATGTCACTAGTCAGTCATGTCAGGAAAGGAATCTGGAATGTTCTTTTTTTTTTCCTGGCTAAATGGCTATTTGATTAATACAGGGATCCCGTTGCTAAGGAAAAAGAGCGGAGTGAGTGAGCAGGCACTAGCTGATTTAACTCCAGCCCCTCAACCTTTGTCTGAGTTTCCTTATCTACAAAACAAGGTCATCAATGCCCAGCCTGCCAATTATGCTGGAGTTTTATGAGTATCCAGTGAAAACTCTTTGAAAACGAGAAGCCTTGTTCAAATAGAAGGTATCATTCTCTGTGTTTATATAAGAAACCTCGGGGCTATGGAACAGTGCAAACACAACGAAACAGAAGCATTCATTCTTCATCTGCACCAGATGAAAGTGTCATTTTCCCCCATCAAGCATCCCGTATGGCCCTCTCTCTCACCTGTGAGGTTACTGGACATATACAGAGACTGGGGAGGGGTGTTATGCAGCATTATTATGGCTGGTTCTATATCAGGCACCGTGTCTCCCATGGTTGAACTCAATGAATCCCCACAGAATTGCAGGGGGGGGTGGGGGCACTTGATTGTGCCAGTAGTTGATGAAAGAATCAGATATTGGAGGTAGACAGCAGAGGCAAAGAGGGAGCAGGGATGGGATTTGGCTGTTCCATGTGTGAACTCCTCCTCAGTTTCAAAATACTGTGGATGGTAGTCACTGCATTGCTGGATTGAATTGCATCCCTCCTCCATACCCACCATCAAAGGAATGTCGGAGTCCTTCTAGCTGCTGATGCTGTGACAGGAATCTTAACTGGAAAACAAGTCTTTACCAAGGAAATCACATTCAGATAAAGGGCAGAGGTGTAACCTGGTGGTAGAACATGTATTTTACCTACACAAGATCCTGGGCTTGATCTTTTATTTTTTCAAACTTATTTATTGATGCATTTAGAATGTGTGTGTGTGTGTGTGTGTGTATACATATGTCTACATGCACACACTGGATTGATGAGGTTACCCTAGGTTAGGGTAACTCCCACTTTATGACTTGTATCCCTATAAGAAGAAGGAACTTTGGGGACTGAGGAACTATAGGACTTAGGTAGAGTGCTTACTTAACTTGCACAAAATCCTACATGCATGGTGGTACACACCTGTAATTCTAGCACTCAGGGAATGGAGGCCAGACAACCAGAAGTTCAAGATCAAGATATGGCTATAGATAGCCATATCTCAAGGCCAACCTGAGATCCATGAGACCTTGTCTCAAACAAGAAAGGTAGGTTCGGAAAGAAACACAGAGGATAGGGCCACATGTGGGCGGACACTAACTAGAGTGCCTGACCTTCAAGTAAGGAGCCTGGAGAAATGCTGGCACCTGCCAGAGGCCTGGAGTGACTTACCTATCAGCCTCCAGAAGGGTCGCTACTGCTGGATCTTGGCTTCAGATTCTGACCTCTCATTAGCTCACTGCCTCAGCTGCCACTGAAAGCTAAACACCGACAAATGTGAGAAGAGCCTGATATGGTCTCTGCTCCCTCTACCAAGTACACAGGACACTTGCCCCAGGAACTACAGGAGACTCCAGAAGGTAGAAGGTGTTGTCTGGGGGAGGAGTGGACCTTTGTGCCTTCTCTACAGGTTGGTGATTTCACTTTCAAAGAACGGTAATCCTTACTTCAAAGAAAAAAATTGTAAAATGTTCCCCAGATGGAAAGACAAAATTGCCTGCTGTAAACACAAATGAAAAATATTAAGATAAAAAAGTATTTGTTTTCTACTAGTCACAAGCCATAGTGTGAAAGAAATTTAGCATTGTAGACCTTATTAAGCTGCTGTGAGGACCAAAATTCCAGCTGTTTGGCACAACATTTTGTGGAGAGAATGTGTTAGAAGGGAAAACATTAAAAAGACTTATTTTTCAAATATTTTACTTATTTATGTATTTAGAATGTTGTGGGGTGTGTGTGTGTCTGTCTGTCTGTCTGTCTGTCTGTGTCTGTGCCATGATACACTAATGGAGGTCAGAAGACAATCTGTAGGAGTCTCTCTATCTCATTCATCATGTGAGTCACAGGGATTGCACTCAGGTCATCAGGCTTAGTGGCAAGTGTCTTCTCCCTACTCAACCACCATGACAACCTTTTTGTTTGATTTTTTTTTGTTTGTTTTAATCGTTTTTATTTTGTGTGTTTGGGTGTTTTGCCTGCTTGTATGTCCAAACACCATGCACATGCCCACTTTCCAAGGTGTTACAGATCATTATGAGCCGCCACATAGGTGCTAGGTATTGAACGTGGGTCTTCTGGCAGAGTACAAGTGCTTTTAATCACGGAACAATCTCTCCAGCCCTTGTTTTAGCTTTTAATACAAGATATTACAAACTTGACCGTGTGTCCCAGGCTTGTTTTGAGCTCATAGTCCTTCTGCCTCAGTCTCCAAAGGTGTGGAATTACAAGCATGCACCCTCATCTTTACGTCTGTCCTAAAGTGGCTTTTATAAGTGACATTCACAGTTACAAGAACAGCTGCTGCCCTTTCAAGCCTAAGAAATGAGCAGAGTGGACATCTACCATTAGCCCAACCTTGTGCAAGTGTCATATAATCACTCCAGGTCATAATCAATGATGTGTCTTGTCTTGAGTGGAGAAAATAAATAAGACTTTTAGGCTAAGAAGAGATCTTTTCATTGTACTGTTTCGAGGAGAAATCTGGAAACGCAGCCAAAGCATACAAGCTGACCTTTGTTTAGACGCTGGCATGGAGGAGAGTGGAAAGGGCTGTTGGGATAAAGAGATATTTGTGTTTCCAACTTGCAAGGACTGTTGGGATGTGACACTCAGTACACAGGCCCTTCTGATAAGAGTCAACGCAGGCAAGAGTGTCTGGTGAAGTCTATTCTGCTCTTCCCGAATGTTGGAAAGACCCCACAGGGATGAAAGTGTACTGCACAGATGGAAGCCTGAGGGCCTAGTGTGCCCAGGAAGTCACCCAGACTGCTAAGTGTCTCAACTGTTGACATTTAAGAGTTTGGCCAGCATGCAAAACACTAATTAAGTTGTGCATGTTTCCTGCTACCATCTTTTCCTCTGGCACAGTGCTGTCTATAAAGAACATGCTAGGACTGGACAGACAGATGACTCTGTGGGTCTTTTACTCTTGCTGAGCAAGAGTTAGGATCTGAGTTCAAATCCCAAGAACACATACAAAGTCAGGCACAGTTGCATGCTTGTGATGCCAATGCTCCTGTGGTGAGATAGGAGGCAGACCAGAAAATGTCCAGAAATTCAAGGGCCACCTAGCTTGGCATATGCAGCAGCAAACATGGGAGACTCTGTGTCATTCAAGATCAAAGGACTGACACCTAAAGTTGTGCTCTGACCTCCACTCATGTGCTAAGGCACACACACACACATGCACAGTACACACACACAAACACACACACATATACTTATGTACATACACATACAAACACACATATACATGCATAAACACACAAGCACACACATACACACACATATACACACACACACACACAGCTCTGAGTTCACACTGTGAACTCAGAGTATCATCAGGACCAGGCTGCTGCTGCAAATGCTGGGGGAGATCCTCTTAGAGTAGCTACTTGGTTTGTGATAGCATACGCCTGTTGTGGATGGGCCTAGTGCTGCACTTAGGAACCAGTCCCCTAATGAATAAAGGAGCCAATCACTGGGCGAGTAGGTGGGACTTCCGGTGTTGGACAGAAGGAGAGAGGAAGTAGGAGAGAGTTGGTCCTCTTTGGAACCAGAACAGCAGAGGGTATCATGGCAGATCTGCAAGGATTCGCCACCAGGGGGATCAGATTTTAGTTGATGCGCCGAGAGATTGAGTTACTGTTGTTTCTGAACTAAGTTTGTGTTGCGTTTTCCTTCACTCGGAGGCTCTTCTGGGTTTAAGAGGGAAAGGTACAGAGGCCAAACGTGGGTTTTCCTGATATGCACCACAAAGGCCGTGGGGGATTTGAAGCACGGGATTGGGAACCTAGCGAACTGGGTGGAGAGATTGTGGAGTTCAGAGTCAGAATCTCCATGAGATAAAAACAGGTAGGTCATTGCCCACCAATGTATGGCCGTTCGGGCCGCCGGGACAGAGGCACAAGTGCGGGAATGAGCCGGCTCTACTTTTTTAATATTTTACTTAACATACTCCCAGCAATCATCTGGGGTTCTCTTTGCATGCCAACCTGTGGCCTTGTCTTCCCTGTATGAAGGCTGTCAGGTAGACAGGAGTCCAGTCTCATCCTAACAAATTACATCGTCAAAGACCCTCTTACCAAGACTATCTTCTGTTAGAACTTCAGCATAGGAATTTTGGTGGGTCATGGCTGAATCTGTAATATACCTCTCCCTCTTATAAGGCAATATACAGAGGGATTGCTGTGGAGTCTGGCAATGGTAGCTGTCTATTGTACACAGCAGAGCGTGGCTGGAGAAATAGATTCCCCAGCCTTTTTCTCATATCACTCTCTGGGCATCAAACCTACCAGTAACAGGACAAGGGAGGCAAATGGATTCTGGGGAGCTCAATCTTCTGCCAGCACAACTCAGAGAAGGAAGAAGATTGAGTGTGGTAGGTACGTGCAAATGTCCCTGCAGGTGTAGGATTTGTGGGGTCGGGGAGCAGCTGAAGAACAGCCAGAGTCTAAATGGGTTAGGGACGCGGGGTAGACTAGTGAACAGGACACCAATGATTTGGACACTGAGGATACTGTACACTTTCACACCCATTGGCATATTGTTTTCAGCGTTCTTTGTTTTCTTGTTTTGTTTTTTTTATTTGTTTAATATATGCAAAGTAGGAAGAATCAAATCCAGGGCCATAGGAACATTGGAGACCCTTTGCCACTGAGCATGCTTTTCAGCATTTCTGATCACGTCTACATTGATGTTCTTAAATCCATGGCACTTTACTTGTATCATTATTGAGTGTGTTAGTTACTGTTCTATTGCTGTGATAAAACACTACCACCAAGGCAACTGAAAAAGAAGGTTTAATCGGGCTTATTGTTCAGAGAGTAAGAGTCCATAACAGCTAAGCAAAAATGCCTTGTGGAAGGAACAGCAGAGAGTTCAGAGGCACTCTGGGCATGGCATGACCTTTTGAAATCTCCAAGCTTATCCCCCAGGGACACACCTTCTCCACCAAGGCCACGCCTCCTCATCCTTCCAACAGGTCCACCAACTGGGACCAAGTATTCAAACATATGAGCCATTTGCATTCAGACCACTGCGGTCAGCAATTTGAATGATATCTTTGATAGATTTTCACTTTATGACTCCATCAGAGCCACAATTTGTATCCTTTTGGAAAATGTTATCCTTAAACAACTTCTGTGCCTCTCAGATTGGACCATGATTGTATGTACCTCTCTGTCTTTCTGCAATCTATGGGCACCTTCCAGAATGTCTCCCGCCATCTTTCTTTCTCCCTGAAGAACTCCTAACCATTCTTCATTGATAGCTAAGGAGTGTCTCTTCTGTGAGTCCTTCCCTGATTTTTTCAAGAAAGCACTTTGCACACACCTCTATTTTCATGCTTTGTATACCATGTCTATAGTTACTCTTTGCCTGCTTATTCCAGAACATCTTACATGTCGACATCTTTGATGTCGAATATTCATTCGACACAATCACCTGTATGATTTGCTCTTCAAAAAAATACCTGTGAAAAATAAGGGCAGAGTTTTCATATGGGGTCATGGTTGTGGAGGTCAATGCATCACAATAAGAGGCCGTGGTGGGGCACAGCAGCTCATGTGTGATGGTCAGGAGGTAGAGGGGAGAAGGGGGGAACGCCTCCTATAGCTGGTTTCTCTTTTCATTTTCTTGGGGCCCTAGACTACCAGATGGTACCATCCACATTCAGAGAAGTGAATCCCCGCACCCCCAGATCTCTTTAACTTCCACTTGAACAAAACAGGGGTGGGGGGCAGTTGTTCTGATGTCCATCAGAGTATAATGTATCTTCCTACCCAGGTTAAGACCATGAAGAATGAGATGATTTCTTTTTTAATACCTTAGTGTTTTGATCCTCAGAAATTAGCACATATCAACCAAACTCCGCAGTTATTACTATACAATGCGTCCTAACTTAAAAACAAGTCTCCTGTTCATACGGCAAGCACCGCACTTGACACATGAAGGCATTTGGCAAATATCTATCCACAGTTAGGTAGCATAATAACATTGGCAGCTCTGGAGCTAGTTGCCCTGCAAAGCAGCCGGCAGTGCCCTGGCACGTGTAACCCCTGGTTCATCAATGTTCAACAGGCTCCAAAGGCTATCCAAAGAGGTCTGCACCCGGAGATTGGCGTTCACAGGAGCCTCTGTGGTATCTATTGCCTGTGTCTCTCTCCTCCTGGCTAAACAGGGAGAGGAAAGCAAGTGTGTTTCCACCTGGTTAGTGATCAGCTTCCTATAGTCTTTAGACATACCTGCTCCTCCTCCCATTCAGGGGTGGCACAATGCCAAAAACAAGGCCTTCAGGATGAAACTGGGCTTTGATTACGTGGGGGGTGGTATGGTTAACAAACCTTTGATGTTGATAAGCAGCTGGGGAGCCCTTCATCTCAGCACACCCCCACCCCCTGCCCTTGAGGCCTAGGATCCAGCAACCCAGTGTAATCATTCCCCCCGGGGGTGGGGTGGGGGTGGGGGGCCAGATTGAGTGAAATCGGGAGCTGGCCTAGTGGTAAGACCAGGTTGCTGCAGATGCCTTTCCTCCTATGCCAGGAAAGGTTCGAATGCGAAAACAAATGTATTTATCACTTCCAAACGCTCTGCAGGGCAGGGCATCCTGCTGTAGGGTGGGGTGTTGGTGTGCGCCGGGAACAGTGGCAAGCAGCCAGTGGAAACTTCGCCTTGCACTGCGATTCCCAGCCCCCTGCAGCCATCCTGAAGGCCAGCATTACGCCAGGGTCAGAATCCTGCCTCCTGGCCAGTTGAAGACACAGCAGGCGCCAGGCAAGGGCTGAGCCCTAAAACCACCAGTCAACCAACAACTACCATAGGGAACAGGGCCATCGGGACCAGACGAGCCATGCCCACTTGGTGACTAAGACTCTTCCTAGCCCTGAAGTGTGGGCCAACAGAGTACTGGAACATGAGCAGGCAAGTGAGGATATGCCTTTGAATCCTGAATGCACACACACCCTGAGGCTCCCTGATTAAGTAACAGAAGGGGTTCACTGCTCTAAGACAAGTCCACCCTTGCCCTGTGACCAAGAGACTGACTGGCCATTTCTGGAAATGATGGAAGCCGATGCAGATTATGGAAGATTTGCAGCTCACAGGCTCTGGATAATAAGTATGACCCCTCTCCCCATCTTCCCCAAGCCAGGCTTCACAGCTACTAGAACTCTTTAAAAGGCAGATTGGAGCTTGTCAACTTTCAGCTGAATATTCCTGGGAACACTCCCGTGGATACCATTCCAGACTCTTCCCTGTTTTTGCTGTACCAATCTGTCAGCCTCCTCCCCCGACCTGCCTCACACATCAGCCCATATTCCCCCAGGCAAGCCACCTACCCGCTTTCCTACCCAAAGACCAGTCTTCATTTCTCCACCATCTTTTGCTTCTGTGTGGCTTAAGAGGGGGTCTCTTGGGTGAAGACTTCCTTCCCTTTTCACTGTCATCTAGACAAAACTTGAGTGTTTTCCTGCCTGGGCCTTCGTAGTTCTGTAGACACACCATTAGGCACAATAAACGAGGTTGTAGCTGACTTAACCAGCATATGATTGCACAGCCTCATCAACTGAGACCTGATTATAAAGATTAAGAAAACTCTCTCTCTCTCTCTCTCTCTCTCTCTCTCTCTCTCTCTCTCTCTCTGTGCTGTATGTGTGCATATGTATTCATGTGTTTATGTGCATTCATGTGTGTAGTAATTCCTCATATTTGTGCACAAGCGTGGCGGCCAGAGACTGACACTGATGTCTTTTTCAATTGCTTTTTACCTGGTACCCATAAAATGAATGAGACTGGCTAGCCAGTGAACCCAGTGCTCTTCTCCCCAGTGCTGGGATCAAAAGCAATTGCTGTGCCCTGCCTTGGGATTCCTACACAGGTCTTGATGTTTTGTGGCAAGCATTTTACTACTTAGGCAATCTCTACAACCCCCATGGATCCTTTTTATTCATCTAGTCTTATCCAGTCACTGACACATAATAGGTGCCCAATAAACAGGACAAAGAAATGACTAAATGTCCTTATGTAAAGTTATACAATTCTTAAACCTCCTGGGAGCAAAAGGACATTTACCTGCAGGAAACTCTTAGCTCTGGACAAATTCCCTTATTCCCACATCCCTAGAGCAACTCCAAGGCTGTAACAAGAGCAATATGTAAATTAACTGCTTCCAGACAAGGGAGCTCCCAGAAGCTAACCAAGTCTCTGCATGTTCGGAGTAAATCCAAACCACACACAGAAGTGAAACTTCCTAAACAACTCAAGCTCTGCATTTTACTGTTCTGGAATCTTCTTCTGAATGGAAAGGCACTCCATAGAAGAGGAAAGATTTTAATGGTTCTCTTATGGCAAGTCTTTAGTCTTTTATTTCTGAATGTACTGCATCCCACAAGAAGATAAGATGGTGTACTGTCAGGTTTTGTGTGTCAACTTGACACAGGCTGGAGTTATCACAGAGAAAGGAGCTTTAGTTGAGGAAGTGCCTCCATGAAATCCAACTGTAAGGCATTTTCTCAATTAGTGATCAAGGGGGGAGGGCCTCTTGTGGGTGGTGTGATCTCTGGGCTGGTATTCTTGGGTTCTATAAGAAAGCAAGCTGAGCAAGCCAGGGGAAGCAAGCCAGTAAGAAACATCCCTCCATGGCCTCTGCATCAGCTCCTGCTTCCTGACCTGCCTGAGTTCCAGTCCTGACTTCCTTTGGTGATGAACAACTGTGTGGAAGTGTAAGCTCAATAAACCCTTTTCTCCCCATCTTGCTTCTTGGTCATGATGTTTGTGCAGGAATAGAAACCCTGACTAAGACAGATGGGGTAATGCTCTTCATCAATGGCCTTAGGTTGGCTGTCTCCATAAAGTCCACAGCTGTGTCTGCGTGATGCTTTTGTGTTCTTTTGCTTTAGAAAGTATTACTACTTGTTGAATTTCATTATCCTTATTGAGATGCTTGTTATCGAGCAATCTCTGAAAATATTATTTGAAGCTTCTCTGCTAAATAAATGCATTTAACCCTGAAGCAAATATTTAACTTTCTCAAAGATAGAATTTATAGTTTCCACATCCTTATGATAAAATCAAATCACAAGCCAGGTGGTGATGGCACACTCCTTTAATCCCAGCACTCTGGAGGCAGAGGCAGGCAGATCTCTGAATTTGAGAACAGTCTAGTTTATAAGAGTGAGTTCCAGGACAGCCAGGGCTACATAAAGAAACCCTGTCTTGAAACACAAAACAAACAAACAAAAAAGTCACAATAGAGAATAATAAATATTTCTGAAGAACATTACATCTACAAATCCCCTTCGTATATATAATCTCATTGGTGAGAGATGTTCTGATTCCTCAGTACTCTTCACAAAAAAGGCCAAAAGATTGATACTTTTTTTTATCCTTACCCTGCAGAACATCCCCTCCTCTATATGTTGCCCATATAGTTGAAAAGGACACCAATGATCCAGTTATCTCTTAAATCTTTTTAATTAAAATATAGCTATATCATTTCCACCTTTCCTTCCCTCCCTCTAATCCCTCCATACCCACCCTCCTTCTTACTTTCAAATTAATGACCTCTTTCTTTGGTTATTGTTACAGATAGATAGATAGATAGATAGATAGATAGATAGATAGATAGATAGATAGATAGATAGATAGATAGATAGACAGACAGACAGACAGACAGACAGGCAGATGTCAGTCAGTCAGTGTATTAGGGTTTTCTAGAGTCACAAAACTTATGGAATGTCTTTATATATTAAGGGAATTTATTGTAATGACTTATAGTCTGTAGTCCAATTAACCCAACAATGGACAGCTGTGAATGGGAAATCCAAAAATCTAGTAGTTGCTCAGTCCCGTGAGGCTAGTTGTTTCAGCTGGTCTTCTGTATAAGCTGGAATCCTGAAGATGTAGGTTCCAACAGGTGTGCTGGCAAGTATGCACAAGCAGGCGAAGAAGAGTGAGTCTTCCTTCTTCCAATGTCCTTATGTAAGCCTCTAGCAGACATGGCCCAGATTAAAGGTATGTACTACCATGCCTGCATTTGGAACTTGCTTTGTTCCAGGGTGGCTTTGAACTCAGAGATCTGCTTGCCTCAATCTCCTGGGATTAAAGGCATGTACTACCTTTCCTGGGCCTAAGGTTTTCACAACCACTAGACCTCAAGATCTCCTTTTAAAGATTCAGGTCAGAAGCCTGAGTCTTGCAACCTCAAGATCTGGATCATAGGTGTGCCCTCCATTTCTGTATTGTAGTTCATAGACAAGTTGACAACCAGGAATAGCCATCACAGATAGAGTGGTGGTTTGAATAGGAATGGCTCCCATAGGCTCATATATTTAAATGTTTTGTCATGAGGGAGTGACACTACTTGAGAGGAGTTAGAAGGTGTGGCCTTGTTGGAGTGTGTGCCTCTGTTGGTAGAACTGTGTCAAGGAGGGTGGGCTTTGAGGTTATAGAATGCATGCCAGCCCCAAAGGTTCTTTCTCTTTCTGCTGCCTGATGGTCTGAATGTAGAACTCTTGACTCTTTTCTTCAGCACCATGTCTGCCTGCATGCTGCCGGGCTTCCCACCATGATGATAATGGACTAAATCTCTAAAACTGTAAGCCAGTCTCAATTAAATGCTTTTCTTTATTAGAGTTGCTGTGTTTCCAGTGTCTCTTCACAGCAATAGAACATTGACTAAGACAGACAGACAGACAGACAGACAGACAGTAGATAGTTACACAAATATATAAATACAACCTGCTAAGTCTGCTCTTGTTGTTTGTATGTACATGATTTTAGTATTGGATAACCAATTAGGGGGCTCATTACTAAAATTCTCCCTTTCTCCGCAGTCATTAGTTGCCTGAAGTTCTTTGTCTAGGGGTGGGCCCTGTGAGATTCTTCCCCTTCTGTGTTAGCATGACTGCTGACATGTTGCCATTCAATTCTTGCTTAGAGAGCCATTTCTAGGACAGACAGGTTTACAGCAGACCTCCTGGTCTTCTGCCTCTTACAATCTTTCTGTCACCTCTTCCCTGACCCTTAGGTGCAAGACTTGTATTGAAGATATATCAGTTAGTGATGGCCTCCCTGTGAACTGTTGATCTCTGCACTGAGTCTAACTGTAGCGCTTTGGAACAGACTCCATTTGCAGTAAAGAGGAGCTTCTTTCATGGAGGGTAAGAAGTAATCTTTTCTGTGGGTGTTATGGCTTGAGTGCAAACAGCCCCCAAAAGCTCATACAATTTGAGTTTTTGGTCCACAGTTAGTGGGACCAGTTGGGAAGGATTAGGAGGTGTGGTCTCGTCTCATTACAGGGGTGAACTTGGCGGTTTCAAAAGACTCATGCCTTTATCATTGTGCCTCTCAGCTTCCTGCTTGTGGTTTTCAGACAAGAGCTCTCCGCTGTTCCTGCCACAATGCCTTCGGCTCACCTTCATGGACTCTGACCCCCTGGAACTGGAAGCCTAATTAAACCTTTTTTTTTTATAATATGCCTTGCTCATGGTGTTTTAGCACAACAATAGAAAAGAAACAGTGAGTATAAGGATAAGTTTTATAATGCAGTTAAGAAATTATGCTGGTCTAGTAAAGATAGTAGATGCTCTTCTAAGACCCATTAATTTATAGTCCCAGGTAGTCCTAGGTTTCTAGTACCAGGCATGATTTTCTTCCTCTTAAGTGGGCCTTAAGTCCAATTACCATTGGTTACCAGTTGGTTACCATCAAGATATGATACTACTATTTTACCTATATGAACGTTTTGCCACAATGGTCAGAGTTTTGGCTCATAAGTGTCACAGTTAGATAAGACTATTGATTCTAATACCAGAGGACAAACAATACCACAGTTGTTTAGTAAAGTCTCAAGGAATCATATTATTTTATATTTACCTAAAATTTTATATATATATGTATACACACACATAATATATATGTATATATCATACAAGTGTGAGTATAGCCAGGTGGTGGAGGTGCACACCTTTAATCCCAGCACTTGGGAGGCAGAGGCGGGCGGATCTCTGAGTTCGAGGCCAGCCTGGTCTACAGATTGAGTTCCAGGACAGCCAGGGCTACACAGAGAAACCCTGTTTCGAAAAAAGAAACAACAACAACAACAACAAAACAACAAAAAACCCCAAGTGTGAGTAGTGTGTATATACAAAATTATTCTACTTGGACTGACAGTGTTCCCCACAGGAGCCATAGATTACCTAACAAAATCACAGGTGCCAGGCATTGTAAACCTCCGTTTGTATTGTTGGTCAGGGTAGTCCAAGTGACTCCCCCCAAAAGACAGGCTGTCACCATTGCCATTGGTTTCCTCTGACAGGTCTGCTAGATCTTACCTAACTCCCAGGGGTTCAGTTTCCATAAAACCAGAAAGTACTTTGCAAGCTTCCAAGGGAGGGAAGCAATCCACATCCCTAACACCCTATCACTTTTCTCCTAAAGGTGTTCCCTAGTGGGATAAAGCAAGATCCCCCATCCCCTATCCACATCCTGTCAGAGAACCCTGATCTTAAGGTTACAGTCCCCCACATCCGGATGGCTCTCTGAGCTCGGAACTGGAGGACTCCTTTTCTCAGCAGGTCCTCCTTTTCCTGCCTGCCTTTGTCTGGAGAGTGTCCCTGAACGCAGGTGCCTGACCTTATCTGGAGAATGACCTTGTGCAGAGCTGTGTAACTCGGCACACAAGTCCCGTGCTGGCTTCCTGCCCAGGTGATAACTAGGGACTGTATTATGACCAATTAGCCCTTTCCACCTGTACTCCTAAAAGCCTTGATACACCCTATTCCTGGAACAATAAAGTAGCATTGTCTCACTGCAGTGGCCTCTGGAAGTCCATCTCTCAGTTCTCACTGTCAGAACCCTGCTCCATGCTTCTGCTCCCTTCCTCAAGACTCCGGGAGGGATGGAGGAGAAGGGAGACCACAATCTCCTCCACACCAGACTCCCTACAGCTCTCCCAAATGTGTGACCCCCTGGCATCCCCTGTATCTCTTGCTGTCTCATCTGTACCCAGCATCTACTCATCGTCTTCCTGGTAGCACCTCCTCTCCAGAGCGCTTCCCCTCTCCAAAGCTGACTCAGGGCCCTCCTAAATTGCTTGGGGCCCCACTTTCTCCTTTCTTTAGCCCAATACCAACTACTTAGGAAAGAGACTGGGGCACTCCAGCCACATCACTCTGTTTCAAAATTCCTAGAATTTTTAATATTAAAAGGTGTCTTAGGGTTTTACTTCTGTGAAGAGACACCATGACTAAGGCAACTCTTGTAAGGACAACATTTAATTGGGGCTGGCTTACAAGCTCAGAGGTTCAGTCCATTATCATCAAAGTGAGAGAATGGTAGCATCCAGGCAGGTATGGTGCAGGAGGAGCTGAGAGTTCCACATCTTCATCTGAAGGCTGCTAGCAGAATACTGGCTTCCAGGCAGCTAGGATGAGAGTCTTAAGACCCACACTCACAATGACACACCTACTCCAACAAGGCCACACTTCCAAATAGTGCCCTTCCCTGGTCCAAGCATATTCAAACCATGACAAAAGGTATTAAAGAGGCAGCCAAGCAGTAGAGTAAGAAAAAGCAACGACAGCGTCCTCCAAACCCAGCAAGCACCTTGAGGAAAAACTGGAGGACCCTTGAACGCTGCACAGTGGTTCCCTCCAGGAGGCAAGTGGACTGAATACATGTGCCCCAAGTGGGGCTGGGTTCATCCAGGGTAACGTGCACTCTTTAGACGGAGGTACCCCTACCTCACAAGACTGCCCTAGTGCATCAGCCCAGGGGCTTCTGTCTTTCTGATACCCTATGGGCCAGCATGAGGCTTAAGTCCAATGTCAATGGCACAGTATCTTTATAGAGTTCAGCAGAGATTATAGGCACAGCATTCCATTGCTCTTGAAGGTGAAAACCAGTGATGGGGTTGATGGTTCAACAGTCAACAACCATCTGGGTCTTTCTGGGATGCTAACTATGTTCTCAGCAGTGGCTGGGCCAGCCTCTGACTAACGTTGCTGAGTATAAGCTATAACGACTCTGTATCTCTCTTCTGGAAAGACTGCTTCTGTAATGCCTCAGATAGATGGCAGACAGCTGTCTGGGATGAGACTCACCCAAAGGGCAGGTGGTCAGGTGGCACAGATAGATGCTCAGGTAACGGATAATGGTTCTCACACACTTGCCTCCTGCTCCCCGACTCTTCATGTTTCGAGTGGATGGACTCTTCTGACAGGCTGTGTGTCACGGCAGACAAAGAACTAGGGAAAGACTCATTGGATCAGCTCCAAATCTCAGACACATCTTAGGGCAGTGAAAGACAGCCCCCTTGGCTGCTGGCAGTGAGGTAATGCAATCTGGGCTTGGCTGGAAACTGGAGATGTGCTATAACCTGGCTAATTGTTACTGAGCAGAGAGGCAAAGAATAGATGGGGATTTGCAGCTGTGAGGGCAAAGGGACCCCGTGAGAAGCTTGAGTCTGAGCCTGATTCCATTCATTCATGGGACAGCTATGAGGTGCCTGTTCCCATCAAGTGACAAGCACCGACTGTAGACGCTGGTCCCTCAAAGTGCCACTCACAGAATCTGTTTAGAATTGTAATTACGGACCACAATAAAAATGACAGTCAAATGTGGCAAGTAGCAAGAAAGGGACAGAAGCAAAGGACTATGGGTGCACCAAGAAAGGAAGACCCAGAGGATGATGGGAAGTTCCCAGAGTCTGGGCTTGGCACAGAGCAGAGAATGTATAGAGAAGGCCAAGGGACCTTTGAACGATGCAATAAATGATACAATAAAGTTTCTCCCCCAAGAAGCAGAGTTTCCTAAGGATGAGCTGAGATCAAATTTCAAGGTTTCATTTGTTTTTTATTCATTTAACATCTGAATTAATCCAGGCAGTGGTGGTGCATGCCTTTAATCACAGCACTTGAGAGGCAGAGGCAGGTGGATCTCTGGGAGTTCAAGACCTCTGTGAGTGCCAGGACAGCCAGGACTACACAGAGAAACCCTGTCTCAGAAAAACAAAACAAAGCAAAACCATAAAACAAACAAACAAACAAACAAACAAATAAATAAGACCTCTGAATAAAAACAGTGCTGGGAAGAAAGCTCAGGCAGTAAAAGTGCTTGCTGCCGAGCTAAAGATTCCAGGACCCACACAATAGAAAGAGGGAACTGACTTTCACACGTTGTCTTATGATCCCCCCACACACACCATACATACATACATACATACACACACATATACATACATAAATTAAAGTAACAGGTTTTTTTTATTTAAAAAGAAAAGCAGTGCATCTTATGAACACGGTAATAAATGTCAAACTCTCCAAGAGCAGCCCAGAGGGATGAGTTTCTTCTCAGAAGCAACTTTTCTTTCTAGTTTTACAGACTACCTACCAGGAGTATCACAGACACAAATACATAGGTATACATAAAGAACGGCAACATACTACTGTGTGGGCACATACTACATACCACCACTGTGGTGTTTTGAACATGCATGGCCCAGGGAGTGGCACTATTGGGAAGTGTGGCCTTGTTGGAGTAGGTGTGGCCTTGTTGGAGGAAGTGTGTCTCTGTGTAGGTGGGCTTTGAGAGCGCCTAGTGCTCAAGTTCCGCCCAGTGCAGAAAAGTCAGACTCTTCCTGGCTGCCTTCAGGTCAAGATGTAGAACTCTCAGCTTCTTCTCCAGCATCATGTCTGCCTGGATGCTGTCATGCTTTCTGCCATGATAATAATGGACAGAACCTCTAAAACTGTAAGCCATCCTCAATTAAATGTTGTCCCTTATAAGAGTTGCCTTGGTCATGGTGTCTCTTCGCAGCAATGGAAACCCTAGTTAAGACAACCAAGGAGACTCAAGAGGTTAATCCATTGCATGCTGGCTTGTTAAATTGCTCTCTGGATGAGCGTGCATTTCAAAGAAAAGCATCTCTTTTCCATTTTTTTTTATGAGCATGTTATTGCAAAACAAGACCACTTACATGCATTATGCTCATATAGGCATGAGAATGCAACCAACCATTCTCACAGCTTTTTATTTATATACAGGAGAACCTATTCTATAGTAGTCATAGGGTACCTTCAGTTTGCAAGGCACCACAAACGCCATTTCACAAGGGCACATGTGTAATTACCTGATTTTCTTTTGTGGTTACTTGGCATCCTTCAGCAACTAAGATCCTTATGAACTGTGCTCGAGGAGGCATTGTGGATGAAGGTGCCCTGCTCCATGCCCTGCAGTTTGGTCAGTGTGCTGGGGCTGCACTGGATGTGTTTACAGAAGAGTCACCATGGGTTCAGGCCTTAGTGAACCACAATAACCTCATCAGCTGTCCCCACCTGGGCGCCAGTATCAAGGAGACCCAGAGCTGCTTCGAAGAGGAAATCACAGTCCAGTTTGTGGATATGGAGAAGGGGAAATCTCTAACAGGGGTTGTAAACACTTAGGTTTCTACTGGTGCCTTCTCTCTACACACCAAGTCTTGGATTGGTCTGGCAGAAGCATTGGGCACGCTGATGCATGCCTGGGCTGGCTCCCCTAAAGGAACCATCCAGGTGGTTACACAAGGAACATCTCTGAAGAATGCTGGGACATGCCTGAGCCCTGCAGTCATTGTTGGCCTTCTGAGAGAAGCATCCAGGCAGGCAGATGTGAACCTGGTGAACGCTAAGCTCCTCGTGAAAAAGGCTGGCCTCAATGTCACCACCTCCCACAGTCCTGGGGTCCCAGGGGAACAGAGCAGCAGAGAGTGTCTCCTGACTGTGGCCCTGGCAGGTGCTCCCTACCAAGCTGTGGGCATGGTCCAGGGCACCACACCAATGTTGCAGGTGCTCAACGGGGCTGTCTTCAGGCCAGAGGTCCCTGCTAATGTTCCAGGCTCAACCCTCCAACCCTGTAATCCTGCCCACTGTGATCAACCTCCTGGCAGAAGCAGGTGTACAACTGTTGTCCTACCAAACCTCTAAGGTATCTGATGGAGAGACCTGGAACATCGTGGGCCTCTCCTCCCTACTGGGAGCACGGAAGCAGCAGGTATCTGAGGCTTTCCAGTTCTGCTTCTGACCCCAGGGCTCAGCCATCTCAGCCCCTCAGGCTCTCTGAAGAAACCCACTCATTGTGACCTATAGGGAGAGGGGATTGCAGAACCAGGGCATCTGCTTGAACTAATATCTAGTAAAGAATCTAACTCAAAAAAAAAAAGAAAGAAAGAAAGAAAGAAAAAGAGGAAGGAAGGAATGAACAAAGGAAGGAAGGAAGGAAAAAAGGGAGGGAGAGAGAGAGAGACAGACAGACAGACAGACAGACATAGTAGCACACACATTTAACCCCAGCACTCACAAGGCAAAAGTGGAGAATCTCAATGAGTTCATGGCCAGATGGTATACTCAAAGAGAGGGGTAGTGGGAGAGAAGGTGTCTGCTATAAAGACTTTGTATTTAGAACAGAAAATGAGCATGCGAAATATCAAAAGCACAGTCCCATGGGAAGAACAATGATGTTGGCCAACCAGACCCCCCCCCCGAAGGACTCCCAGGGACTAAGCCATCAACCAAGGGGTACAGATGGTTCCAGCTGCAATTGTGACAGAGGAATGCCTTGTCGGGCATTGGTGGGAGGAGAGGTCCTTGGTCCTATGAAGGCTCAATAGTTGCCCCAGCATGGGGAAATCGGGGGGGGGGGCAGGGGGTGGTAGGTGGGAGTGGGTTTGGCAGAGGGGCATCTTCTTGGAGGCAAGGGGGTAGGAGGATGGGTTGGGGGTTTTCTGAGAGGGGCGGAAACTGGGAAAGGGTATAGCATTTGAAATGTAAATGAAGAATATATTCAATTTAAAAAAAAAAGGGTTCACCCAGATCTTACATAGCAAAATTAAGTATATCCAGGTCTCAAAAAAGTGAACCTAGAAATGGAATCCTGTGTTATCAGAATACACAATAAAGGAATACAAGACAGGATGACAAGAATGGGTCTAGCTAAACCAGCTGGTGGTACACACCTGTAATCCCAACTCTTGGAGGTAGAGGCCAAAAGAGCAGAAGTTCAGGGTTGTCGTCAATTACACAGTGAATTCCAGGCTAACCTGGAATGCGTGGGCCCTGCCTCAAAAACAAACAAATGAACAAACACACAAAAGTAAATTAATAGTCAGAGCTAATTTACACCCTGAGGACTCCTATGAAGTTCCTGACAAGTCTTGCTTCTCCAGGTTCTTCCTATGGGCAGTTTTCTGTTTGCAACATTCTTATCTCTAGCATCAAGCTTTGGCTTGCAGACTGTAGGCATCATAGGTTGGAAAAGCCAAGATCAATCTCTGACACACTGTCCTGGTTGAAAACAATGTCCTTGCCTGTCCAGCAAGTGTGAGGCCTTAGGTTCCAAGAACCCTAGCAACTCAGAAAATATTTTAAAATATTTTGTTTTACTTTCTGTGTATAAGTGCTTTACCTGCATGTATGTGTGTCAACACATGCATGCTGGGTGCCCTCAGAGGTCAGAAGAGGGCATCTGATCCCCTAGAACTGGGGTTGTGGGGTTGTGGATGGCCGAGCTACCAGGTTGGTGCTTGGAACCTAGCCCCGACCTCTTCAAGAGCAACATGTACCTTTTTTGTTTTGTTTTGTTTTGTTGGTTTTGGTTTTTTTGAGACAGGGTTTCTCTGTGTAGCCCTGGCTGTCCTGGAACTCACTCTGTAGATCAGGCTGGCCTCAAACTCCGAAATCCACCTGCATCTGCCTCCCAGGTGCTGGAATTAAAGGCTCTTAACTGCTAAGCCATGTCTCCACATCCTCTGAAAATATATCCCTGGTTATTTCGCAGTTCTTTCCATTATAGGTGGGACTGTGTGTGATACAGTGTTTCTATTGTTGTTGCTACTGAGACACATGACACCCCTCTCCTCCGACATCATTCACCTTGTTCTGGATGCCCTGAAACGATTTCTCTGTGTCAGCAATGATGGGAACAAAGAAACATTTCTTCTTCCTCATCCTCTGGCCCGTGCCAGCCCACCTAGTCCTGCTTTCCTCATTATCAGCACTAACCTCTCTGAGTTCCTTCTTGCCACCAAACACATTCTAGAAAGGTTAATACAATATGGCCGGTGAGAAAGGGGGTCTGTAAACAAGCTGTTGGTGGCAGGGGCCTGTCCAGGGCGGAATAGTCAAGGTCTCAGTATATGCCTCCCTTGGTAGAAGTCGTTGAAAGAGTGACCTGGAGTTTTGTGGTGCTGAAGTAAAAGGAAGAGAGGTTGCTTGACCATTGCAAAACAGCTGAAGAAGCTGCGCTCTGGGAGTACTGCCATCCGGTTGAGTTCCACGCGGCCAGTCCCGGCTGCTCTGTGCTTAGTTCAGTGGAGTACCTAAGCGGGGGCCTTGCATCTGAACCGTGTGTGGTGCTTGTTTCTGAGTACCCCGTGGAGGGTCTTAGTATATCTCTCAGTTTCCCTTACCTGTCAAGATGGGTATGTGTATGTATGTGTATGTATATATATATATATACAGTCAGAGCTCCTTCCTAGCAGACTCTCAGCCACCTGTATCACCTTCAAGAAACTCAGGTCTTTCTGGAGTTAGACTTCTGAGAAAGTTTCCAAGAAAGGATACAACGATGCGATCCACCTCGGTTTGATAGCCTGCCTGTCTCCATCTCGGTTTGATAGCCTGCCTCTCTCCATGTCCCAGCCTATTGTTTTATACTGAGGAGAGATGGAAAGACCTGGGGCAGTAGAAAGGCTGGAGCTTCTACTGACATCATCATTGAGATAGCAACGGTCAAGGGACAAATGGAAACCTCTAGTGATTGTTGCTCCAGGAAGCTTCTCAGAGGAGGCAGGTCTTCTTCTCACCTCTGGGGATGGTAGGACAGAAGCAGCCATGGGGACTTGTGGTAGGACCAGGGAGAGGATCTCTAAACATTATAACTGAAGTCATAGGCCAGCCCTGTAATTGCTGTCCTGCCACCAGAGGATAGTAAAAATTACACATCCAGTTACCGGAAATATGACATTATACTGAATATGACCCTCCACTCCATGCAGGGTCAGACTGAAAGTCAAGAAGCCCCTGCTTGCAGCCTCTTCCCTCCTTCCTGTTATCCTTTGCCTTGTCTCCACACACCCACCTTAGTAGCAGCAGCAAGACCCTAGAGAACGAGACCTCCGCGAGCCCAGCCTTCATTCCAGAGGAGCTGTATGAACTCCTTCTTCCAAGTGAAGCCCTTGTTAAGAAAACAAACCTCTCAGTCTTGGTTAGTTTTCTATCGCTGTGACAAAACACCATGACCGAGGTGGCTTATCAAAGAAAATGGTTAATTGGGACTCATGCTCCAAGAAGGTCAGAGCCCATGACCATCATGGCATGGAGTGTGGCAGCAGGCATGGTGCTGAGTCAGATGAGAGAGTGATGTCTTGATCTACGAGAAAAAGAGAGACAGAGACAGAGAGAGTCAGAGACAGACAGAAAAGCAGACACAGAGAGGGAGAGAGACTCAGAATGGTGTTTTAGGCTGTCCTGAGTGACATACCTCCTCCAACAAGGTCACACCTCTTAATCCTTCCCAAATGCTTCCACCAACTGGGAAACAAATATTCAAATATTTGAACTCATGGGACTGTTCTCATTCAAACCACCATACTCTTGCTTGCAAATACTATAACTTTTCTTTTCTTTTCTTTCTTTTTTTTTTTTTTTGGTTTTTCGAGACAGGGTTTCTCTGTGTAGCCCTGACTGTCCTGGAACTCACTTTGTAGACCAGGCTGGCCTCTAACTCAGAAATCCTCCTGCCTCTGCCTTCCAAGTGCTGGGATTAAAGGCGTGCGCCACCACCGCCCGGCTACTATAACTTTTCAACGCATCATTATTTCTTAAATAGGGATGAGGTAGAACAAAGTGGGTGAAGGGACAGACAGATCTTATAACAAACAAAGTAATCTCTGGGGGGGTAGGGAAGTCACCTGAGGAGGCTTGTACGGTTCAGTTGTAAAGCAATCCCTAAGAAGGCTCATGGGTTAAAGGGTCAGTCCCTTGTCCAGGGCACTACTTGGAAGTGATTAAATGCCAAGGACGTTAAGGTCATCAATGGATCGTGTCCATAAGGCTCAGGCTGGCTGAAGCCTTTAGTTCTAGGTCCACTGCACAACGATTGGTCTGCAGCCTGCATCTGCGGTGGAGATGAAGCCTTCAGGGAAGAGTTCAGCACTCCCTCGTAGACCTGGCCACATGGCTGAGTGGGCAATCAGGCAGTGGGGCTTAGCTGGAGGTGCTAAATCGCTGGAGGGGTGACATGGTCAGTATATTGTCTTCCTAGTTTTTTCATTCATTCATTCACTCAGTCTTTCTCTTTCTTTCTTTCTTTCCTTCTTTCTTTCTTTTTGTCTCCCTTCTTCCCTACCTCCCTCCCTCCTCCCTCCCTCCCTTCCTCCTTCCCTCTCTGACTCCTTCCTGTCTATGTAATGAGCAGCTTTGCTCTATCACATCCGTCTGTCCTGGTGTTTGTGTCTTGCTGTAGATATGAGAGCAATGGCACCAGCCAGTTATGGGCTGCAGCTTCTGAAAACAAGAGCCCAAGCAAACTCCTTCTGTCTTAGTCTTAGGTTGGTTATCACAGGCATTTGGTCACCCACATGTTACAGCTCAGGGCCTGTAACAAATGAAGAGCCCTACCCCAAGGGTCCCAGTCTGCCCTGCCACTTGGGGACTGCCTCTTGGGGAGGTGGAAACTTGGGGAGTTTGACAGCACTTATCCCATGCCACCACAGGGGCCAGTGCTGGGCTGTAGGGAGGCAGGACACCCCTCAGGGCGTGGAAAAGTACAGCCTGAGATGTGGGAAACCTGGGGCTGGTTTGGGACCCCCAGACCTGTGATGAGACCAGGGCCATGGGGTTCTCTGTCTCTTGGACATCCAGTCACAGAAGAGAACTGAGTTGGGGGCCTGAGGGCTGGGGACAGCATCTAGCCCAGACTGGAGGTAAGGGGAGCTCCACCTTGTTCCAGTGGTGATTGTCCTTGGCTTGGTGGAGGCAGGCTGGAAGCGCAGAGAGGCCTTCTATGGGAGAATTAAGCTGTAGCTCCTGGATGATGAAGGTACCTTCTTGACTCCCCATAGCAGGCCTTGATGAAAGAGACAGTTCATTGTTCTAAACTGTTTATTGACTGTTCATGGTGGAAAATGGATGCATACCTACCAATACCCACTTCTCAGGGTGGACCTGAGATTTAAATACCTTTTTCAGGGAGGAATGTCTGGGATGGGAAGCTTATTGGCTAAGCCCTCAAGACCTCTAGGTACCATTAGCATGAAGAACTCTGTTCTGGGCCTACATGACCACAGATCACATTTCATTATGTAGGGAGTGTGGCACGTGTTCCAGGCCAGGAATCGGGGGGGGGGAGGGGAGTCTCCTAAGTCTTAGGTATGTGCCCAGTGAGTCTCCAGGTCTCAACCTGCTCTACCTTACCAAGCTTCCTGGTGTGATTTTACCATCCCACAGCCCATCCCCCCACCCCCACCCCATCCTGCCAAGAGGTACCAGGTCTCCTAGGATGAAGTAGTCATGAGGACAGTGCCCCCAAGGGCCCATGTTATGCTGCTGGCCCAGGCAGGGCAGGGGCTGGATTGCATTCCACCCTCCTTGGCTGGAGGCAGGAGATTGTGTGCAGGCAACTGTATGGGTCCAGTGGCCTTCCCCCCCCCCCCACATGTTTTCCCTTTCCTCACAAAGCTGCTTCCTTGGCAGCTCCAATGAGGAAACCCCTGAATAAACAGAGAGTACGATGTTGGCCCTGACGTCTCTCTGAGCTGCACCCCAGGGACACAGCCCCGGGTCAGGCCTACATCCGGTCCTGATCCAGTCGCTAGTCAACCACCATGCTGTCTCCCTGACGTATTTCTTCTGACTACATTTGCTCAGTCCTTGAAGGAAAAGCCGATGTCCTCAAACAGCAGAGCAGAGGAACTCTGAGGCAGATGTCCGCCAAAGGCCAGGGCCCTCTGCCCTCCCTGCCAGAGAGGCCCTGCGCAGCCACAGAACAATGGCTGCAGTCACTCAGGGCACCCCACAGACTTCCAGGTTGGCTCCTTTTCAGCATCTGTGCTATTCAGAAGCCTCATCTTGTGTGATGGGTGTGGTGGAAACCAGAAGTAGCTGGCAGGAGACCCCCTAGACAGAAATGCTATTACTCTCTTTTTATAGATGGGGAAGTAAAGGTTTGGAGGTCACATAGCTAAGAACTGGTGTTTAACCATTACCCTCTATCTATATCAGGCTATTTAGGGTGCATGGGGCTGGATCACAAACCAGGCCTACCAGCTGGAAAGCAAAGGCCCTCTAACTCTTCCCGAGTTCAAGGACTTAAGAAATACCTGGCTTCTCTTTAGGAGGGGATCAAAGAAAGTCGGTTTTGGAAATAGCAAAACACCATATCCTTTGACACTATTATGGATGCTATTTTTAGCCCACGTACCTAAGACTCAGTAGGCAGTCTCTCCCACTTACAAGTTCAGTCGTAGACGATTTATCCAATCTCTCACACACCTCCGAGTTTCCCATCTGTGAAATGGAAAGAGTATGAGCCCCGCTATCGCAGGATGGTTAGGATTAACTCTGAGTTATCCTGCAAGCCTCCATATGGTGCCGAGCACTGTGTATCATTGATGATATCACTATCTGCATCCTTAGCCAGGTCTGCTACCTCCCCTCATCTCTCTTACTCATTGTTTCATTACCATCAATGACACCTTTATCACAGAGCTCATTGCTTTGCCTCTGAGACAGGTAGAAACTGTGACTTCTTATTGCTGAGTCTCTTTTTAAGTCCGATTATTATTATTATTATTATTATTATTATTATTATTATATGTGTACAAGTGTTTGCTGGCCTGCATGCATGGAAGTTTACCATAGGTATACAGTGACCACAGAGGCCAGAGAGGGTGTCAGCCTCCCTGGAACTGGGGTTATACATAGTTATGAGCCATTTTGTGAGTCCTGGGGACAGAACTGATACTCCGTAAGAGCAGCAAGTACTCTTTACTACCGAGTCATCACTCCAAACCTCATTGCTGAGAATTCAGAGCTCTTGTATGGGGCCTGGCACACGGCAGATGTGTAACACACACACACACACACACACACACACACACACACACATTAATATAAGAATGGTGCTTATTCTAAGAATAAGGCTTTCAGGTTAATCACAAAGGTTAAATGGTTTTTATAAGATTTAAAAAATCTGTATCCCCTCCCACCTCATGCATCATTAGAGTTGATAAACAAGCATAAGGGCGCATGAGGATGAAGTTAAAAGGGCCGTGAAGTACTTGACACATGATAATTCCCAAGAAATAAATTCATGAGCATTGCCCCAAATCAACGGTTCTCAACCTGTGGGTCACGCCCATCAGAAAACCACACATTTCTGATGGTCTTAAGAACTGAGACACTGCTCAGTAGCAAAATCACAGTTATAAAGTAGCAACAAAAATAAATTTATGATGGGGGGGAGGTCCATAAGACCATAGGGAATATGTGTTTTCCAATGGTCACAGCTCACAGTTTGAGAACCACTGCCCTACATGAAAATTTGTCAAGGAATCCTCACTGAGTGGGATGCTTAAATTGAACATTTCAAAGACATACCCTCAAAATCAGAACACGGATAGCCACTGAGCACATACCTCAGGCCAGGCACTGGGCCTACAAGTATGTGTTTAGACATGCTGCCTCTCGTGGAGAACACTGCTGTCTTAGAGAAGCAAAGACAGATAATTCTTACACAGTATGTAGAGAGGTCCTCAGCGGCCCGGCATGCCTAGCCTACTCACACTGCAGAAGAGGAGTCCCATCTGCAAGTGTGAAGGTTTTACAGTGGTCGATGAGATTGGCCTGGATACATTTTGACAGTCTCTCCTGGGCAGCCATGTTTATAGATGCCAAGGATGACCACACACTTGGCTGAGCAGCCCTACTGGGTGAGCGTTGTCACTGTTGGGGGGATGGGCAGGGCACTTCCTCCAGTGTCAGCCAGCAATCTTCTGCTCAAAGCCAGTGCTGGCCCGACTGTCATGGGCCTCCCAGCAGCCCACAAACCCTCCCCACCAGTTCTATAAATAATAACTAGATGGCTTTAGTTCACCTTGACATGCTCAGTGCCCCTGGGGGAGGAGCTTTATTCTGGTGTGTTTGATGATTTCCTTCCTTCCATCCAGGCCTGGATGCGCTCTGGTCATCATGGATTTGCTTCTGGTTGTGAATGGAAAGCTACTCCATACTTAGGCCATTGTTTAAGCATAAAGGAGATGGGGTGGCCAGTGGAACTATGGGTAACAATCTTTCTCGTGGAGATGAATAAGGAAGCCCCGATGTTAGACCAAGGCTCTCCTCTCTAAGGACAAATACTCCAGCTCTGGCCCCTGCAGGTTAATGTGGCTGCTGCGATGTGTGCCTCCTGCCCTGGGCAGGCTGTGCCTTAATGCCATGAACTCACTGAAGGGAACTAAGACCAGCTATTCCATCTCAGACTCTTGTGTTCTCAATTCATTACCCCAGGCAGCCCTTTCGGATGACCACACACTTGGCTGAGCAGCCCTACTGGGTGAGCGTGATCCCTTGTCCCTCCAGGTTTCTGGTACGGTGGGTCTCAGGAAGGAACTGTAGGAAGAGGCTGGGTTTGTGGGGAGGAGTTAGCCTTGGCAACCCCAAGTTGGCACCTGAGGCTTAGAAGACTAAATACAGAGCAAAAGGCTGCTTTTGAAAACTGAACAGTATCCAAAGGAAACCCCACAACCTCGAGGCACTTACCGGAGTCCATGAGGCTTCTGAAGCAGGTGAGGAAGAGGAGGAAATACCAGGAGGCAGTAATTAATAAAAGTTTGCCCTGTGGGAGAGTCCCCCATGTGTAAAACAGAAACAGTGAACACTTCTAAAATAATGGATGTCGTCTACAGCTTGGAGCATTTAGTCAGTGAAGGTACGCAGTAAACTTTTTGTAAATAGTAGAAACGTATTGGTGTCTCTCCCATTAAAACATATGCTTAATGCAACGTGTTTCAAAACTGCAGAAAAGTACAATGAAGAAAATCAAAATTGCTAACCATCTGTCCACCCAAGGACAGACACACTTGACATGTTGGTCACTACCCCATCACTCCTCTGACTTCTGTACCAGTCACCTGAGGCTGTTTGGTTTGATTTTAGAAACAGTCTCACAATGTAGCCTGTGCTAGCATTGACTTGAGGTCAAGTGGGAGGGGTCAGAGTTGAGATGAAGGGGAACCCTTTGCTGTGGACAGACTGTGGTCACTATAGCCTGCCTTGTTCCACTTACTATCAAGTGCATTGTTCTCAGGCTACAGCTCAGAGATGAAGTGTGTTCCCCACCCCAAGGCACATGTGTGAAACCTGTGGGCTGATGAGAAACCATGAAGCCTTTAAGAGGTGACGCCTAGGAGAAGAGTTAGGCCATCGTGGTGTGACCTAAAAGAGAGCACTGGGGCTGCAGCCCATTCCTGTTTCTCACTTGACCTCCCAGCTGTCAGGAGTACAAAGGCCTCCTCTGCCGTGCGCTCCCACCACAATGTGTTGCCCCGACCACAGGCCCAAAGGTAACAGGCCAACAGACCATGGGTGGAAAGATTGTGAACCCAAATAAGGTTTTGTCTTCAAAATGTAATTTTTGCTAAGCATAGTGGCTCACACCTGAAATCCTAGTCCAGAGGGTAGGAGAGGAATGAGGCAGATGGATTGTGAATTATAGGCCAGCCTGAACTATGTGGTGACAAACAGTGACTTAGGCAAGTAATCTCAGCTACCCGAAAGGCTGTGGTAAGAGGATTAAAATTTCAAGATCAGGCTGGGCTATAGATAGATTCCAGAGTTAGCCTAGGCAACTTAGTGAGATCCTGTCTTAAAAAGTTAATTGAGGGTGGGGGTGAGCAGAGCTTAGTGTTAGAGTGTTTACCCCAGGTTTGTACCTGGTACTTGGGAAGAAAATCTCTTGTGTTTTTGCTGCTCTAAAAGACTAGACTGCTATAACAAAAACATGTCACAATACAATGGAGAAAATAAAGTTCCTTTCTCACCCAACAGTCACAAATGAGCATGCCAGTCAGGGCAGCTCTGTCTCTAAGTCAAACTAAGAGACCCAAGTGCCCTCTGGGCTGCTGCTCCACAGTCTTTTGGGGCATGGATATTGGCTACATGGCACAGTGACATGACCTCTGTGCCCATGTGGCTATGTAAGTGAACAGGGAGAAAGAATACAGACATGACACTCGCAGCCTTCAGCTTAGGTCTAGGGATGAACGCTCTGCCCACATCCCACTGGGAAGCTCAGTCATCCCTCGACTTACCAGCAGGAGGAATGAGAAAGCAGCCACCCATCTTCCAGGCAGGAGGGGCCAAGTTTGGTAGGAAATTTCCAAGGCCGACCATCAGGAAGTGTGGACAAGAGAGGATCAACAATTTAAAAGGGGACATGTTGTCAGGTGCACGGCTGTAATCCCAGCACTTGGGTATCTAAGGCAGAAAGGAGGATTATGAGTTCAAGACTTACATAGCAAGACCCTGCCTCAAACAGCCAATGACTAGGCATATAGCTTGGTGCCAGAGTATCTGGCTAGCATATGCAAGAGTCTGGGTTCAATCCCTCACATTGGAAAAAAAAAAAAGGAGGGATATCTGGTCACCACACAAGTTCTGGTACTTCTTCCTGTCACTGGTGCTGTGAAGGTACAAGACAGTGTGGCACATTTGATCAGCCATGCCGTCTTCTTGGGAAGTAGACGGAAAAAATCACAATAACCGAATCGCACTAACCAGAGCACACCCTCGTCTTTACGTCTGAAGACAACACTTCCATGATGGCAGCTGAGGCTCTGTGCACCAGCCTGACCCTATTCTAAAGGAAATGCTTTCTATTTATGTCACCAGAGCCAGCTGTCTACACCAAGCCTGTGTAGACAGTCACATCTTCCCTCCATTACATAAAGCCAGCATGTGGCACGAACAGCGGGTTGCTCGTGAATGTCTAGTCTCCTTTTTAGCTTCTTTTTCCCCAAATAGAAAAACTCTTGCTTCATAGCTCAGGCGGGCCTGGAATATATGTTTTCTTAGTCTTCATTTTTTTTTTAAATTATTTATGTGAATGGGTGTTCTGCCTGCCTACATGCACGTTTGTGTACTTCGTCATGGTCTCCTGTCTTCACCTCCTGAGTTCTGGCACTACAGGCATGCACCACCCAACCCAGCTAGTCTCCTTTGTGAGCGTGGCGTGATGCTTTGCACGGCCACTCTCTCTAAAGGTCATGCATTGCTTGTCATCTCTTCCAGCTAGGCGTGGCCATGTGTCTAGGCTCTGGGAAGGAGTGTGAGCTGTGGACACATGAACCTGAAGCCCACAACCTGCCCTTAGAGAAGGCATGTCCTTCCCTTCAGCCTCTCTCCATTCTTTCCACCTAGAACACGGATATAGTAAAGAGCGACTGGGAGGGGAGCCTAGGTCTCTGATATACCTAAGAGCTAGGTCACACCAGGCCTGGACTTTAGATGAAAAGGGAATAGCTTTCTGCTTTGTTGGACCAGCATCTCCAACAGCAGCTGGGCTCGGATCTGACTCTTTCGGGTCTCACAGATTCCTTCTGGTCTCCAGCCAGGTCAATGTCAGGTGGCTCTTTGACAACTTGTCTTAACTGCTCTGGCCACAGTTGGGCCTCAGCAGTCGCTGCAGGCTGGCAGAGGAATTCACTCTTCATTCCTTTCCAGCATATGTGTTTGACACACGTGCTGTGTGCCCGGCAGGGGGGCACAGACCTTTGGGGACTAACAAGCAATGTTTTTCTTTATCTTTTTTTTTTATTTATTTTTATTTTTTTTATAAGCCTTGTCTAACTGGGCATGGTGGCTCATGACTTTTTCAGGGCAAATGTAGGTAAATCTGTGGGTTCAGGGCCAGTCTGGTCTACAGAGCAAGTTCCAGGACAGGCTGGGATACACAGAGAAACCCTGTCTCAAAGAAGGAGGAGGAGGAAGAGGAACAGCAGTAGCTGGGTCAGATTGAAAAGGTTTTAAATTTGAAAATCAGTAATATTGGCACAGGTCTGGAATCTCAGCACTGAGGAAGATGAAGGAGGAGAATCCTAAGTTCCAGGCCAACGCGCCTCATACAGCAAGACCTATCTCAAACAATCAATAAAATAAGCAAACCCAGAGATCTGTGGCCCTCAGAGTAAGCCAGAGATACGTGAGAAAGGAAAGCAACTTAGATGCTCTCTGGAAAGAGCTTCTAAGAGCCTCACCCCCATCACACACACACACACACACACACACACACACACACACACACACACACACACTCACTCATACACACACAGCTTCTGCCAACCACCTTTCCTAAGAGGCTCTCTAAAGTCTGGAGAGCCTATTATAGATAGTGTGGAGTTCCAATGCTGTGGTCTAACATTTCGAAGATGGTTAAAGTACGCACGATTTAACCGACTCTAAGTTTTCCCCCCGACAAGCCATGAGCCTGTGGCTGCCCTTCTTCTGGTCATCATCACGGCCCTCATGGGAGCAGGGGATGCATGGCAGATCTGCCTGCCCTGGTCCAGCAGTGCTCCCAGCCTCTCACCCACGTGTGCTTCAGCACACTCTTCCTGGAGGCGCCTGGCGTACCTGGTGCTCCCCAGCTTCTGTGCTTTTCTTCAAACTCTTTTTGGACTCCAGAAAACTCTTCAGACCTCACACCCCACGGCATCTCAGATATCACGAGGACCATCTTAGTCTCTGAGCAGGAGCGCTCTCTCTCTCTCTCTCTCTCTCTCTCTCTCTCTCTCTCTCTCTCTCTCTCTCTCTCTCTCTCTCGGCACAGTGACACAACAGAGGAGCCATGGGGTAGAGGTGACTTGGAAAGGACCCTGGGTTCCTTTTATATAAAATTGAGATCCTAATGGTAACTCTTTGCTTTGGCTTTAGAGAAGAATATAACAAATATGGTGTCTTCATGAAACCTCTGGTTCACTAACCAGCTTGTGACCTTAATGAGGATTCTGACCCTTTCTGGGCTGTGTACCCTACTACAGTTACAGTAACCACATTCTACTTTAAGAACAAGGGGTGGGTTTTAGTAAGTACCATAAATCATAAAGATCGATCAACAATAAAAATGTCATTCAACAGGCTGGAGAGATGGCTCAGCAGTTAAAAGCACTGACGGCTCTTCCGAAGGTCCTGAGTTCAAATCCCGGCAACCACACGGTGCCTCACAACCATCTGTAATGAGATAGGATGCCCCCTTCTGGTGTGTCTGAAGACAGCTACAGTGTACTTAATTATAATAGTAAATCTTTTTTAAAAAATGTCATTCAACGAAGACAACAAAAAATGATGGGCACCAGGCAAGAAAATAATGTGTTGGCCACATTATATATAACTATAATTATAACTATCACTATACACACACACACACACACACACACACACACACAGACACGCACTTAAAATAGATCTCAACTCTGAAAGATTCTTTCTCAAAACCACATGCCTATGACATTCAAATACCTACACAAAGAGCTGCATAGTCTTTCTAGAACCATATGCCCAACTGTGGGATCGGGGAGGGAAAGAACTGGAGATGACAGTCCTAGATTGGCAGCCTTTTCTCAGTGTGATGACTATGGGACTCCAGCTTCCAATGGAAGGGATAGGGCTGACAGAGGTATCTATGGATACCAGACTCATGTATTTGTTCTGGAGCTTCAATTGGAAGGTAGGCACTGGTGACCCCATCTTACATCCCTACAAAGGGTGAAGTTCCTCTCCTGGTCCTTAAAACTCATGGCCAGCACAAGTGCCCTATGACACCTCAGTCCCATGAGACCCAGAGGGAGCTATGTTCCTCTGCTTGGCAAGCAGATACCAGCACTGGGCGGAAGCCTCGGAGTTCCAGTCATGGTCACCACTCAGGATGGAGGTCAGCTGCAGTGCTGTCCTCCCTGATAGCTGTTGTTGGATGTCAAGGGAGACGTCTCCAGGATGACCATGCACATCGCCCCTTCACGAAGCCACTGAGATAACAGCATCATGATGTAGTCCTCCCAGCTGCAGCCCAGTGACTGCCATCTGAGCAGCCCAGTCAAGAAAAGCCTATCTAAGACCCAGCAAGGCAGAGAGAAGTCACCCTCTGGCTATGAGGACGGACAACCCTTTGCCTTGGTTTTACCAGAACTATGATCCCATAGCCTCAGCAGCCAGGCCTATCCCTCCATCTCTCCCTCCACAGTCACTCTTCTTAGCACATCTGGAGGTCCAGATGTGCTCTGGGGGTTATCTCGCCAGCCCATCTCTGCTCAGCTAACTCCAAATCTTCCTCTGTGTCCTAGGGGGCAATTTTTTTTCTTTGCTCCTGGTTTTTAAAATAGTAATGATACTTTCCTTGTCATCTCAGAAACGTGTGTTGTCAAAGGAGACAAATGCATCAGGCAGGGTTAATAATCCTTTCCTAAAAGGTGCTTCACATGTGTGAAAGAATTAGCTTTAATTTCATCTCTGGGGTACGAGGTGAGGATTAATTAATCTTGAGAAAGAGGTATAGTGGTGGGGGGAGTTATCAAAATGCAGGTGGGACGGGGAAGGAGCTTTGAGATTATTGACTTTAAAATGCTCTGCTGGAAGAGTTGGGCAGAGTGTAAGAGCCTGGGGGGCTGGAGGATGCCAAGGAAACAAGATGCTGTAAACACAGCAGATCTGACCCACTCACACACACTGACAGCGTGCACAGGGCCTGCATGGGTCTAAGACAGGTTCCCAGCTCTGAGAGGGGACATGGACACAGGCCCCACCCCTAACCCAGAAGCTATTTCCAAGTAATAAAGCTCACAAGGGAAAAAGTAGCTCTCTCCAGCAGAGTCTCACTGGGTACACAAACCAGTCTTAAGGGCAGGCCCCATGCCCAGCAGGAGATGGCCAACATAAATCAAACTTGGTGGCGTTTTTTGGATGTTCTTTGTCCCACAGAGCTCTGTCAGGGTGGTGGTGTTGATTTTAACTTTACAGGTCTTTTGCATATATATTATGGCTTTCAGTGTTGTGCTTTTATGGGACTTCTGTGTGAGTGAACATGTGTGTGTCTGTGCCTATACGAGCTTCTTGTGGTTTTTCTTTGGTTCCTTTTCTTCTGTTTGCTTTGTGCTATTCCAGTTTGTTTTTATTTTATCTTCTTATTATTTTTATATGCCTGTTTGTTTTCTAATGAGAAAGAAAGACTGTAAATTTGAGTGGTAGAGGAAGAGGGAAGGATCTGGGAAGAGTTGGGGGAAGGGAAACTGTAATCAAAATATATTGCAATGTGTGTGTGTGTGTGTGTATTAAAATAAAAAGAGAATAGAGGGCAAAAGTGCTCTTCTGTTCATAGCAGCAAAGATGGCCATCTTGTCTCTCTAACAGCTCCCAGACTAGGCTGTCAGCTGTGGCTGGAGAGCAGAGGGAGATCAAGCAACAAGAAACACTCAGGGTCCAGTTCTGTTCTTGCTGTTGACCCTGACTGGGTTCCACAGGAACAGAGCTGCCCCAAGACGGTGGGCAGGCAAGGAGCCACCGATGGGACCTGCGGCAAGCAGTCCTTCACCCCCGTTCTTCATGTCCTCTACTGTACAAGAAAAAGTGAGCCACATGTTTGCATGTTGTGGCCTTTTTGTGTGATGTCACAGAAAGGTACTGCTTCCTCCCATGTAGTCCCTCCATCACAGAGCCGCAGAAATGTTTTCCACCCTGCAGAGCTGGAAAGGTTGGGCGTGTATCCAGGCTGTCAGATCCTATGACTACTCTAGCCTGAAGCCAACTGGAGTTTAAAACCTCTTGGAGAGTCTCTGTGGCAGGACACAGGACAGAGGGTTTTTGTTGTTGTTGTTTTCATGTGCATTGGTATCTTACCTGCATGTATGTCTGTGTGAGGGTAGTGGAGCCCCTGGAACTCGAGTGACAAACAGGTGTGAGCTGCCATGTGGGTACTGGGAATTGAACCCAGGTCCTCTGGAAGAACAGCCACTGTTCTTAACTACTGAGCGGTCTCTTCAACCTGGGAGTACCTTTTTCAAAAAAAAAGAAAAAACTTGGAGTATCTTTTAAATGCCAAATGAAATTCTTTGTTGTGTTCCACAATGTAAGCCTGGGATCACAGAAATAAATATCACCTGTAATTCTTTCTGGTGTCTGAACTATAGAGGATCCTACAATAGAGATTGTGAATGCAACCCCCTCCCCCACCCCATCCCTCGGCTTTTACTATCTAAAGCGAGTCTCAGGTTGGCTTTTAAACCTTGACTGTATCCTCAGACTGAAATCACTGTTTAGCCAATGGTGCTTTGGGGAGCCTCTTAGCAAAACTAGCCAATTACAGCGAACCCAAAATGCCAAGCATATTTGGCTTACAAAAGCACTTGGAGACATAAGTGCAGCTGATTTGGCTTCATTTCTCCAGGGAATCCTTAAAAGGAAGCTAAGAATGAGAATTCTTATCTGTTTCCCTCCTCTAGCCTATCAGTCAGTGAACTGACTGACATCTACATGAGGCACCAGAGAAACAGGGAGCACAGGACTGCTGCAACCTGCAACTGTTCATTGCAGGATCTGAGTTTCACTTGTACTCTTCCCCTAGATCCTGTTTTCTTCTTCTTCCTCCTCTTCTTCCTCTTTTCCTTCCCCGTCTCCTTCTCCTTTTCTTCTTCTCCTCTTCCTCCTCTTCCTCCTCTTCCTCCTCCTCCTTCCTCTTCCTTCTCCTCCTTCTTTTTCAATCAGAAGTCTTACTATGTAGCTCTGTCTCTCTTGGAACTCATGTAGACCAGGCTAGCCCCGAACTCACAGAGATCTACCTGCCTCTGCCTCCACCTCCGCCTCCCAAGTGCTGGGATTTGGTTTCTTCTAAAACAAGCACTCTAAGTCATTAGCAGACACAGGGGCTTGTACTCCCATTTGCCAGTGGGGAAGACTACAGTTCCAGAGTCCTCCATCAGGGCTTTGCGAGGCAGCGGTGTGCCTCAGGACCACATAATGCTTCAGGTTCTGATTCTCAAGACCCTTCTAGTAACTTCTAGTAACTGCCAAAGCTGCTTGTCTTTTGACACCCTTTGTGTGTCTAGCTTCTATACCTCACCTAAGAAACAGGGATAGCTGTACAGTTGACAGGTGATGCACAAACCAACCTGTCCAGCATTAAAAACAGTGGTGTCTTTGTAATATAACTGTGAGGGCATGGTTATGGGTAGATTCTAGTTTACAGAAGACCTCATCTAAAGTAAATCTTAATGTCTCCTTAAACACAAAGGACCCTAAGAAGAAAGATGCCTGTGTATTCTGTAATTTCTTAAGGACAGTGCTGTGGCTTGAATGTCCCTCCAGAACTTACTGGTATTCCAACACCACTGAAACAGTGTATTTTTTCTCAATTTGTCACACCTGAGTGTTTTGCCTGATTATATGTATGTATACCACATGCATGCCTTGTCCCTACAGAAGTCAGAAGAGGCCGTCAGATTCCACGGAACTGGAGTTATAGACAGTTGTGAGCCAGCATGAGGGTGCTGGAAATCGAATCTATATCCTCTGGAAGAGTAGTCAGCACTCTTAACCAATAAGCCATCTCTCCAGCCCCACTGCTGCAGTAATACTAAGAAGGGATTAGGTGTCAGATGTGATAGTCCCAGTTCAGAAGGCAGAGGCAGGTAGATCTTTGAGTTCAAGGCCAGCCTGATCTACAAATCAAGTTCTAGAGCAGCTAGGGCTACATAGAGAAAACCTTCCTGTTTTCGAGGGGGGAAAAAAGGGATTAGGCTAAGCGTGCTGTCGCATTTGTTCCTACCACTGGGCCTTTGATCCTCCACTGTGGCGGCAGAGGCAGGTGGATCTCTGAATTTTGGGCTGTCAGAGCTACTTAGAGAGCCCTTATCTCAAAATTAATAATAATCATTATAATCATTATTATATTATAATATATTATGTATTAATATTAGTATCATAAATTTAAATTTTACAAAGAAGTTATTAGATCATAAAGGCTCTGCCCTCATGAATGAATAAGTCATTACCCAAGACAGTAGGCTCCTGGGCAAACTGATAGATTTGTCTCATTTCCTCTCAGTACTTCACACAGCTTTGTCTCTCCATCTTAAGATGTAGCCACAAGCCCTGCCAGATGCCAGCCCCGAGCTCTTGGCTTCCCAGCCTCCAGAACCGAGACATAAATTTCTTATCATTAGACATCACTCAGTAGTATTTGGCTACCACCGAATGGAGCCAGGAATGGAGGCGTTCAAGGGGGGGCCAAGGAAGGTGCCGGTCAAGAATGTCTTAGGTGAGAGCAGAGCTGGAGGCCCAGACGAGCCTCCACACACAGTGATCTTGCATTTTGGAGGTGGCTGAGAATGGAGCCTCAGAAAAAAGCTTTCTGGATACAGAAGAAGTAAACATAGCCATGGAGACTCCAAAAAGTTATGACGTGGAGAAAGGGCAGCAAGGAAACTCCAGAGCGGGCCTGATAGCACAGCCCACTCGTGCTCAGGAGGCAGTAGGGCTGAGTGCAAATCTCCCCTGGGTCAACCGTGTGTCCTTAAGAGGCCGACTTGTTCACTGGTTAAGAGCGATACGGAGGAACTGTTGGCATCTACTTCAGTATCTACTGTCTTCTCACAACAGGCGCAGGTACTGAATGCTGTTACAGTGCTGACCAGAAGACAGCCTCCCAGCCTCCTGGTAGCTGGGTTTAAGTAGGAAAATTGAACATCTACGCTCTGTATTTATTATTATTTTTAATTTTTCTTTTTTTGTTTTTGTTGTTTGTTGGTTTTTTTTTTAATTGTTTGTTTTTTGAGGCAGGGTCTCATTTTGCAGCTCTGGGTGTCCCGGAACTCACTGTGTAGATCAAGCTGGCCTTGAGCTCACAGAGATCCACCTACCTCTGCCTCTGGAGTCCTGGGATTAAAGTCGTGAGCCACCACGCCCAGCTATTTATTTATCAGAAGACAACCTATGACAGTTGGTTCTTTTCTTCCATCATCTGGGTTCTGGGGATAGAACTCACTCAGGGAGTCAGGCTGGGCAGCAAGTACCTTCACTCACTGAGCTGGCCCGACAAGCACAAATCTGGGATTCAGACCGAGATTTATCATTGAATTTCCCTAACAGTTATTTTAAATTATGCATGTGTATGTGTGTGTGTGTGTGTGTGTGTGTGTGTGGTATCTGGATGGGGGAGCAGCTGCCAATGTGTTCCCCTGGAGCTGGAGTTAGAGATTGCTGTGAGCTGCCTGATGTAGGTGCTGGGAATTGAATTTGAGTCCTCTAAAACAGCCATACACACTGCTAACCAATGAGCGATCTCTCTAGCCCCTCCTAATAGTTATTATGTGACAGTAGGCAAGTCACTTTTAGCATCTCAGTTGCTCATCCATTGCACGGAGGTTATAAACATGGTAGTCATACCCCAGAGAAGTAATGAAGTTCTGAGGAGAGTGTGAAGGCCTGCTACCGTCCCTGAAGCCTCTTTCTCGCTGCCTGACAGGGTCAGCAACCACCGCCATCACTGCCTGGCACAGCTCCCAAGGGTCAGTGAGCTTGGGCAAAGCTAGTGGTTACCTCACAGGCTTGTTGTAAAGATGTCATGAGCCTGCCGCATGGTGAAGCCTTAGCAAATGTTAGTCTCTCTCTCTCTCTCTTTCTCTCTCTCTCCCCGCCCCCAAGTGGCAAACCTTCCTCAGTGAAAACAAACGTAGTTATGAATGTGCTGCGGTGATTTAGAGGAGGTTTGTGTGTGGCCTTCAATGTTTCTTGTTTCATCACACCTGGGTCCTTATGGTGAGGTATGAAGGAGGAGGGGGCTTTGGGAGCAGCTCAAGCAGCAGCAGCAGCAGCAGCAGCAGCGGAACACTCGCCTGCCACGTGTTAGGCCCTGGGTTTGATCCCAAGCAAAAAGAACAGAAAAACAAAAACAAAAACAAAAACACAAAAAAACCAACCCGAGGATAGTGACAATCTGGCTGTGGTATTTAGAGTTTCTGGGTCAAGAGTAGAGACTAGTTAAAGGGCCAGAGCCGGAGCCGGAGTGAAAGAAGCAAGAAGATAGTTATATATCCTCTCGTTCTCTCCCCTTCCCCCCGCCCCCGCCCCATCTCTTACTATACAATGCCCCATACACCTTAGTTATCTTTAACAAGTCGGTCATCAGCACACGGAGGCCCTCAACCTTGCTCTTCCGGAATCACAAGCCCAAACAAACCCCTTATTGTGAAAACTTATTCTGTCTGTGATACTGTGCCATTGGCAGGCAAGGACCGATTAATACACTCGCATTTGGGGATCTATTTTAATTCACGTTATTAAATAGAACCCCACCCCCGTGGCTTTCGCAGAGCGAATGACAAAATCAGCCTTGTGTGCATGAGTTTTGGAAAGATGCTGGCTTTGCCAGGCCGTGCAGGCAGCGCGCCCTGAGCGCAGGATGTGTACCACGGGAACACTTCCAACCCAGCAGCCGTCTGCCAGGAGCGGCAACACCACACATATGAGAGCAGACAAGAAGCACTGTCTCCCCAAACCAGGATTCAAAAATGATGATCCTGTCTCATCCCGGGCCTGTGTTGGCCAGACTTCCCTGCCATCAAGAATGCTGCTTCATTCCAGCTGCTTCAGAGAAAGGAGTGGTGGTTTATTTTGCAGCTTGCTGGGCCAGCGCAGCGTGGAGCAAGCATTCAAAGGCTGGGTTTCCTCTCTGCACAAAAGACTCTGCACAAAACAAAGCCGGGATGAGCAGGGTCACGGGCTTCTGGGCCCTAGTGGTCACTTACGTGCAACAAAGGCAAACCAGAGCTGGCCAGCCACTGTTCTGTGGGTCTGGGGGGTGGGGGGGAGTACGTTGCCATGGTGATGGTTCAGCACCAGCCCCAGAGGCCAGTGCGGGAGACCCCAGGTGCAAGGTGCGCTTCCTGAAAGAGGGGGGAAGAGGAAAACTCAGAGAGAATTCACACCAGTTCGTAGGATTTCCATGTTTTGTCTGAAAGAGGTATTTCTAGCTCGTCTTATGTTGGAAAATTGTGTTCATAACTCTGAACTCTGAACACAGTAGACTTAACCACATCCTGAATGTCAGAGATCATTTAAAATCAGAGGAGAGGGAAGGAAGTAGAGTTGAGACTCAACGCTGTTGTCCAATCGGAATCTGATAGCAAGCATTCGATAATGGTCTATTTTTAGAGACATGGAATACTCATTAGAGAAGAGGCCAGGGATCGGCCCAGCTCTATGATCTCTTGGTACTTCAGATTAGATCACGGATTACCATGAGTAAGAACCATAGAATTTCATGTTGGGGGGAAAAGCTGGAGGAGTAAATTCACACATTAATTTGCAACACTGACTATTCAAATCTTATTTTATTTAATTTTTAATATTTTAGTTTTCTGAGACAGGGCCTCTCTAACAGAGAGTCCTGGTGTCCTGGAACTCACTAAGCACACCAGGCTGAACTCAAACTCACAGAGATCCACCCACCTCTGCCTCCGGAATGCTGGGATTAAATAAAGGTGTGTGCCAACACAGTGCGCCTCAAACTTGTTTTAAAAGCAGACCACATTCAGGGACAATGGACCAATGCATTTATTTCTATTTATTTCCCTACAAAAGACCACTGGGATTTCTGAACAAACACTATTTGAGTGGAAATGTAGGTTTTGCCAAGAGAAAGCTCATATCAGTCAGCTCTCCAACCTTAAACCTAAACTCATCACTGTGCCCTGCGAGCCATGTGCCTGCTTCTCTCCCATAAAAACAACAGAAGCTATTAATTGGCAAGATAGGAAAGGTCTAGCATAGAATAATGGACTGTGTCTTGCAACCCAGCAAAAACAATCCCTCATGTTCTAGAGGCTGTGGAGAAGAAAGGGGCTCAGAGAGCCCTGTCGAGGAGCACACTCACCCCCTTGAATAGATTCAGCTCCTGAAGGGTTTCTGGGTTTGTTAGAACAACAGCATACAATTTCAGGAGCTAAATGTAGGCTTTGGTTTGCACTATATGATGGTTACTGTCGATTGGCCACTTGATAGGCTCTAGAGTCACAAGGAAATAAACCTCTGGGTGTGTCTGTGAGTTTCTAGGCAGGGCTAAATGAAGCCCCTATCCTAAACATGGTTGACACCATCCACAGGCTGAGGGTTCTGGACTGAATAAAAAGGAGAAGGACAGCTGACCACCAGCACCCACCACTCCGCTTCCGAACTGCGGAAGCAATGTGACCACTGCCTCATGCTCCTGCCGTCGTGCCGCCCCTGCCTCGGTGGACTACTCTCCTGGACTCTGAGCCAAGTAAATCTTCTTCCTTTGGTTGTTTTTGTCAGGCAGCCTGCCACAGCAATTAGAAAAGTAACTAGTCCATATCGGGCCAGGTGGTCTGTGCACAGCTCCTGTTTACACCCTGAATTTGCTCACAGCCTGAAAGCAGTCAATACGGTCTCCATCTTACAAAAGTGCCAATACAATCACAGAGGATAAACTGTATCCAAGACTGCTTTACCCAGGAGAGAACACAACCTGTGAGGTTTTGTGGTCACCAAACAGTAAAGCCAGGACCTAAATCCAGGTCTAAACTTGGTAGCCCCCTTCCATCAAACCTCAGGACAGGACCAGTCCATCACTACCTTCCAACTGAACCTTCCTACTCAAATATTAAAACCACAATAATAGCCACAATAACTTTGTAAAGAAACATTTTCCTCTGAAACTCTATTCAGACATTAATTACCCTGTAGCATTATAAAACTTAGGTACAGGCTAGAGAGATGGCTCAGCGGTTAAGAGCACTGACTGCTCTTCCAGAGGTCCTGAGTTCAAATCCCAGCAACCACATGGCGGCTCACAACCATCTGTAATGGGATCCGACACCCTCTTCTGATGTGTCTGAAGATAGGACAGTATACTCATATACATAAAATACATGAATAAATCTTTAAAAATAAAGCAAAAAACTTAGGTATGAAAATGATCTCTATCTACAATTCTTTGTTTATAAAAATAGGAAACAGAGATACAGAGAAATTAGGTAACTTGCTGGGGTCACACAGCCTAAACTACTTGTTGCATTAGTTAACATCAATTCAGTTCGCTAAACTTGGAGGTACAGGCTAATAATCCCAGATATTTGTGAGGTCAAGGCAGGAGGATCATAAGACCCATTTGAACTACCGACATTCAAGTCCAGTCTGGGTAGCTTAGTGAGACCTTCTATCAAAATAAAAAGTAAAAAGAGGGCTAGGTACCTAGCTCAATGGTAGAACACTTGTCTAACATGTCTAACAAGGTCTTAGGCTCAATTCCCAGTCCTGGGAGAAAATGGAGATCAAATCAGTCATTCCAGAGTCTACAAAAGCAATGGGAAAACATCCTACTTACAGGATGTGAATCTAAGCAAGCATTAATTTAAGGGGGCAATTAATTAACTTTAGTTTGCTTTGATTCTCCTGGTTCCCAGGTGACTCAAAGTTGAAAACACATAGCACATATTCCAGAGGCTAGGGATAGTGAAAGCTGCCTGTCACCTGAACTGTCGCTCTGACTAAATGAAGCACCGATAAGAACTAAGGTGTCTTGTCTTCTAGAAGAAAGCCCACTCGCAGGGCAGCTCCACATTACTGAGTTCAGTGACTCCAGTGTTAGCTGGAGCTTGGGTCCTTCCTCTCCCCATAGCCTCTAATGCCAGGTTTGAGATTTGCAGATTACATACATTACCATATTCATGGCCACCTCAAGATGCTAGTCTGCATCCTGGAACACGTGTAGACTGCAGTATGCAGGGTCATAAAGAAGAATGCCCCCCCCCACACACACACACCGTTTAGAGCAGGAAAACTATTCCCTGGCCCACTCTGCCATCAGAGTGGCTCCTCCCCTACAGCCCTGTGCCATCTTCACAAACGCTCAAACCAACTTTGGTCATAGCACTGGTCAGAGTCATTGCCTTTCAAACCGAGGCTACAGTCTATAAGCAGCCATCAAAATCAGTTCCATGTTAGTCTTCCATTGTTTGTAACTAAAACCCAAGAGTGTCAACTTAAGGGAGTGAAGGCTGACTTGTGGCTTCAGAGGACAGGGTGATCAGCTGGCTGCATGATTTCAGAGCCATGGTGAGGCAGATCATGGTGGACAACAGCACATGGCTCACCTCATGACAGCTAGAAATCGAGAGAACAGAGTGGGCCACTCTGGTGGGCCATCTCCCTGTGGGGCTCTTGTTCCGTCAAGGCCCCACCCTGTTGAACAGTGCCCACCCCAATAGTCTAACCGGCCCTCCCTCACTTGCTGTCCTACATGCCAGTCATCCCTGGAACGCCCTGACAGACACACCCACAGCTGTGCTTTGCTAACTACTTAGGTATTTCTCAACCCAAACATGTTGACAATCACATCCAATGGTTGAGAAAGTAACAGAGCACTTTGCATGTAAGGGTGAGGATTGCTTCAAGAAACTGTGTGTGTGTGTGTGTGTGTGTGTGTGTGTGTGTGTGTGTGTGTGTGTGTGTGCAGTGAAGAATCATTTTCTAAGTAAGGTATATAGGGGTGTGCCTGTGTGTATGTGTCTGTATGGACTTCATTGTGACATTTCTATCAAGAGTGACCACGAGGTTTAAAAGCCACAGTAACAGAAAGTAAGGACAAAGGTTCACATTGCTCTTCCTGGATTCTTGGCGCCTGGCATAGAAAGTCCTCGGGAAATGTCAGATGAGCCACAGTGATTTAAAAAGAATTGAGAGCTGGGTGCGATGTCACATACCTTTAATCCCTGGCACTAGGGAGTCAGAGGCAGGCAGAGCTCTGTGCGTTCAAGGCTAGCCTGATCTACAAAGTGAGTTCAAGACAGCCATGGCTGTTGCGCAGAGAAACCTTGTTTTGAAATAAATAAATAATTGAGGGCTGTGCTGTGTTCCACAGTCACCTCTAGCAAAGATTCACTTGCCAAGCTCTTTTTGACAAACTTCAGACTGTTGGGCAAGTAATATTTCCCCATAGCCAAAATGAGCATGTCTTCTGTTGGCCAGGGATGGTAAGAGTATATTGTGTGCCTTATTTCATCTAATCATCCCAGCAAATGTCCAAAATCAACACTGTGACTCCCATTTGTTGGCTGAAGCAACGATAGTTCAACAAAAGGTAGTTTGCTGGAATCCTAGCAGTCAAGGAAGGGACAGAGATTTAGGGACAAGGTTGACACAGTTCACACTCTTGGTCCTTACTCTCCAGTGGAATGTAGCAGCTGCCATTCACAACCCCTGGGAGAAGGAGGCGAGGACACAGCAAGGATCCCACTCATTTACAAGTGAGGACTCTTTACTTTTAATTAATACAAATATTTGTACATATTTATGGGGTGCATTATGTTAATTTGATACATGCATGCCATGCATCTGATCAAATCAGGGTAATTGACATTTTTCTACCTCATCAAACATCAATCATTCCTATGTGCTGGGTAACCTCAGATGCTTCCAGTTATCTTGAAATACGTAACAAACGGAGGTTGAGCACAGTGCTTGCCTCCATATGGTCTTCTCAGGCTCAACCAGATCCAGAGACGCAAAGTCTCACCTATTCCTCAACTATTGGCTTCTAAGCCCAGCAGACCTAGTTTGCCCCTCTGGTGGCCCCAGACAAGACACTGCACTATGGGCTCACACAAGGCACCCAGGAGCACAGGGTCTCCCTCAGGGACACACAGGCAATCACTTGAGGCTGTGACTCCTGACAACCCCACTCTGCTTGTTTCAGGCTTGGCAAGCATGGCCCGAGGGATAAAGAACTCAGCTTCAGGTGATAACTACCAAAGCCACGTGAGCGGCCAGGCCCCTGCCCATCACATCCTTAGGCTCCTGGGCAGTTAGTTCCTGCTTTCTGGCCCTGAGTAATGAACTCCTGAAATCCAACAGTGATGTCATTAAAATGGTTTCACATCACATGCTTTTATGGAACAGAGGAGTAATTAAAACGTGTAAGGCTGTTGTCCTGCTGCAAATGACCCCCCTCTTTCTGAGAATTGGGGTGAGGTGGGTGGGTGGTGATGCTTGAGCGACTGAAGGGTTTGCCAAATGAGCTCTGTGTATCTCCTCCCTGGGGCCCTAGTTCCCTGTGGCTCTGCACTCTTGTAGGATGACACTGCCAATTTGCTCCTTCGTTTCTCCCGTGTATCTGGAGGGACCAGACACTGTAAGAGGTTGGCTTTTATGTATAGGTCTGTCCTTACCATTGGTTTTCCAAGGCTCAGCTGAGAGGGCACTAAATTCTACTTAAGAAAAGGGAAGAGGATCCAAGTGTGGTGACATTTGCCTGTAATCCTAGCACGTAGGAGGCTGAGGCAGGAGGATCACCAGAAGTTCTGGGTCACTCTGGGCTACATAGCAAAGGCCCAAGCTAGGCATTATCTTCTCCCTCCCACCTTTTTTCTTAGTATTCGGCCCCGTGAGGGCCAGGATTTCAGGCAGGCACCACCAGGTCCACTCTCTTGCCCTCTTTAAAAGTCCAATTCGGGTAGAAAGGTTGAACCTGACTCCGGAGAAGCAGGTGTTTCTTAAATGCCAGTTTGACTTGTGCATCTGGACATTGCTACCGACTGTAGACAGGTGCTGGGAAAACGTGTCTGTCCTGGGAGTTTCCCTAGGCCTCTGACACACATCCTTTAAATACAGTCTTGGGGTGTTTAACTTTCCTGACAGACTCACACAGAACAAGGAGTGCTAAGAGGAGGCTAAACACCCTGCCACCTCAAGATCTGTGTGGTATAGATCATACGCCCACACCAGACCCTCCGCAGTGTCATGTGCTGAACTTGCCCCCACAATGCACAACACCATAAGGACATTTTAAATAATTTCTCCCCAGTGCCCATGTTATCTGGGATGTACACTCGGAGCAGCCTGGTTCCTGTCTGGTGAACCACATAGAGACCAAAGGAGTAGGAGCTAATGTAATTAATTGGTGGGAGTCATTTCCAGAAACACACTGTTGGGGACATATCAGGAGATATCTGTGTTCTAAGCAGGAAATCATAATAATCAAACCAACAAAGCATCCAAATTACTTTAGGGAAAATGATCGTTACAAAATCAGATTACAGGCACACCAATGCCCCCTCGTCAGCTATCGAGACAGGCTTCCTTTTTTCATTACACCTCACTATTTTGGTCAATTCCCTGCTTATTCTAGAACACATTCTAACTATTCACAATTTCTATAATTTGCTCATAAAATAGCACCACCATACTTAAGCCTCCTCTGAGATACAGCTTGACTCAAGCGAGACGAAAGGAGCTGTAATGTTTACTAGCAGAATCCACACAGTCCCAAGTGAAACATGTAAAGGCTTCCAAGATTACAACAAATCTAAATTGGGGCCAGAGGAAGGAAATGCACACGCCTCCGAGGCTGATGGGAAATCAGCTTTGCAAGTGTATTTCAGCACCCAGACTCCTGATGTTCATACACAGGAAGAGCCTTGAAAGTGGAAGGTCCAACGCCGTTAACAAGGAACGAGATACGGAATCCTTTTGCTTCTGCCAAATGTGACAACTGAACTAGCTAGAACATGTAGGTGAGATGGAGGGAAAGGCAGAAGATAGGAAGGGAGGGAAGGATGATGGACCAGGATGACCTCACTAGGCTCTGCAGCTGCTCAGAAGGCCAGGTTGCACATTCCTGTCAGGGAGTTAGATGGGCAGCAAGGTGTCTATTCCGGAAGTTTCTCCTCCGCTCCACAGAACTCAGGCATCCTCAATACAGCGTCGTTCATTTTGTCGTGTTGTTACTTTTGCCTTTCCTGCCTCCTGGCTTGCTTTGTTGCCAGTACATTATCATCGACCACTGACCAAGCAATAGCACATCTTCTGCCCCTGGACATTCGCTACTTACTCTTCAATCACTTTCTATTGACCTTGAACTAAGATCCATGAATTTAAAAAATCAGCAATGTGAAACTTTTATTGGCAAACTAATGGCATACCAATTTATAGAGAGCTGATTCTTCAATAACATCCTTGAAGGGCACAGTCCCTACCACTGAAGGAGCTACAGGCTGCAGGAATAATTACTAAGGCTCTGGCATTATGTGCAGCTCTTGCCATGACTTCTGTAAACTCTAAGCTGCTATCATTACTATGTCATAAAAACAAATATATTTCCAGTTCATTGTAAGTGCCCACCACAGTGTAACAGCCTGTAGGCTGAAAGAGCTTAAAGCTCAAAGCCCCTTACTTGCACAGGCCCCTCCAGTGTAGTCACGTGACTTATCTTTTTGTGAAATTTGCAGAAGATATTTTTGCTTCTAGCTACAGGACCACTGTCTCTTTCCACACTGACTTCCCCTCTGGTATACTTCTGCTTGTGTTCGATGGCACTGGAGAGACCATGGGCAAAACAGGGGATCCTATAAAGGGGAAGTTGTTGGGAGGAGGAGTAACGGGGACACATTTAGTTCATCCTGGGGATAAGTTCATGTGGTCACAGTTATGTCTGCACTGAAGCCACTTCTGGTATAGAAATGGCTTCTCACTTTCCTATCCTCCACCACACTAACTCCCCTGTAGCCAGACCCTCAGCTGTAGGGCTGGAGGTTGAATCCAATATAAACATGTCCCATTGAGCTCAAGGAAAGAATATGTCATGGGTAGGAGAAAAAAAAAAAAACACAAGGTTTGAGTCGGAAGTCAGTCTGTGGGACAATCCTCTAAACCTCACAGCTCACATACAAAGGAAACTTCATAAAAATTCCTTCAAACAAGTCTGTGAATCCATGTTGCTACAGAAAAGTAGCAAGAAAACTACTTCTGCAGTGGTATCAATGGCTAGAGAGTCACAGTTGAGAAAGAGGGATATAGAAGGCTTCTGTGACAATCCCTACCCCCAACCCCCAAAAGTAACAGCCTAGACAGGAAGCCATAGAAGGGACCTCTTTAAAATTGTGATAAGGCTGCTGAAGTGTAACTCTCCACAATTGATGGCTTCTGGCTGGGTGCGGGTGGGGAAGGACTCAGTTTTCTTTAAGGGGTTGTCCATGCTCCAGTGAGCATATGGGCAACACAAATTGGACGACTTCTTCTTCTTCTTCTTCTTCTTCTTCTTCTTCTTCTTCTTCTTCTTCTTCTTCTTCTTCTTCTTCTTCTTCTTCTTCTTCTTCTTCTTCTTTCTTCTTCTCCTTCTCCTCCTTTTTCTTCTCCTCCTCCTTCTCTTTTGCAAGGGAGGTCATGTGGGTTCATGACCCTGGGAGGACTGGGGAGTGAGTGTGATTGGGATAATATAAAATTCCCAAATAATCAATAAAAATATTATGTTGGAAAAAAGATTTCTCCCAGCTTAGCAACCTTATCTTGGCAATTTCTATGACATTGACATAAATAATTATGAAGCTGAAAAACATTGTCTTAAATTATCAATAGGAAATACAACTTTCCATCAACCAGAGAGATAGCTGAGTGGTCTAACTATTCTCTTGATAGAAAAATGACATAATAAATTCGTTATTATAGAGACTACTTTGACCAAAGCAAACAAGTATAGAAATATTGCAGAAGCTGGTCACATACTTAATTTTTATACATCATGAGGTATTGGGAAAGGGAGTAGTTTATATTGTTTGTGATTTCTGTGTCCCTTTTAAAATTGTAATTTTATTGTGAATTCTTCATCTAAACAAATACATTGTTGCCTAATGTTAATTCTATACCTTATGCTCTCTTCTAAGATGGGGGGAGGGGAGATTTTATACATGAGTACTGCATTTATATCATTTCTACCTTTCTTTTTCCAGATAAGATAAAGTTCAGGCCCCATAAAACCTAGACATACCCCAGGATGCCATCACAATTTCAGAGAGCATTTTAGCATGTAGAAGGAAGTGTGCGTGTTAAAGTTGATAAAATGCATAGCACACATTATTTCACTTAGTCCGACGCCACAACACTGTGAGATCAGAGTGATCGTTTTACAAACGAGGAAAACCGGGCTCAGGAGGTTGAGAAGGCTTCCCAGAATTGTGCTTTCAGGGTTAATCCTGCCATAATTCAGAGACTGATGCCACAAAGGGATTCTGCCTGAGCAGAATCACGCTAAGGAACCTGGGTTCTTCATTCTCTGCTGTTAGTAAAATGCAGAGCCAGGATTCAAAAGCCCAAGCCACACCCAATGCCTCTCTCTTCCTGCTGTCTGTGGATCAGATGTAGAACTCTCAGCTATTTCTCCAGCACAGTGTCTGCCTGTGCTATAACCCCGCCCCCTCCATAAAGATCATGGACTAAACCTGTGAGACTATAAGCCAGCCCCAATTAAATGCTTTCTTCTATAAGACTTGTAGTCATGGTATCTCTGCACAGCAATAAATAGTGACTAAGACATTTTCCCTGATTCACTGTGGAATCAGAGGAAAACTTATAGGAGTTGGTTTGCTCTTTCCACCATGTGGGTCCCTGGTATTGAACTCAGATCTTGAGGTTTGGAGTCAAGTGCCTTTACCTGCTGAGTCAACACTTAAGTCTCACCATAACTTCTGGAAAAGAACTGCCATCTTCCAGCGCCTTCCAAGAGGAACAAACCCTCCAAAAAGGTATTCCATTTTCTCCCTCATGTGGAATACTGACATTCAACATCTGTCTTTCATTGAAAGGACTTAGAGGTTTAAGAATCTGTTCCCTGGCTTGGCTGCCAGCTCCCCCCACCCCTCTGCCTGCTCAAGAAGACTTTGCCACGAGATGTGATTTGAGCTAAGTTCTTCTTTTTGTCCTAATGCCCATGTCTTCTTGGGAGGAGAAATTCAATAAGGATGCTCTCTTGGATCATTAAGAACTAATGAAGAAACTGTGTCATTGAAAAACAGGGATACCAAAGGACTCCTGGAGGAAGGCAAAGCTTTGGTCCTGGCAGGGTTTGTTTTGCTTTGGAGGCAGGTCACAAAATCAGAGGGTTCTGGGTACCTAGAAGGCAACTGGTGTTGTGGCTATTCTCACTTCCATGCTACCCAGTACATTGCAGTCATTAAAAACCAGCTGGCTGGGGCCAGGGAAAGGCACCTGCCACCAGACTTCATGATCTGAGTTCGATCCCAGGCACCCACATGATGGAAAAAACAAACAACTCCCATAAATTTTCCACTGACCCACACACTCCTCTGCCTCCAGTGAATCAATAAATGTCAGTGTTCTTCTGCTGTGAAGACCACGACTATGACAGTCTTATAAAAGACTTAATTGGGACTTGGAGAAGTTAGATCTGGTTCTTCCCTTCTAGCCCCATGCTCCCAAAAATAAGACTCAGACTCAAAATACATTTACAAATACCTTAGCCATACAGCTAGGCTCTACCCTGACTAGATCTTAATTAAAACAACCCAACTATTTTAACCCATGTTTTGCCACGTGGCTGATTACCTGTGCTCAGGTAACATGTGTCCGTTTCCTGGTGAATCTCCCCTGCCTCCTCCTCTCCCAGAATTCTTTCTCCTCCCAGTGTTCCACCTTCTTGGCTAAGCCATAGGCCATGGGTTTTTTAATTGACAGGTGAGGCATCCTTGCAATACACAACATGTTCTCTCTACGGGGGCTTGCTTAGTTTCAGAGGGTTAGCTCATGCCTCTTGGTGGGGAGCATGCGGCTGACATGGTGCTGGAGAAATAGCTGAGAGTTCTATATCGGGATCCGTGGACAGCAGGAAGAGAGAGGGGCACTGGGCCTAGTTTGGGTTTTTGAATCTTCAAAGCCAGTGACCCTCTTCCTCCGACAAGGCCATACCCCATAATCCTTAAGTAGTGCCACTCCCTGATGACTAAGCATTCAAATCTTTAAGCCTGTGGGTGCCATTCTTATTCAAACCCACAGCAATAAATAAATAAGAAATTCTAGCTGATTAGTTACTAATGCAAAATTCCTCTTGGCTATTAAGCCAGCCCCACCAAATTCAGTACCTCAAGGGTCAAGATACAAACAGGCCTCTTCCACTGCCATACTTGGGACTGTCCATCACCCACCCACCAACTGCCTGAGCTCCCTGTCTCCACTCACCGTGATTTACAGGAAGAAAGCCAAGGCTTAAGGCAAGAGTCCTCCAGTCTCCTCAAGACTGCCCACTGATTGCGTTGTGAAAATAAGACTGGGTCAAAACAGGGAGGGACAGAGACAGAAAAAGAAACTGTGAGCTCCCAGTTGTTAAAAGCCATTGTTTCAGAAGAAAAACTCTGAAGTAAAATCTCTCAGAGAGATCTTGTCATCATCAACATGGCCAGAGACCAGCCACTGTGCTATCTGTGTGCACAGGATTCTGAGGATCTTCACATTACCTGGCCCATGATGTTTTTAACTAAAGAGAAATAGGAAGTTGTGATCTGCCCGGCATGGTGGCCCATGCCTTTAGTCCCAGCACTTGTGAGGCAGAGGCAGGTGGGAACCCTCAGTTCAAGACCAGCCTGGTCTACAGAGTGAGTTCCAGGACAGCCAGGGCTACACAGAGAAACCCTCTCTTAAAAAAAAAAAGTGAGAATTTGTGATCTGTGAAAGAAATTATTAAAACAATTAAGATTTATTTCCTTAACGGGACATAATTTAAACAAAGGATTCACTATGCTTTCATTTTTAAAATGCTAGATCATTTTATTTTTAAAAATCCTATTGAGCCGGGCGGTGGTGGCGCACGCCTTTAATCCCAGCACTTGGGAGGCAGAGGCAGGAGGATTTCTGAGTTCGAGGCCAGCCTGGTCTACAAAGTAAGTTCCAGGACAGCCAGGGCTACACAGAGAAACCCTGTCTCGGAAAAAAAAAAAAAAATCCTATTGAGTAAAAGTCCTATTTTGGGCCCTAAAGTCAGACTAGTAGACAGAGAATGTGGAGCTTCACAGAAATCACCTTACCCTACTTTCATTTTGACCTTCAATTCTGCAGCTATTTTAAAAATATATTTCACTCTATGTTTAGAAGTCATTATTTATTGCTTGAACTAAAACAGCAATTGGTTTCTGTTAATACCAATAAGCTTTCCCAAATCGACCAGCTTCCTCAGTCAACAACTTAAAAAAAAAAAAAGAAAGAAAAGAAAGAAAAGAAAGAAAGATCATGGTCTTATTGGGAGTCACTTTAAAAATAAATACAAATAAATGTGGCTTCTCTGACCTTTATCTTGATTCATCTTTTGACATGCCAAAACACTTCCATCTCTCATTTCTGTCCCTGGTCCTTCCAGGCCTTAACCTGCCACCACACAGACAATCTTATCACCGAGTCTTATCTTTCTAGCTTGGGATTTGGAAAAAAAAAAAAAAAAGATGCCAGTGTAGCTGGAGAAAAGCCGGAGACTTGGAGCTGCACAGCCGTGGGGGATGCTTGTCCAGCCCTGGTTGCACATACAATTTACTAGCGAACTCTCTTCAACCTCAGCCTAAGTCGTTTGCTCTTGAGGGAGGCAGCAATTTTATCCCCAGCTTGAGAGTTTGACGAAGAGCTGCGTTTTTTGTTTGTTTGCTTTCTTGTTTTCATCTTGTTTTATTGCTGTTGTTTTCCTTTCTCTTTGCCAATAGTTAAACCTCCCTGCTTCTCTCTAATACTTGGTCACAGCAGAGCATCTGACTTGGTGAAAGTTGTTGCATCCGAAAACTCCTGCTGTTATTCCTATACTCCTTAGAGGTACTTTCTTCCTTATGGTAGAAGCGAGAAAGCAAGAAACCGGCCTCCCCTCCCTCCTTTTGCAGCCTGGTCTCACACCTCCAAGCCAATCTGCTGGTTAGTGCTCTGACACGTGGCTTCGTCATTCGACAGCCAGCCCAAGAAGCCAACTTCGAGGATCCATTTCCTAGAAAGGATGATCTCGGTGGCTCTCAGAAGCAACCACATGTGAGCTGACCCGTGGGGTCCAGAACTGGAGGCAAGGACAGGTCATGTGCATGATTCTCAACTTTTAAAAAATTCACCTGTTTTGACCTCATATATTTATTTGATAATATACGTAAATCATTGCATCTCGTATAATTTATAAATGTGGGTAGGGTGACTCACGTTCACTCTTATATGAACGTACATCTACTAAAGTCTGGAGACAGGTGCTCTCGGCAGCAACCCGAAAAAGCAGGACTCTGGCTCGCTAGCGCCCTCCCCCCGCCCCCCCTAGCAGATACCCAGGCAGTGTGCATTGACTGAAATGTCCTCCCCACAGCAACATGGCCAGCACTGAGAGAGAGAGCATTCAGGCATCTGTCTGTAAGTTCAGGATCTTCTCATCCCTGCGGGAGATGGTCTGTTCCCAACGGGTACAGTGGGGGAGGGGACGCCTTGGGAACAACCTGTGGTGTCATTCCTCCGCCCCACCAAGAACAAAGACTTTCCAACCCAGGGCCTCCCACAGGCTAGGCAAGTCCTTTCCCATTGAGTAGCATCCCTGGCCCCTAGTATATCTTGCTTGGATTCTTTTGTGCTGGCTAACGGTACAGCAGCGGAATGTGCATGGGAGACCTGTGGGGGCAGGGGTTATGAAGAACCTGCGAAGTCACTTAGGAAACCTCAGACCACTGGGGGCTCCTCTCCCTCTTCCTTGCTGACCTCCCACACAATCTAATTTCAGCTCCTGCTTTCTCCGCTGATACAAAGACCTCCACCGGCTTTGGGGTGGGGGCGGGGCTGGCCTGAGCCAGAAAGAAAGGGAAGCCCACAGCAGGGTGCTGAGCCGAGCGAAAGGGAATGGGGCTGAAAGTGCCAGTCCCTCCGGGCTTCTCCAGCGACAAGGTGAAGGGGAGCCTCTTCTGGTTATTGTGACATTCACACAGTCCCCGACATGTAGTTGTGGACTCACCTTGGGGTTTGAATGTGTCTGCCTGGTATGCAGCTCTTACATAATAACTGGTTTGCTTGCTTGTTTTTCTGTTATTTTTCAAAATCTGCATCAATCAAACTGTTTTTACATAGATCTGTGGATTGTTTTCTTTAAAAAAAAAAAAAACCCAAAAAACAAAAAACAAAAACAAGACGAGAATCAGAAGGCTGGGTGGGTGGAGGATCGCCACAATGTAGCCTGTGGAAAACCCAGACCCAACCTCCGGAAACAAACAAACAAACAAACAAAAATAAAAACCGATTGGGCCAGCGGTCTCCGGGTGGGGGAGGCTACGACTGGATTTGGAGGCACAGGTGTGACCTTTGACTGGGCAGGCCCACGGGGCCAGCCTGACCTGGGAGAAAATCTGAGGCTAACCGCGACCCACTGAACAGGTTCCCACTGGCTGACTTGCCGCCAGCGTTGTTTCTCAGGCCTGCTCTGTGGGGATCTGACCATTAGGACAGAAGCAGCAGCGGCCAGTCTCAGTGCACTGGGAAGCATGTGCAGGGAGTGACAACACCCCTACACACACACACACACACACACACACACACTCTATACATGCACCTAAACCCCTTGACACACACCTACACACACACACATACCCTTATATATACACACACCCTACATATACATGCCCCTATGAACACACCCTTATATACATACACATACTTATATGCATACACACACTCTATATACACATACACACACATACCTATATGCATATACACATACCACCACACACCCCTACACACCTATAAACACCCACACACACATACCTACACATACATACCTACAAACATACACACACACCCCTACATACACACTGTGGAGTAGGGCTGCTTGCAGGTTAGTCCTGCAAAGGGCTCTCCTGCTCTCTAAAAAACAAGAAAGTTACAGCTTCCAAGACTCCCACATTGGACATAGGTATATATTTTGAAGTGCTTAGCATTTTCTTTATATGTGTTGATAGGAACATTTAAAGTTTGCTTTCATGGTAATTATGTATATGTGTGTGATATGTTAGAGAGCCTGGGTGTGCTCATGTGTGTTTGCCTGTGTGCACATGTATGTATGTATGTATGTATAGGCTAGGAGTCAAAGAGTAGTCTTCCTTGATCACTTTCTACATTTTTTTCCCCGTACACATCTGTCATTGGAGCTCAGGATTCAACTAGGGAACCCCATTTCTGCTTCTTGAGCATTCAAAGAGGTCCTTTCTTGGCTTCTGGAATTCGGTGAAGATCCTGGCAACCCCAGCCTTTGGGCCCATGGCTGCCTCTGACTCACCATAGCCTTCCAATGAGTCCAGTGACATGTTCCACCAACAGATACAACTTTTCAAAAACTGGAGTTTTATCCTGGGGCCCCTTGATTCCTTTGATCTCCTTAATCATCATCATCATCTTCATCTTCTTCTTCTTCCTCTTCCTCCTCTTCCTTCTTATTCTCCTTCTCCTTCTTCTCCTCCTCCTGCCCCTCCCCCTCCTCCCCCTCTCCCTTCCCTTCCTCCTTCTCTGCAGTTTTTCATCATCCGTCCCGGCATGTACAGACCCACTCAGCAGTCCACCTATAGATGGTCCCATTAGCACAGAGATGACAGGAGGGAGGGGTCAGTTCACACTTCACTTAATCATGCCTACCTTTTTTTGTATTCTCCATTCTCTCCTTTTCTTTTTAAAATCAATTTTAATTTTTTATTAACTTTTAAGTTGTTATACAAAATAATGGATTTCATCGTGACATCTGTGTATATATGTATATCATTGCTATGCCTCCCCCTTAAGGAAATTGCATTCCCAAAACTTCCCCGTGGGTCTCTTGAAGGCTATTTTTCATGTAAGGAAAGAAAACAAGTAAAGAAGGCAAATCAGAAGCCCAAACCTCAAGTTTCAACAGTGGCCAGTCTGCCAGCCACTCCCCATGTATGAACTTGTCTAATATTTTTTTCAATCCTGAGACATAATTTGGGTGACTAATATCCCCTGGGATAGGCCAAACACTTGATCCCTCCCCACCACGCCCAGATCCTCAACTGGGTCTCAAAAACATATGCTGATTGTTAGGCTGGGCCAGAACCTTCAAAGCCAGATGCTGCCCTCTTCCTGCACTGGCAGGCCTTGGCAGGAGCCTTAGGAAGATGGTCGGTAGAGGCAGCCAGGGCCTAAAGAAGGCACAACCCACGGACAAATGCCTTGGCCAGGGAGAGACAGCTGTCAGGCTTTTGAGAGGGGTCAGAAGAAAAAGAGGGAAGAGGGAGTATAAATAAATGAAGAGGTGGGTGAGGGAACTCGGTTGCCAAGACACCCTGTGACCATCTAGATTTGCACAAGGAGAGCAACCTGGGAGTCCCTCCCATCTGCGGCATTCCAATGCCTGGATTCAGCTCAGTTCCCGGGCTGGCAGGGAGCCGCCTTTCTTGTTGAGGTCTGCAAAGTGCAGAGTACGGGAAAGCCCGAGACAGGCTTAGGTGGGGGGAAAGGGAAATTGGCTATTCGTCATCAGGTTTCTTTGCTTAAACAATGCCTGCTGGCACCAAAGGATCAGAGATGTGACATTACCTCCCTGCACTCAGGGCTTCTACTTCTCTCCCTGCCCCCTCCCATCACCCACCCCCCCCAGTAGGGTTCAAGACCTTAAACTACAGAGATGAAGAATTTTGCATCTCTCTGGAAAACCAGTCAGGCTTTTTCCCCTCCTCCTGCTCCTTTTAAATCCTGGGATTTTCCATCATTAACCATCAAATGAATTCTTAAATAGTTTCTTGGTAATCCCTGTCTAGGTGATCTCACACACACACACACACACACACACACACACACACACACACACACAGTCTGGCTAAAGCAAGCAGCAGGCAGCCGTATTGATGACAGCGATCCTGAAATTATTTGTTCAAAGAGAAGGAATGCCCTGGGGGTTTGCAGGCAATACAGTACTTGAGAAGTCCAGGGAAGCCACTCTCTGGGGTGCTGGAGCCTGGTTGCCCCAGTCCTAAGCTGTTCTGTGGGTGTGGCTGCTCCAGTCCCTCTCTTGAGAAGCAGGTAGGTGGCTTGGAACTCTGGGGCTTATCACTCAGGAAGGGCTGTGTAGGAGGACGGGTGGCATAAGAAGACAGATCTCTGTAGTCACAAACCTTAGAGACTCCATTTTCTGGTCAAGAAGACATTCTGCTTTTTGACTTTCAAAATACTATCATCAGAGACCTGATGTAACAATTTATTTAGCATGCTAAACTGTGGATTGAAAAAAAAACTGCTGATGTAGTTTGATTGTTGCAGTTTTTAAAAATTCCATGCAGGAGGCTCCCTTCATCCAAAGTTTGCAGCTTATTTTAAAAAGGAGTCATCCACCGATAAGTGGATTTTTATTGCAATTACTCACAGACTGAATATTATTCCACCAGAAAAAGTAGTAAATCTTGATATAGGCAATGTCACAGATGACTCTCAGAAGCACGATGCTAGGACAAGCAAGATACTTCTGGGTAACAGGCCTGATGCACAGCCTACATTCAACCACCAGAATTCATTTAAAGGTAGGAGAGGATAGACTTCACAGAGCTGTCCTCTGACCTCCACATGCACACACGCACACACACACACATACACACCATACACACACCACACACACTCACATGCGTGTACACACTCACACATATATACACATGTACACAAACACCACATACACACATACACACACCATATATACACATACCATACATACACACACCATACGTACCTATACCACACACACGAGCACAACAATAATAAATATATTTTTATAACAGCTCATGCTAAGTGAAAGAAGCCATAAGAGGCCACATGCTGGGTGATTTCATAAACTGTCCAAATGGGCAGATCTGTAGAGACAGAAAGACTTTGTAAGTAAAAAGCCAGAGAAGAGAAAGAATGAGTGGTGTCTAGTGGGGACATTTTACAATTAAGCAGTAGTGATAGTTGAACATCCTTGAGAATAGATTAAATATCCCCAAATGACAGGTTGTATATTGTATGGAATTTTTTTAATGCTGGACTCTAAGTAGGAGAGTGTCCTAACCTTCAGCTTTCGCAGAAGGCTTCATTCCCGAGTTCAGCTTCAAATTACAAAATTGGAACATATTAAAAGCTTGCCAGAGTTAATCAACCACCAATTTCCCCCCAATCAACCCAATAAAGGAAACATTTGATTAGTTGGCCAGGGGCAGCAGCTCCCTACATACTGACCTTGGAGGAGTGTTAATCATTGTAAGGCCAAGTCTTATGCAAACCCAAGGAGGCTTCTTCCAGAGGCTGAGAAAGCATTGGGCAGAGATGTACATTATAGCCCAGGGAATGGAAAGACACACTGAGCCTAGGAGTTTGCCCTCACTGAATCACAGACAACAAGGTGTCTTTCATGGTGGCACCCCTTAGTGAAAGTGGACACAGACAGAATGGCATTTTCATTAAAAATGTTTTTCAAGACAGAAACACCAAATCTTATCCTTAGTGTACCCTAGACAAAGGGACAGGAGCAGAGGTACTTGGATGTTTTCTACTTTAAAAAACAAAAAACAAAAAAACATTTAGGGGTTGAAGAGTTGGCTCAGTGCTAAGAGTACCGGCTGCTTTTTCAGAGGACCCAAGTTGGTTTCCCAGCAGACACGTGATAGCTCAGAACCTCTATAACTGCAGTTCTAGGGGTCCCTCTCTGGCCTCCATGGTACTAGGCATGGAATGATACAAAGGTTTACATGCAGACAAGCACCCACACATGCAAGATAAAAACTTTTTAAATAAAAAAAAATTCTAATCATGTAGTTCTTTTGTTTGTTTGCTGTTGTTTTTCAGGACAGGGTCTCTCGGTGTGTAACTCTGACTATCTAGGAACTCACTATTATACATAGTCCTGCTGTGAAACTGCCTGCGGTTTCATTCGAACGGGTTATCGGGTTCTCTGGACGGAGAGCTGGGGCTAGAAAATGACGGGGTGACAAGAGAAATATGGAGCCAAGGCTATATTTCCTGCTCAAGGCTCAAAGTTTAATGGACTTTTCCAAATATATATAGGCAGGAGGAAAAAGTCCTTCCCCCCAAAGGCTGGAACCAGGTCTGCAGAACTGGTCTGGCTGTTCACTGGCATTGATGCCACTGCTCAGGCAGCTGGGCGGGTCACCTGCTTTAATTCAGGAATTCGTAAACCTGGAGGAACAAAGAACTTCACCTTCACTCCAACTGCCTATGCCTCCCAAGTACCGGGATTAAAGGCGTGTGCCTCTACTCCTGGCTCTAATCATGTAATTCTAAGGCTTTTAAAACACATAAAATATACTATTATATGTATATCTGCATATACATATAGATACTAATACATTTTAAGAGTCTCAGCAGGTCACTTGAATCCTTAGCTGACTCTTGTTATAAAACAATCAAGTTCAAATTGAAGTATCTCGCACTTGGACACTTCACACATAACAATGGGGGCGGCGGGGGGAGGGGGGGAAATGCTGAAGGATTCGTCCAGATTTTAGAAAGCTAAACAGGTCTAAGAGAAACTGCAATGCATGAAACTCGACTGGAGCCTGGATCTGAAATTATTTTTAAACTCTGCACCATTAAGCTAGGTGTGGTGGTGCTATCATGAAATTCCAGCACAGAGAAGGCTGAGACAGGAAGATGGTGAATTCAAAGCCAGCTGAGGCTACAGGATAAGTTTCTGCCTCAAAAATAAATGAATGAATAACCAGGTGTAGTGGTGCATACCTTTGATCTCTGAACCCAAGAGTCTGAGGCCAGCCTTGTTTACATAGTGAGATCCAGGCCAGCAAAGGCTACATAAAGAGACCTTGTCTTAAGAAAATAAATAAATAAATAAATGAATAAGCAAACAAATAAATAAATGGGATTACTGGGAGGATTGAGAAGTGTCAATATAGACCATCTCTTTCTTGAAATGGTATTTGTCTTAGTCAGGGTTTCTATTCCTGCACAAACATCATGACCAAGAAACAAGTTGGGGAAGCTTACAGTTCCAAATTGCTGTTCATCACCAAGGGAGATCAGGACTGGAACTCAAGCAGGTCAGGAAGCAGGAGCTGACGCAGAGGCCATGGAGGGATGTTATTTACTGGCTTGCTTCCCCTGGCTTGCTCAGCCTGCTCTCTTATAGAACCCAAGACTACCAGCCCAGGGATGGTACCACCCACAAGGGGCCCTCCCCCTTGATCACCAATTGAGAAAATGCCCCACAGCTGGATCTCATGGAGGCACTTCCCCAACTGAAGCTCTTTTCTCTGTGATAACTCCAGCCTGTGTCAAGTTGACACACAAAACCAGCCAGTACAGTATTGTATTCGTGATCAATGTTAAAAACCATCAGATGTGATCCTTGTAAGACACAACAGAAGGACTTTGCTTTCGGGAAGTATGGACTGAAGGGATGGAATCATACAGGTCTACAGTTAACTTTCCCGTGTGCATGTGTGTATGCATATGTGGCTAGAGAGGCAACACAAATGTAGACTTTCCATTTGTTACTTAATAACTCTCTACAGAAAGACAAGCAAAGTCTGTTTTTTACGATTTAAAATTGTTGCCATTTATTTTATTACTGAAGTAATAGGGAGCAGAAGCACTCAGGTAGAACTTTAATTCTGAACCACTAAGCATTTTCTTGTAGATTCCTTTATTCTTAATTATAAAACCCACATTTCCAACTGACTGGGAGTTCACTTTCCAGAGTTCTCTCTGCTGCCCGCTGTCTGTTTGCCCAGGGGAGCTACCAGCTGCCTTTACCCTCGGCCAGCTAATCTGGGCCCAGACAAAGGAGTCTGACCTGGAGAGATGGCTTTTTCCAATTGTATTTTGTAAGGCTTATCGGCCGCCCATCCCCCACCACCATCACCTCGTGCATCCTTCATTGTTTTACCCTTGCTCGCTCTTGAGCTACATACCTCTGATGATGATTCCAGAGCTTTTGGACTGGTGGTAAATCCTGACCCCAGCAGTAATTCATCTCATTATAATACACTTCTCTGTCTGGCCCATGGGACAACTTGCCATACACTTTGGCTCCTAAATAGGCAAATGGACCTTGAATCCCAGGTCTGCAACTTTTGTGTTGAATTCTATTAACCAATAGCTTAAAGTGTGAGGGCCCGTGTTCGTGAGTGCGTGCGTGCGTGCGAGCGTGCATGCCTGCGACTGAGCGTGCGCGCACCCGTGTATATATGCACGTGGTGGCCAGAGGTCAAGGTTAGTGTCTTGTTTGAGACAAGATCTTTCACTGAACCTAGAACTCACCGGTTAGGCTAGACTGGCTGGCCAATGAGTTCCAGGAATCTACTGTCTCCGCCTCCCTAGAGCTAGGATTACAGACACCTGTCCCCACACCCAGCTTTTCCGTGGGTCCCAGGGATCCAAGCGTCTTATATTTGAGCAGCAGGTACTAACTGAGCCATCTCCCTAACCCAGCTTAACCTCTTTAAGCCTCCATTTCTTCATCTCCAGAGTGACATAACCGTCCCCATGGGGCTACTTGAGAGTTAATAAGACTGTGCATGTGCAGTGCCCCGCACACAGTACACCACAACCAACCAAAGAGTAACAACTCTTTAAACATCTAGTTCTCAAAGATTCCGACTGCGGGATATGAAAATCAGACATCATTTCAAGAAGTCACCTTAATCATAGAAAAGAAATTATTTAGTGAGGAATTTAACTTTTCCTGAACAATTCACCGTGAGCAAAAAAAAAATCATTGGAAAATGATACTTTTAAAGGGCAAACTTATTACACAATGACACTTCCAAGGTTTATTGTTCCCAGTATTTAACTACTTATCTCTTCAATTTTCACACAAAGCTAATCATTAATATTATCGTATTCTAGAAGTAATTATTTTAAAAGCTTTTGCTGTAATAGCTGAAGCCTCTCTGGCTATTTCTGGTATTGAAGAAGGGAAAAGTGTTTATTTTCTTAGGACTGACATAAAAGAGATTGATTTTTTTGATGCCAAGAAATCACTTAGCATTCATGTGACTTCAACTTCGTGGCATCTTGGAATATGTTTATTCTTCATCAAAATTCTTCTCGAGGCAAGATGCCAGCTCTCTCCCTTGCTCGCTTGCGTCTCTCCTACCTTCCCTCAGCAATCAGGAGGGAGGTTGGAGACAAGGTCATGAGCTTAAGCACTTCAGCCATGAGGTTAGCATTTGATGTTACCTGCTCCTCACCCGTGACTGGGTAAACACTTCCCACTCAACTCTACTTAACACTTCCTATCTAAAGGACAACGTGAGTCCTAGCTTTCTGGGAGAGAAATTGATGCGTAGAAGGGAATTCAAAGTTTCTAGACTTGAGTCCCAGAATCCACCACTTACCAGTTGAACTATGCTCAGTAAGATATACACATTTTCCAAAGAGTCTCTTTCCCATTCTTGACTTCAGGAGAGACCCCACATTCAACTCGAATGAAGACAAAAGGTGTTTTAAACACATGTGTAATAAACATGAACTTGGTAGAAAACAAATCTTTCTATGAATCTCTGTAGAAGGCTGGTAGTGTAGCTCAGTTGTAGAGCACTCGACCAGCACCCGTGAAGCCCTAAGTTGGATCTCCAGCCCTTGGGGGGGGGGGCAAGAGTTACTGTCAGTTTAACCATGTGAAAGTGCCAGACACCTTTTAAAACATGTAGCTATGAAGACAATTTTATAATGATCTCATATTATTATCTCCATTTACAGATGAGGGAACTAAGGGAACTAAGGTTCAGTGGCTTGCTGGGGGTCATGGAAAACTCCTGAAACAGGAGCATGGACAAACACAGTTCAGAGTCACTGACTAAGCAAGTTAGGGAGGCCAAGGGGGCTTTCTAACACTTAGCTTACAATATCTTCTTTTTAAAAGTTTTTTTTTTTTAATTTAATGACTATGAGTACACTGTCACTGTCTTTAGACACACTGGAAGAGGGTGTCGGATTCCATTACAGATGGTTGTGAGCTACCATGTGGTTGCTGGGAATTGAACTCAGGACCTCCTGAAGAGCAGTCAGTGCTCTTAATTGCTGAGCCATCTCTCCAGCCCTTTCACTATCTTCTAATGAAAATGTTTCAAGCATCACAGTGCATAATTTTTCACATTAGAAACTCAAAGGACCAGCTCTAAACAACCAAGCAACCACGCACTTAGCTCACCCTTCCTTTCGAGACCGGAGAGCTCCATTTGAGAATTATATTCAGCAACTTCCGGAAGTACTCACAAGAGCTGTCCTTGCCCTCCCACCAGGCATCAGCTGGGGCTGTCCTATATGACATCCCACTGAATATTTACAAAATCACCACCAGGTGTAAGCTAAAATCTTAGTTACAATTTTACAAGTGTTTGGGGAAGTATGTAGCTTATAAAATGGAATAACTTATGTGGTGCTATAGCACTGTCTTCTTATGCATCTGTAATCTCTCTTTCCCAAGAATATGATAAAACTGATTACTATTAGACCAGTATCCCCGGGGATCATTAGTCCCAGTTTGTTTGGACAGATGTATTTTTTAAAGATTTATTTATTTATGTATATGAGTACTTTATTTGCATATATGTCTGCATGACAGAAGAAGGCATCAGATCTCATTATAGATGGTTACGAGCCACCATGTGGTTGCTGGGAATTGAACTCAGGACCTCTGGCAGAGCAGCTAGTGCTCTTAACCTCTGAGGCATCTCCAGCCCCTGACAGATATGTTTTAAAAACGTTCTCAGGGCTGGCGAGATAGCTCAGCAGGTAAGAGCACTGACTGCTCTTCCGAAGGTCCTGAGTTCAAATCCCAGTAACCACATGGTGGCTCACAACCACCTGTAATGAGAGCTGATGTCCTCCTCTGGTGTCTGAAGACAGATACAGTAAATCTTTGGGCTGGAGCTCCTAAATTCAATTCCCAACAACCACATGAAGGCTCACCACCATATGTACAGCTACAGTGTACTCATATACATAAAAACGTTCTCAGGCATGTATAGCCTATTGAATAGCAATTTTCTCTGGACTGAAAATCCCACATAGGGGCGGGAGTCCCAAGGCTCACGAGGTCCCTCTCTGGGCTTATATATAAGCAATATGCAATTGTCAGGGGAGAGGAGACACTTAGGTGTGAAAGCTGCCTGCAAGTTGTATGGGGGACTGCAATGATGCAGCCATCATGCATGCCGGGGTGGGCTTTTCAGTGATACAGCTGCCCAAGTCACCCATGCTGGTAATAGTAACCCCAGTAAACTCATTGACTCACCAAGCAGTGGATTCGTTTCTGTGGTCCATCACTGCTCTCTCTGTTTGGGGTGAACAGAAATAGATGCACCAGGAAAAGTCATACAACAAGCCAGAGTTGAGGACCAACACTGTGACGTGTAAGATGACAAGAATCATTTCAGAAGTGTAACTCCAATTAACACACGGTGGTGTGAGGAATCTGGGAAAGTCCGTGACCCTCTGGGTTCAGAGGCAAAGGGCAGTGGGGGGTGGTTGACAGTAGTACCTGTCGCAGTAGTAACAGATCTGTGTCTATCTTGGGTTCAGGGAGCTTTGGTTTGAGGTGTTGAACTCAAGGGAGTATCTCGTGCTGTGTGCCAACCAATGACAGCCCAGCTCCTTCACTTAAAGGATGAAAGAAACTGAGGCATCAAAGCTGTTGGCTCTTACTACAGGAACCAAACACAACTAGTGAGAATCCAAGGCTAAATTCGGTTTTCACCTCTTGGTCAAAGTTGTTAACGCAACTGAGTGGCTCCCACCTTGACATTGTCAGGAGGATGTAAGTTAAACAAACCGTTAGCACAGAAGTCTTCCCATAACTGCATCTGGGGCTCCTCATGTTAGGAGGCAAAGAGGGCCCTAAAACACACTTGGTCACTCACAGTGGCCAATGGGCACCGTATGATTGATTCCCTGCTTACTGCCTCCTCATTGTAATTGCCAGAGAGAGCATGGCAGGGTGGGATCAGGAGCTGTAACCACAGCCTTAGCTCATTACTAAGCTCTGGGAGAGGCTGTTCAAGAATGCGCTGGTCTTGAGCAGACCGCTGCCCTTCGAATGCCCTGAGGCACATCTCTCTAGCCTCACATCATTGCCTGTTTTACAAGCCTGCAGGGGTGATTCAGATGTCCGTGTGTGTGTGTGTGTGTGTGTGTGTGTGTGTGTGTGTGTGTGTGTGTGATTCACAGATCTGTCATAAAGACTCCATGAGTCACTCACTTCCTGACAGACACACTACGGAGACAGCCTCAGGATGCACAGAAGCACAGGAAAAGAGCCTGTTGGCCTGGGATGAGTTGTGTGTTTTCAGGAAGCAGGCTGTTTTTAGTATAATCACACATGCACAGTATCTGAACTAAAAGTCGACAAGCTTAGTGAGGTCTCCTTATTGATACAATGCTCTCTATTCACAAGGATTTTTTTTATATAAAAAAATATGATGGAAAATGTAAATAACATCAGATTTAGCATTTTAATTTAATCTGAATGCGCAGTTCGGTGGCATTAAGTATGTTCACACTAGTGTGTAAATGTCACCATAGTCTGACTCTAGAACTTTTGTATCTTTCCAAACTGAAACTACCAATTAATACTGACACCAGTCCTGCCCCCCTACCCTTACCAACATCTTTTCTTTCCACCCTCACTAACTCCTGTCCTGACCTCACTCATCCTTAACAATCTCCTCCCTAGGTCTCTGTGAGTCCGACCAGTACCTGTTGATGCTGTGCCTCACTGATCATTTGAGTTTTCATGTAATTTCTTGAACACCAGGACAGAGAAGCGAGAGGGGGTTGAATGGGGAAAAGAGGGAGGGAAGGAGCTTATGGGACTTTCGGGGAGGGAGGAAACGGGAAAGGGGAAATGATTTTGAATGTAAATAAAAAAAAACTTAGAAAATAAAATTTAAAAAAAAAAAGAAAAAAATTAAGGCTTGGATTCTTGTATATATTTTTCAGAGTTCCCAAAATATAAGTGGAAATGACTGGGCATTCTTCTCATCTCTGGTAGCTGTAGATGGAGGAACAAATAAGTTCCAATTATTACAATTGAACAAATAAGTCTGCTTAAGCGATCTAAATCCAATATTAAAAGATGCACCAGTTTGCCCCAACCCAGTGCTTCCCATATGCAGGCACTGCTTTGAAAGGGAGCCATTCTGTCTCCCAGCCCAAATCTCCTGGAAATCCCAAGAAAGAGGAGCATCCCTGTGTTACAGTTTCATACCACATATCCACAGACCAGGATGTTATCTGTCCAACCACTGCTCCCAGAAGAAAATCTCACAGACATACTTCCTATGCCTAGCCACCCACCCTGAGCTATCATGGATGACCCCACCCCAACTCCCACCCCCATGTGCTTAGGACATACTCAGGAGACTTAGAAAGAGGCTCCGTGCTGAGAAGCCCTGTTAGGGGGTTAGCCTAAGCAAGTGCTCTCACCCTTAGGGTCCATGGACATCTTACCCCACTGTAACTGCACCTGTCAAACATCAATGATGTCAAGATTCATAAGTATTTTTGAAGTGGCTTTCTTTGCACCATGAGCAGCATGGCAAATATTCTCATAAATATTCAGAGAGCTGACTGGGAACTGACCATGATGAACACGGAAAGGATCACAAAAGCACATGAAGCACGTGTGAAGGTGAGAAGGCTGGACTCACTCCATGATAGCTTCAAATTGGCAGCTAGGGCCTAAATCTCTGTTTCCAAGAACTGGGCAATTCTAGGCAAGTCCAAGCCTCAGAAGCTGCCCTGCCACCTGGCCTGAGGCAAGGACAATGGGTCAGCAACAGTTTTCAGACTTCCTCAGCAATGGTTTCCAGTCCCTACACCTGGGTAATGGGATGTCAGTGGAGATAGACCCAAAAGATTAACATAGAGGTCACCTACCTGGGAATCCCCTACTGTGCTTTAAATCAGGCTGCAAACTCACTTGGGTGCCTCTCTATCTTGGTAATGGGAGAGTCCAGCATGCTGGACTTCTGCAGAATAGAACATTCTTTGCGTTTACATACTATTTGAGTCTGGGGTGTCATAGACCCTTACAAAGGGCTTCCCTAGGAGCTTGGGCTTATGTAAATAACAACTCTGTTGACATTTTCCCATTCTCCCTACCTGCCGTTGTTTTTTAAATCCCATTTCTTGGATTAAAAAGTATATGGAAGTTATGCAAAAATAAAAACCAGGGAGGGACAGTTTGGGACAGTGACATATTTGTGGATATATTTGTGGACATATTTGGTTAGCAAATATGTAGTCAGGAAGCACAGTGACCACTTTGAAATATATGATCAAGTTCCATCAGCAGCTTCCCTAAGCATGCCCCTTCATAAGCCTTGAGTGGCTGGTCCCTATCCTTCTTAGAACAAAAGCCAGATTCTATCAAGACCTTTGGGCTTGCCTGTTTGCCCAACCCCTTGTACCTCCCCAGGTTTGCTTTGCATCCTCCTCTCTGATCAACAGCAACATCTCCATTTTTATCCAGCTCTGTGGCTCTATTACTTTTCTTCTATGTGTAGGGTCTTTGCACAAATCTATTCCTTATCCACAGAATACAGTTCTGGCTCAGCTCTTCACCATGTTCAACCCTAGGACTCTTCAGCTTCACTGGCTCAAAGCACAGCCCCTGACTCCCCCACTTCCCTATCATTCTCTATCCTTATTGTCACTTGTGACAACTTTTCTCTTGGGACAAGTAAGGCTCTCCTCTTGTTTCCAGATTTTCTGTGAGCATTAAATGCATTTTCCCCCAATGGTAAACAGAACAGATATCTAGTCCAGCTTTCTTATGTACATCCTGTACTGCAAAGACTAGAAAGTTAGAAACCTACAATTCCAAGACTCCCTTGCAGCTATGTTTTCAGATGTCATGGGGATTCTACCAATCATGTGTTTGCTTGCAAGCACTAAATGGGTAGAAAGGAGAGGAGTGGGTGAGAGGGAGATGTCCTATGTGTGTAGTCATAGTCCTATGGGCCTAGAGTGAACAGTACTAATATCTAGCTTAAAGCCAAGCCTTCTGGCAGTAGCTTCCTGAATATGGCAGAGGTGAACACTGTCTGATCAGGCCTTTTATGGAATATAGTTGTGGAAAGCATCCTGGAGACCCAGACTGATGCCTGTTCCTCTAGATAGTGCAGCCATGTAGTAAGTGCCTAGTCCCCTATAGTGACTTCTTTTCTGCTCAAATTTCTCAGGTTATCTGCACTGAACTATGTCTGGTAGACAGGAGAAATTGCTTATTGAACTATAAACTGCTTTGGAAATGTTGCTTATTTCCCCAGAATGGCCTCCTTATTTAATATCTTACAATACAGAATCATTGAAACATGGGGGATTTCTGAGTGTCCATTTGTAATTTACTTCCTTTTCAGTAGTCTTATTTTCCCCTACCTGGCAAACAGGAGTAATCTGGGATTTGCCATTTGTGGAATTAGGGGAGAATTTTCTAAAGTTGTACATCGCTTAACTCATCTCCTGGATGGGCAGAGACATTCCATTATAAGGTGGAAATCTCAAGCCACGCTCAGTGATCACACATGCCTCTCTCAGTTTGACAAATGCATCCTCAATGCTGGCTCATTCTTTAGTCATCCCCAGCTCTGTAGGGACAGGAAGAAAGGAATCAGGCTTCTGTTTCCACTTACACTTCTCACAGCCCTGGGCCACCCATTCCTGCACTGGGGATGGCAGCCCCAGCTGAGGCTACTGGGGTGAGTCCCACAGGATGATAGCATGGAGGTCTTGCTCCTTCAGCACATTTTTCCTCTGGTTGTCTAAAGATTCTGGCTCAGCTACAGAGAGCTCAGCTGGAATGCCCTGGGTGTGGCATTTATGGGCTTGAATGGAAAACCTAAAGCTCAGAGGGAATGTGAGACCAAACTACCATCACCTACAGGTGGCCTCTGATTATTTCTCAGCCCACTTGACCACTCCTTAGATGCTTGTGGGCAATTGCCAGCCAGGATGAAAGGATCTCTACTAAAGGAAGTATGGGAAGGAAGGGGTGAATAACATTAATCCCACAGAGCCTGGAGACAAAGTAGGAGAAGTGCCAAGAGCAAAGAAAAATGAAAGCAAATTGCAGCCAGGCCTGAGGGCACAGTCCTGTAATCCCAGCTACTCAGGAAGCTGCAGTAGAAGGACTGTGAGCTCAGTGCCTGCCTGGGTTACTGTCAGAGTGCTTTCTCTCTCTCTCTCTCTCTCTCTCTCTCTCTCTCTCTCTCTCTCTCTGTGTGTGTGTGTGTGTGTGTGTGTGTGTGTGTAGTGGTGAGGAGTAGAAATTGAGTCTTGGGGTCCCTGTACTGGAAGGAAGAAAAAAAAGTCAACAACCAGGTAAAGTTCTGCTCAGTGTTGGCCTATGTAAAAATGAACGTGTGTCCCTCCTGAGTGGGCAATGCCCCTTTTATCCATGTATATGAAGTGACTGTTGGTGGAGGACCAATTCCTGGATGTCCCTTTTCAGACAAAGCTCAGCCCTGCTGTCTTTGGGACCGGGTATTTGAGTGCAGAAGCCATGTTTGCTCCTTTTTCATCAGAGTCTCTCAGCCAAACTTGTCTAGGTCAAATGGTCATATTGGATGAAAGTTATGTACTGAGCTTTAAAACAACCAGGGTCGGGTGGTGGTGCACGCCTTTAATTCCAGTATTCTGGAGGCAGAGGCAGGCAAATTTCTGGGTTTGAGGCCAGCCTGGTCTACAGAGCAAGTTCCAGGACAGCCAGGGCTTTACAGAAAAACTTTGTCTTGGGCAGTGTGTGTGTGTGTGTGTGTGTGTGTGTGTGTGTGTGTGTGTGTGTAGAGATTGCTCAGTGGCTAAGAGCACTTGTTGTTCTTAACCATGTTCAGGGGCCCACGTTTTGTTTCCAGCACCCATACAGTGACTCACAACTGTAATTCCAGTTTCTGGGGATATAATGCCCTCTTTTGGCTTCCATGGGCACTGAGCATACACATGAAGTCTATACATACAAGCAAGCAAAACGTTCATATACATAAAATAAAAACAAATAAGTCCTTTTTAAAAATTAAAAAGCAACCATAGGAAGAACAGCAGAGAGAACCCTAGGCTCTCAGAGACTGAGCCACCAACCAAAGAATACACATGGGCTGGACCCAGGCCTCCCGCACATAAGTAGCAGACGTGCAGCTTATTCCTCGTGTGGATCCAAAACAACTGGAACAGGGTTTATCCCAAAAACTGTGGCCTGTACATGTTCTTCTAGCTGGGCTGCCTTATCTGGCATCAGTGGAAGAGGAAGCACCTAGCCTTGTAGAGACTTGAAGTTCTAGAGTGAGGGGGATACCCAGAAGGGGATGCCACCCTCTCAGAGGAGAAGGGTAGATAGAGAAAGGATTGTGGGAGGGGGTAACTGGGAGAGGGGCAGTGAGCAGGATGTTAAAAAAAAAGGTTAAAAAAATTAAAATTAAATTTTAAAAGATTAAAATGCAAAACAAAAAAACCTGGAAATTCACTGAAGACTTCAGACTCCCTGTATGTTTCCCCACCTGCTGACTGTATAGGAAGGATCACTCACAGTCAGGTCTCTATGGGGAAAGGGACAAAGCCTGTAGCTGGGATCTGCTGCAGAGGATTCGCATAAGAGGTCTCCTAGGAAACAGCCCCTCAACATACACTCAGGAGAAAGAGCTTGGATACCTGATGGCACCCTGAAACCCAGCACGGGCTCTGGGACTCACCAATGCCTTCTACGTAGGTGGACAGAAATAAAAAGGGAAAGAGGTATTGTGCTTGAAATGCTGGTGGCCAGATGCATCTAAGCGTCTCAGCTAGACTCATGAGACAGAGACCAGCATAAAGGTGAAAACCAGGGCTTCCCGAGTTCAAAACAGAGGCCGGCTGGAGGTCAGCTCCCGACAGCTGCAGAGCCAGAGTCAGGAGGCTGGGTCTGGACCACACACAGGCCACTCTGAGGATTCCTCGACAGTGAAGGTGACTGACCGACCCTCCGGGAACAGAAGGACCGGCCAGAACAAATGAGGCCAGAGTCTGAGAACTGGCCTACCAATGGTTAACATCCCATGAGAACCCCCAGAGGAGTGTATCCTGGCAAACACAGGCTGCAAACACAAAGTACCGGTGATGTTTCTGTTGGGATTCTGAGACTCCGTTCAAGGCTACTGTTTTGGTGGCTTAAGTAGATGTAGGCAGATGCCGGGGCTCTTTCTACTGGGGTGACTAGGGGGTGCTACTTGCTCCTAAGACCCCCGTCCCTGACCGAACCACAGGGGTGGATAGAACTGGAAAAGTTCCTGCAGGAAGGTTGAAGGCAAATTAGAAGTCTGGTCAGCAAGTGGGAACAAGGCTACAGCAGAAAGGACAGTCAGAAGCAGGCAGATGCTTCTCCCAAAGCAGCCTCGGGCCAGAGCCAGACGGCAAGGCGCCTAGCTCAGAGTCACCTTAACCTCTCTGCTCTTCCATTCCTTGTGAAGCAAAATGACAATGACAAGAATCCCCACTGTACTTTTTTATGATGTTCATGGGAAAAGAAAATCTCTGCGAAGCTCACAGGAAATGTCAGAAACTGGCTTTCTAAAGCAGCATTAAGTGTTTCCGGGCAGTGGGGTCACAGACAGAAGCCCTGCAGAAGGCTGGGTCCTTTCAGGAATCTCTGGAATCCTAAAGCTCACCATGGTCTCCAAAGGTCCGTGACACTCAGGCACAAGCGTTCCTTCCTGTCTTAGGGAGCTAGAAACCCTTTACAATCGGGGGCAGGGAGCAGGGCATCTTAAATGACAGTGGACTAGTCGAAAGTGTGCTTATTATCTTTATCATCATACAATGCGTTAAGGAGGCCGAGGAAAAACTCAGCATGACGTCAAGCCAGCAGAGGCTTGTTCTCGTGGCCTTCGGTGTGTGTTAGGCTCTGCCATCCTCATGGTGGGGGAAGCCTTAGGCCTCTTCATGTGATCACCTCTACCCACGAAGGTCTCCATGAAAGCAACTCTCAGATGCAAGTTGAACAGAAGCAGCCATACAACCTGGTCATAAAAAGTGGATGGCTTCTTGAGATACCCAGCATGGGTTTGAATGTGAGCATGTGAGTTCTGCCATGCCTTCTATTAATGTGCACTAAGCCTTTCTTCTTCCTGGTAAGTGGACATCCTTTCCTGGGGCCTTCCTTCTGTGTCTGGTTAATTCCTTTCTTTTAAATTTGTTTTTAAGTTTCTCTGTGTGTGTCTGACTGCCATGTTGTGTGTGTGGGGTGCCCTTGGAGGCCTGAATAGGGCATCAAAGACCCTGGAACTGGAGTTACAGGCAGATGTGAGGCATCAGATGTTGATGCTGGGAACTGAACTCAGGTCCTCTAATCTAACCACTGAGCTGTCTCTCTAGGCTCCCTAATTTGTTCTCACGAGGGCCACAGTACCATACTAATGATCTCATTTAACCTCTTTAAAGATCCAATCTTTAAAAAACAGTAATATTCTAAAGATCTTCATGTTAGGACTTCAATGTATTGAAGGATACACAATTCACTGCACAGAACTGCAAACAAGTTTAACAAATAATGGCACAATCTCAGACTGGACTATTGGATAGTTGTCAAAAATTAGGTGGCAATATAAATCCTATTTTATAAGTTCTGGAATAATTTCCAAGATAAGTAAATTATGAATAATGAAGAATTCTACATTTAACAATGAAAATTGAGGTACAGAATGGAGTGATATGGTTTCATTTGGTTTGCCTGTGCACTAATTGGTATATGGACCATCTTGGGATTTCTATGGGATAAGGCAGAAAAGATCATCTCAGAAAAAAAAAAAAAAACAAGATACAGAGAAACTGGGGACTAGAGGTGGAAAAGTGAATGTGTTTCTGCTGTAATTGTTCATATATATAAGGAATTACTATGAAATATTAAAATTAAATATAAGGTTTGGAAAGATATGTGAGCACATTTAGGTTTGCTGTGCAAAGCTGAAACTCAGTAAAGAGTTAGCTTTGTCCTCCAGTGTCGCCTCCACCTCTGGCTGCTTCTGCACAAATGCCTCTTCACAGAAGCTGTCTCCTGTCTCCATGGCAGCTGGCCCCTGCTGCCAGGCTCCTTTGTGGTCCCATTCAGGATCATGCTCTCTCTCTCTCTCTCTCTCTCTCTCTCTCTCTCTCTCTCTGTAAGCTCTCAGTCAGTCAGTCTGTCTGTCTGCCTGCCTGCCTGTCTGTCTGTCTGTCTGTCTGTCTCTGTGTATCTGTGTGTTCTCTGTATGTGTGTGTTTCTGTGTGTGTGTGTGTGTGTGCAAGCATGCTCTGTCTGTCTCTATCTGTGTGTGTGTGTGTATATATTCCCTGTTCTCTCTCTCTCTCTCTCTCTCTCTCTCTGTATGCTCTCAGTCAGTCAGTCTGTCTGTCTGTCTGTCTCTGTGTATATGTGTGTTCTCTGTATGTGTGTGTTTCTGTGTGTGTGTGTGTGTGCAAGCACGCTCTGTCTGTCTCTATCTCTGTGTATGTGTGTATTCCCTGTGCTCTCTCTCTCTCTCTCTCTCTCTCTCTCTCTCTCTCTCTCTCTCTCTCTCTCTCTCACACACACACACACACACACACACACACACACACACAGAATCAGATGTATTTGAAGAAGTGGAATTTTTTTTCCAGAATCTTCAAGAACTTTGAGGAGTAGCTGTTCCTTGAGAGTTCCTCAAGACATCCTGTCGGGTTATTTCCCACTGCCAAGATGAAGGCAGAGGGAGGTGGCAGAGAAGAGAATCCATCACTCCAACCAGAACAGAAATGAAAGCTTTGCAAAGCAAGTAGCCGAAAATCTCGCAAGTGTCACTCACTGCTCAAAAAGACTGTTTTTAGACAACATAATAATCCACTACAACATTTATTCTGTCGGCAAGATTATTACAGCGCAATTTTATCTTTCCACCTTTCATGGCGTGGTGAGATTTCTCTAGTAGTCATCCTTTGTCTTTCCCAAGTTTGGGGTTAAGATTAATCTAAATGCTGACTTGGGGAGAGGAGGGGGATTGAGGTAGTAGCAGCCAGGAGAAGTGTGAGAGGCTCCCATGCCTTTAGTGCCCTCACACATCCCTAAATGATGGTTCTCACGAAGTCCGGCTCTCAGCATGGACCTGTGCAGTTGACTATGTCTAGTCCCCAGCCTGGCCCACCTCCCCTTCTCTGCCTGCCTTGTATTAGGGCAGTAGCTCTCAACCTTCCTAGTGCTGTGACCCTTTAATACACTTCCTCATGCTGTGGTGACCCCCAACCATAAAATTGTTTTTGTCGCTATTTCACAACTATAATTTTGCTACTGTTATGAATCATAATATAAATATCTGTTTTCCAATGGCCTTAGGCTATCAGAAACCCACAGGTTGAGAACCTCTGTATTAGGGTCTAGTATTTTCACAAAGCCTTCCTTGATCACAGCAACAAACATTGTTCCCTCACTAAGGAAACAACCTTTTGCCCTTTTCACCTGCTACCAGCTAAACTTATTTGGATTTGAAATTCCCAAGGAATGGCAGAAGAAATGTTTTAGACCAGTTAGGTAGATCTTAACAGCTTGGTCCATCCCTAGTTTGGGGACACTTTTTTGTCTTCCCTCCCTTTTCTGCCCCACAGTGCACTTACTTGGTGTCTTTATGCAAACTAGAAAAGGGAATGCCAAATATGGACATTTGATTTGGAAAGTTATCTTCATAAATGGGGTAAAGTGCCATGTGCTGAGATAGCCCTGTGCCAGCTCAGAGCCCAGTAAAGAGAGCTGGATTGCATTAGAAGCAGCTACCCCAGTCTGGTCCCCTGGACAGACAAACTGATAACAAGTCTTCTGTCTCATCCCTGGTCTTCACCCACCCGGGTCTACACAGCGCGATCCCAAATGGTTTATAAGGAGCCCTTATCTCACATCTCAGCTTCCAAGTGAAGCTAGGAAGGCAGCCTGGCTTTCCCATTCTTTGCACCAGATTTTGATCTGGCAAGATTCCTTCTGATTCAATCTTTTCTCTTAAGAGTTGAGAAACAACCCGGGTGGTAGTAGACACCTTCAATCCCAGCACTCCGGAGACGGAGGCAGGCAGATCTTCTGAATTTGAACCAGCCTGCTCTACATAGAGAGTTCCAGGATAACCAGAGCTACACAGAGAAACCCCGTCTTGAGACAAACAAACAAGTGGAAAAACAAAAGCAACAGACCTGTCTGTCTGTCTGTCTGTCTCTCTCTCTCTCTCTCCCTCTCTCTCTCTCTCTCTCTCTTACACACACACACACACACACACACACACACACACACACACACAAGCACGCGCATGTGCGCGCGCGTGCGCCAGGTCCCTGACCCAGATCTGAGTGAAGAAAAGACAAGCTGCCCCTCATGGAAGTTCCGACTTCACATCGCTCTCTCGCTAGCCTTCACATGGCCTCTCTACTGTGCCACAACTCCATGACTCTTACTTTCACCAAGCCTCTCCAGCTGCATGCTGTGAAAGTCACGTCCCTCTCCAGTGTATCTTCACACAACTTCCTTCTTGCCTTTGTTCTATTTGTGATATTTAGAGTCAGTCTCTTTTGAAAATTTGATTTATATAATTTCTTAGCATAAGCAAAGAACTGACTGCCTTTGAGCTCTGAGTCATCTAACCTAAAGGCATGTGTTCATCTTTCCTAACAAGTATGTGTGTGTGTGTGTGTGTGTGTGTGTGTGTTATGTGTGGTGTGTGGTGGTGTGTGTGGTGTGTGTGTGGTATAGTGTGTGTGTGGTGTAGTGTGTGTGTGGTGTAGTGTGTGTGTGGTATGTATGGTGTGTGTGTGGTGTAGTATGTGTGTGGTGTGGTGTGTGTGTGTGTGTGTGTGTGTGGTGTGTATGTGGTGTGTGTCTATATGTGTATGGTGTGGTATGTGTGTGTGTATGTGTGTGTGTTGTGTGGTGTGTGGTGTGTGTGTGTGTGGTATATGTGTGGTGTGTATATGTATCTATGTGTGTCTCTGTGTGTGTATGTATGTATATGTGTGTCTCTGTGTGTATGTATGTATGTATGTATATATGTGTGTCTCTGTGTGTATATGTATGTGTAATGTATGTGTATGTGTGGTGTGTGTGTGTGGTGTGTTTATGTGATGTGTGTGTATTTATGTGTGTCTCTCTGTGTGTATATGTATGTGTAGCATGTGTGTATACGTGGTGTATGTATGTTTATGTGTGGTGTGGTGTGTATGTGTGTGGGGTGGGGTGTGGAGGGATTCATACTAAATCCATCCTGCAAACTCTCTACCTCATCAAAATTCATGATGAAACAGTTATAGGTTTCATCTCAGTGACACAGTCAATACCGAACACCTGTTACGAATGAAGCTCTCCAACACCTAAGGCAGGCTAGAGCAGAAAAAGAGAAGGAGTACAGGGGAGTTTTCAAGAAGGTAAAGTACTGGAGTGAGTTAGTGAGGCTCAGACAAGGTCATTATACTGTCATCCTTACATCTGACACAAGAAAAGAACTCACCCTCTTTCTTGCTACCAAGTTTCATTTTTCTGGATTCCCATTTTACCTTTATTTGTTTGAAGCCCCAGAACAAGTTCCTCATTTTAGTCTTTAATCCTGGCTAATCTCAAGCCATTTCAAACCGTCCAATATGAATCGAAGTCAGCTCATCCAGGAGGAACCATTGCTATCATGTAACTCAGGCCGTGCGGAAGGCCACTGACTCTACCAGCTTTCTGCAGCCCCAGCACTTCCTTGGCAGTCTCTTTCTCAGCAAGCACTAAGTCCAGTGTACCCAGCAAGGAGGTGGCTCATTTGCATGCAGGGCTCTCAGAGAGGTCAGGGCATAGGGCACCCTGGTTCTTGGTGACACAGGCTGCAAGAGTCCAGAGGAGAGATGGCCATGAAGGGCAGAAGAGAAGGAAAAAAAGGGACGGAATGTAGGTGACCTAAAAGGTAGTATTTGGAGAGGCAGGGAGAAAGGAGAAATGATCCCTGCTCTGGCTGGTATTTTTAGCTTCCTTTTTCATTCCACTCTCTAGCCTGCTTCCCCCTCAGAAGGGCCTTTCTCCCCTTCTTATTAAGTTATTATTTCTATCACCAGAAAAAAACAACAACAACAAAAAAAAGGAAAGATGAGAGAAATAGCAGTATTTGGCTAACTGGAAATCAACAAAGGCTTATTTTAAATCATGGATCTTAAGTGTAGCTTCTTTTCCCCTGGGGCCATAGACAGCTGGTGAGTTCCTGCTGACTGGGAAATCACACTGAGTTCCCAGTCAGGACTGTGAACAGAAGTAGAGTTTCATCTAAAGAGGTGTAATTCATACAACTCTTCCTCACACGCTGCTCTGTTCTTCCTCCTCCTCCTAATGAGTGAAGGCCTCTGAGGCTGAGGAGGTTTGGGTCACTTCTCATGGTTAATTGGCTTTCCTTGACACTGAAACAGTATCAATACCAAAAAATACGTCTGGCCATTTTACCTGGATTTTACCCTGTGCCTAGTAAGGTTGTCAGATCCCCTAGGACGAGTGATGATTGTGAGCCACCGTTCAGGTGCTGGGAATTGAACCCAAGCCCTCTGGAAAAACAGCTAGTATTCTTACCTGCTGAATCACCTCCCCAGCCCCTAGCTCTACCATCTTAAGAACAAATTCAGGGAATGAGAATGAGACAGAGAAAATAAAAAGTCGAGTGCTTGAGTCTCAAGCTATTTTGCTTTACAGTAACATCAAACAAGACCCAAGACAAGTCTGCCAAATCCTTGTAATATTAGCACTTAGGAGGTAGAGGCAAGAAGATCAAGAGTTTTTAAGCCAGCCTCAGCTATATAGGGTATTCAAGGCTAACCCAGGCTACAGGAGATCCCATCTCAAAAACAAAGAACTAAAACCAGGCATCAATTCACCTAAAGGACAACAAAGAAGTTTATTGCCAAGGCTTCCAGATTTAACCGAACTAGAAATCTTTCCCACAGTGTGAGAATCATTCAGACTAGCTCAGCTTAGGTCACGTGACCACCTAGGACGCAATCAGAAAAGCCAGGGAAAAAGAGAGCAGAAAGTTCCATTCCAACACCAGGAGTGGAAGCAGCTCTACTGAGAACAAGGAAGAGAAGGCTTGCCACAAAGAAATCAGGAGGGGATTCCCTCTTAGGAGGGGGAAATGGATGCTGGATTTGAACTCAGTAAGTGTTTTATTTTAGGCGCAGGACATGCTTATTAATTAGAACTTTGTAAATGGATTAGAAGTAATTAAACAAGAGGCACTAAGGACTGTCGCTCATAAAATAATTGCACCACACACCAGAGAGAGCGAACTAATTAATGAAAATTGCCTGCCATGATACCTTTTCACTGTCTCTACAAACTCTTTCTTAGCAGACCAAAGCTCCTCTTTCAACTCACTCCTTACCCAGTCTTTCCCTGATCTAGCCCTTCCTCAGTATCTTCAGCTAGACCAGTGGTTCCCAACCTTCCTAATGTTGTGGCAACCCCCAACCATAAAATTATTTCATAGCTACTTCATAATTGTAATTTTGCTACTGTATGAATTATATTGTAAAAAAATCTATGTTTTCAGATGGTCTTAGGCAACTCCAGCAAAAGGGTTGTTTAACTCCACAAAGGGGTCGGGACCCACAGGTTGAGAACCATTGCGCTAGACTCTTCTAGCAGACCATCTTCATAACTGTGGCTGTATGTCTTGAGATGAAGTCATGAAAATCTTCTATCTCTATTCTTCTACTCAATATCGTTTTAGATTATTCTAAATTCTCTGGATTCAAATATCAATTTTAGCGCCAACTCATCAGTTTCTACTAAAACTTTGTCTTGAGGAGAAATATCTTTAAAATATTTTTATATTTTATTTTCTTATGTGCACAAGTGGTTTACCTGTTGCATATAAGTGTACCACTTGCCTGCCTGGCGTCCGTGGAGTTCAGGAGAGGAAGGTGAATACCCCCTAGAACTGGAATTACAGATGTGAGTCACCCACCATGTGTGTCCTCTGCAAGAGCAACAAGCGCTCTTAATCACTGACCCATCTCTCATCCTGAGAAATACCATCCTAATGAAATCAAGGTTTTCTAACCCATGAGCATAGAATGTATTTAAGTCCTAAATTTCTCTCAGCAGTATTTTGTAGTTTGTAATGTTCGGGTCAAACACATAATTTACTAGATTTAGCTCTCTATATCTCAGATTTTTATATAAAATGATGTTTTAATAATTTTATTAGCATATGTTGTACACATGTTATAGGATTTATTATGGGTATTTTACACATATTTATTTTCAGTTTTGTTTAGTTTTTGGTTTTTTGGGTTTTTGAGATAAGGTAGCCCTATGTAGCCCTGGCTCTCCTAGAACTTGCCCTGTAGACCAGGCTGGTCTCCATCTCACATAGATCCACCTGCCTCTGCTTCCCAAGCATTTTTTTTTCTTTGTTTATTTTGTTTTGCTTTGCTTTGCTTGAGACTGGGTCTCTATGTATCTCTGGCTGTCCTGGAACTCACTTTGCAGACTAGACTGGCCTTGAACTCACAGAGATCTGCCTGCCTCAACCTCCGGAGTGCTGAGACTAAAGGTGTGCACTACCACACCCGATGCTATTCAGTAATTACAATATGATTAGCATACAACTGCCTTCATTTCCGATTCTAAATAGATTTATTTTATTTACATTTGTGTTTGTATATGTGTATGTGAGTGCAGCACAAAGACCCCTGCAACCAGAGTTACATGCAGTTGTAAGTCAGCAGTTATCAGGGCTGGAAACAGAACTTGGACCCTATTAATCACCATGACCAGGGACATCATGTTGTACAGTACAGAAAAGGTGGGAAAGATACAGTCAAATGTTCCCATGGGCTTATTACTTACTCTTAGGCCTGGTAGGAAAGGTAGGAAAAAGGCCAAAATAAAATGCAAATAACTCCACACTTTGTACAGTGTGTACAAAGTAGTGTAGGAAAGGCGACTTGACACAGGATGTGAGCCAGAAAACACAAGAGCCAAGTCCCCACTTGGTAGCTCAGCTTCTCCTGTTAGGAGGTAGCTTGTCTTCCCAGCGGACTTCACGCTGTTGTGACTGGGGCTTGAATGGGAAAGTGCAAGGGAGAATACCATTCTAAATTTGCAAAGCATTGTGCACACAGGAGGAGGTGCTCACATACCTCTGTTCCATTTTGGCTTTGACATGCTAATCCTGCGATCTCTGAGGACTATGAGCCACCTGCGTCTCATAAACCTTTCGATTTACTTACACACGTGTGACCTTTCCTATCCTGGGGCCACTTTAGCAGTATTGACCGCTGACTTGCAAGGAAGGGCGCTTAGCAACTGCATAGGAAATGATGCTTGCCGCTGCGACGTTGGTGGCCTGCAAGAATAAAAGCGGTAGAGGCGAATGAAAGCTGACCCGCCGCGAACAACTGAGGTGGATCCAGGAACGGGACCCGGAGTCCTCACTTGCACCCTGCCAGGTTCCCAAGTTGCTCTGCTCTCTCCAGTCACCTCTCGCTCCTCCCTCCGCTGCTGTCTTTTGTCTTTGAAAGCCGGGGGAGACCGACAACAGATTATTAACTGTGCACGCAGGTGTTATTGAAGAGACCAATTTGTGAACAATGGCCCTTCCCACGTTGTCCAAACAGAAAGATTGTTCCGCAGCTGTTATTTGCAGAACCTGTCAGCGTTCTCAGCGCTGCTTTGGCGGCGCCAGCTGTCCTAGAGCGCGGCTCTCCCGGCGACGCCCACTCCTGACAACTCTGCGGAGCCCTCGCTGCGCAGCTGCCCACCGCTGGCCACACTCCACGCCCGGCTGCTTTGCACCAGACAACGCGACCTGGCTCCCCGCCTTCCTCGAAGCCGCTCCATACCTCTCTTCTGGGAGCATCCTTCTCGGTCCCATATCCCTAAAAACAGAATCCATGGAGTTGCTTGGGAAGCCTACTGCGTTGCGAGTTTGAAAGACAGATATTCGCGCAGACGTTATGTAAAATGTGTGGCCCAGATGCCAGCTGCCGATCTCTGTAGGATCTAAGTGAACCCACCAATTCTGCAATCTAGGGATGTTCCAGATTTCCACCCAGGAATACTTTCAGTCCATCACCTACCCTAAGGCAGAAGAATGAAACCCTTTCAGTGTTCCTCAATTAAAGCATCTGCCAGTATCACGGTAAAGAAGTTTTTTCACTGTCAACTTCTAACCCTTATGAGCTTGTTTTGCCCTGGAAAACTCGGTTTCCTCTCTCTGCTCTCTAGTCCGCAGGCCCTTCCCCCAACCCTCCATACCCGTGTCCCACCAGTCACTTCCAAGAGGCAGGACTCCCTCTCCTTCAAGGAAGAAGTACTGTTTTATTCCTGGTACAAAGACCTTCAGTTCCAGGGGTGTCCTGCTGGCGCCGGAATGTCTGCTGGGCTGCCAGTTTCTCAAAAAAATTCACTGGCCTTCTGCACTCCCCTCTTCCCATTTGGGGATGACCCCCTTACAGAGGCTGTAAGTTTCCCAAGGAGCAGAAAAAAATGTTCGCTGGGGCTTTCCATCCCGAGTTTCCCACAATGGTCTGAAAACCATCAACAGTTGGCTCTTGCCCTATGTAGCAGTCAGGCCCAGTCCTAGGTACTTAGCTGCTACTCCCATACAAATGGCATTCGAAACTGCCATAGTCTTTTCCAGATCCCCAAAACATGTAACCACAGTCTAGCCTAGTATTTGTGTGCCAAATTCAAATCTACAGACAGGAGCGGATGGCATTTTGTAGGCTACAGCACTACCTGTCTTATACTGGAGTCCAAGTTGAAAATGTAAATTCTTTCACACACCAGTCTCTAAGGTGTCTGCCCCACTCAACTATGGAGCCATAAAATAGATTCCCAAGACCTCTTCTTAATCCCATTTTAGGCTGATAGTGACACATTCTAAAATGGACAAATGGTATCTTTTATGTTGTAACCTTAAGTTTCATCTCCTAATTTGCAATTCAAGAAAATGTATATATTAATAGCATTTTACAGTCCCTTGTCTCTTTACTTTTAACCAAGAAAAGAAACGATGACCACTCCAAAAAAAAAAAATAACCCTGGACTTAGCAACCCCTGGTTGATTTTGGAATATTTATTAAGAGTCTGAAGGAAAAACAGATGATGTGAATGGGAGTTTTGCTCTACTTCCTAAAAAGTACTCTGAGAATTCAAGAGATTTTAGTTTCTCAGGATTCTTGAGAATTATGTCCGCCACCCCCGACATTCCCCAACACTGGGACAGCAGTGTAGACCCACACTGGACTGCACTTCCTGAACACAAGCATTATTTCATCAGGGGCACGTTGACTACAGTCGCTCAGACGCAGCAAGCCCAAGACTGCATTAAGTTGGCTAAGTGGTTGCCGGCCCAGCCCGGGCACTGTCTCCTGGCAGTTATAATGCCACAGGCGGCAGAGAGGAAAGTGTCTCTTGTGCATGTTAACAAACTGGGTGGAAGGAGGCTAGGCTCAGTACCACATTAGGCTGGGGAAATACAAACTGGGCACCGTACAAATATTTACTCTCAGGGACCTTTGAGAGACCTCTGGGGGAAGGAAAATAAATCTGTACACGTATTTACTCATAATGACTCCCAATAGTGCCATCCGAATACAAGCCTAGCATTTCATTAAGCAGGCATCTTCAATGGTTGCTGGGCTGTGTAAATACATTATAAATAGAGCCACAGATCCACTTTGCTGGCAGGATGGAGGTTCAGTGTTTGGATACATGAGCCTTGTCTCCCAAATGGATCCCTTTCCTGAAGGAACAGAAAGCAAGCAGTTTGCCAAAGGATTGCATTTCTCCTTCTAACAGGGTCATCGAGAGAGAAGCTTCCAATCTGAGAGCATGCATACATGCTCACTTGTACAGTTTGGTGACCATGAAGGAAATGAACACGGTTTGACTTAGCACTCTCCACAAGGACCAATTTACCCAAGAAAAGCACTCAGATCAGTAAGACCAAGGGCATCTATTGAACCGGATGAAAAATGACTTGCGAAAGATGTTTCCTTATCAGGCTGCAGCAGCAAAGCTATTGTGGGGCTCTTTGTCAGACACTCAGAAGGAAAAGTGCATGACCTCAGCCTCAGTACATCCTGGGTGCCCTGCTCAGTCCCAGGCAATGCTGACCCTGAGAACAGGCTTGCCTCAGAAAAGTCCCCAGCTTATTATACACAAACTCCTTCTGCACAGTGATTTGCCACAAGGAAATGACTCTCCAGGCTAAAGACTCTTGGTGTCATTAATCTCCCCTTCTCCTCCCAACTCACCAAAGGCGGCTGGGCAGGGCAATGACTCAGGAGGGAGCGGCCAGCCATGCCTTAAAACACCCAAGTGTTCTCTTAAGTCTGTTGGACTCATAAACCTACTAGTCACCAAGGGAGTGAGCCCAAGGGGCCTGGGGATGCCAACATGAATTTGGGGCAAGGTGAGAGGGGAGAGGCACAAACAGGAGAGCTGCCATTGTCCCCGAAGATGACTTAGCAAACCCTGGAGGTTTATTAAGAGTCTGGCTGCCTCTCCACGCTTCTCTGAAACCTTCTACCACATCTGCCTCCAGTAAAACCCAACGTCCCACAGACACTCCTGTTGGAGGCACATCATACAGTATAACAGGTTCTCTAGGAGACAGGAATAGTGGGAGCGGCAAGGAACTCAAATCCAAACCGAGAACCAAGACCAGTGCACACAAGGGTCAGGCAGAGGGTGGGCGATGTCAAACCCCAATGTCTCCCAGGCTGGAAGAATTTCTTCTGCACACGATGGGTCCTTCATGTATGGAATCTAATTTGGCCATATCGAGAAGACCTTGTTCCAGGGGAAAACCACCTAGGGAAGAGCTGAGCTTGCAGTTGGCACTGGTAATTGCCCTGCTCTCTCTGAGTCTAAGGCCCTTCACCTTCCACCGTTTTAGAGAGTCTGTGGCAATGGCTTGTACTCCCGCACTCCCGCCAGTCCTGCAATAACCCATCACAGAAAGACCACACAGTGATTCCCATTCTAACCTCTGCTTGTCCGCTGCCTCCCCCCCCACCCCCCACCCCCGTCACTGTTGCTGCTGCTCACATCCAGCCACGCTGATGTGATTGTACTAGGATGACTGTGAAAATGGACAGGGGTGGGGATAGGGGAGAGCTGGGGGGCGGGGACTCCTTGAGAACCTCGACATTCAACCACAGGCTCCCCAGCCTGGAGGGCTCCCAGCAATGGCACTCACATTAGCATGATCTCCTGCTAGCTTATTAACCAAACCCCACTGCTTCTGGCTGGTATTCAGGCCCCATACAAAGGAATGAGTAAAAGCTGTTTTCTCCACAGCGGTATCTCGCCTCCTTGGCAGGTGGCAGAGGGTGATGTGTAGAAGAGCTGGCATCTCCTCCTCCTCCTTGGAAAGAAATTCAGCACACAACACCCCTGTCAGCCAACCCACCAGCCAGCTGACTCTCTGGGGGCAGCGGCAAATGGCTCCAGCTGCCTTGCCAGGAACAAACCCCATGTGGCTGAGGACTCCACACTGGCTCTACCGGGAGGCCCAATCCCCAACCGGGCAACCTCTGCCTCCATGCTCCGAGCTCTCAGATTCGCCTCCCTCACCCCTATGTGTAATCAATTCCTGTAAAATGTCATTGGAACTCTCGAGTACTGCCTTTTCTAAAAGCCCATTAGTTTCATTAAAGCTGCCCTATCCTCCGCCCCTCTTTCCTTTACTGTAATACATACATCAGCGTGTTCTACTGGATATAGAGCTATCGCCATGCTAGCAGAGCCTTTCTTCTAAACGCTGAAGCTTCTGGAATAGCTTCTGCATTTCTTGTTTCTTCTGTCTGTGTTCCCACAGAAACAAAATGTGATGACATCCACAGGGAGCAGTTTGTAACACGGAGCTCTTCCAGCATGGTTCATCTTCTGGCCCATCCGGGGCTCCTAATGTTATTATACAGAGGCCTGGGGCTGCAACCTGACCAGGAGAACCAGGATCTAGCTCAAGCTAGGTTGGCCGAGAAAGCACACTGCATTTTCTGAGACATGGTGTCACCATTTAGAGGTTTAGTACACAGCCACTGATCAGGGTGCTAAAAAAAACCCAGGAACATTAAATGTTCCCATTTGCGTTAGCACAAGGCAAGGTTGAAGGGATATGCATGGTCATGTGGGTGGCACAGAGTAAACAGCTGATAGACATGTTGATAGACAGTCAGCAATATCATTAATTCAGTGTGCGTCAAATAAAATTCTGTCTACAAGACTTGAATCGACTCTCTCATTTGCCTTCAACACAACCCTGGGAGGTAATGCCACTTTTAACCCCACGTTAAAGACAAAGAAAGAAACAGAGTCCCAGATATGTGGTCCCATAACCAGCAAGTGTTGGCTGCAAGCTTTAAAGCCAAGTCAATTTGACTGTAAAGTTTCCCTTGTCACAATTAGCCCCACGAGCATCCTGGCATTTGAGACCTAATTCTAACTGGGATCACCAAAACCCCATAGAACAAGGGGTTGTGAGATTTAGCCAAAACAAAACAATACCCCCAACTAAATTCAAATTTTGGATAATGAACAACTCTTGAAACATATCCCATGCAATATTTACTAATAATTATCCTAAAATATCACTTCTTTATATGGCACTTAGACTTAGCCAAAGTCTCTTATTTTACCTGGGACCCCTGATATAGCACCACTCCCATAAAACCCAGCCAGCTGGTGAAGGTTAGAAACTCTCACAGGAGTCATGATTGAATTTACCCAAGCCTGCTGGCCTCCAGATTAAAACCCAGAGGACCTGTGCTGTTTGGTTGGTTGTAGTTGTTTTGTATCTTTTCACATAACATTTAGAAAATATCTCTACCACCCTGGACTGCAGGCATGTCTTTGGGGCTTTTTTTTTTTAATTGATGTGGGAGGGCCCAGCCTACTGTGAGTAGTGCCACCCTGGACAGGTGGTCCTAAATTGTAAATAAAAGCAAGCTAAGAAAGTCAGAAGAAACAAGCCAGTAAGTAGCATGCCTTCTGCTGCAGTTCCTGCCTCTAGGTTCCTGCCCTGACTTCCCTCAATGGACTGATCCCAGATAAGTAAACTGAACAAACCCCTCTCATCCCCAAACTGCTTCTGGTCATAATCTTTATCGCAGCAATAAAAAGCAAAAAAGGCAGGATCTTTTCATTGGGACCTGATGGGAATGTCCCCCCAGGACAGGCCATGACCCGGAAGTGAGCTAAAAACAACTGGTGTATCCAGGCTACACTGCTCTCAGCAGCTGCAAGCTTCAAGTCTCAGCTGCAATTCACAGTATGTGCCATGTCATATCCTCCTCTGCCAGAGGCAGGAAACTCCTTCCTGCTCCCACCCTGACATCTATTTTAAACAAAGAAACTAAGGATCTCCCTCATCTGGGAGGCCAGAGGGGTAAAATGGCAGTTATGTACACACACACACACACACACACACACACACACACACACACAAAACCTGGAAGCCGTAACAAGTTCACACTGGTAAACACCAGCCCTGGCCAATGCGTTCATTTTTCAAGTGTGAACATGTTTTGAAGTCTAGATGCCATTTCAAAATGAGAATGAGAGAGCAGCAAGTGGGCTTTCTTGACACTAAGTTCTTTTCTTTCCTTCCTGCTCTACAAAGAAGCAAGTGTCACAGTTTTCATTTCACCTTCTGTGAGAGTTGGGCTCTACTGTTCTGACCAGTAAAGCAATAACCTTAGCCAGAAAGTTCCTCAGGCAGTTCTGAATCCAAACTTCATGACCTCTCCTACTGGCTCCCATCTCTAAGTTATCGGTGTAACACACGTGCAGCTGTACATGTAAGAATGCACACACACACATGCACACACAGAGAGCAAAACCCGATTTTCTAAGAACTTAACAACTCAGTAGTCTGACCCCAGCTTCCTCTAGACAAGCCAAAGCCCCAGGCTACTATACCTCACACATGTAAGGTATCCATCCCCCTCCTCCAGTTTTGTAATCACTGGTTTAGCCAGTCTGAGCTCTAGGGATCAGAGAAGAGGTTTGGAGCCTTGACTAACCCTGAGGGCAGTTACTGTAGCTCTCGTCTACACCCAGGACCAGTGTTTGTTACAGAGAAAGCCTACCTTCCCTCACAAAAAAGGATCCAAGTACAGACTGCTCAGGACAGATGTTTCAAGAGTATCTAATAGTATGGTAGTTTATGTTTTCCTATTTGAATACTATAAGCAATGGGTACTAAATGCCTATTGTTTGACCATACAGAAGAAAAGTTCCATTCTTGGAAGTGACAGGAGTCAGTCTTCCACATTTTACAGTTGCAATCATAGCTAATGATTGAGAGCCTTCTGACACCAGGCACTATGCTAAGCCACTTACACACAGTGTTCTGCTCGCTCTGAGCCGCTCTGAGCCACCCCACCAGGTCAGATCAGGAGACAGAGGAATGCCCAGCTGAAGATTGGGAGCTTCTGGTAGGAGCCAAGCATGCTGACTCCAAGATCAAACCTGAGATCACTCCACATTGGTCCACACCCTGGCACAGCCATGCTCTCTTTTTCTCCTCACTTTAGATACTGCTGGCCTCTGGCCTCCCATAGAAAGCTGGGACCTTGTTGAGAATTAGAAAAAGAATTAGAAAGTCAAAGCTATTATTACCTTGCAATTCCAACAGTCTGTAAAAGGTTTGCATGGTGTGCGTGTTGAAAGGCCAACACTAATAAAATTCCATCTTTTTTTTTTAAAGGCTTATTTATTTATTTTATGTATGTGAGTACACTGTTGTACTCTCTTCAGACATACACCAGAAGAGAGCATTAGATCCTATTACAGGTGGTTGTGAGCCACCATGTGGTTGCTGGGAATTGAACTCAGGACCTCTGGAAGAACAGCCAGTGCTCTTAACCACTGAGCCATCTCTCCAGCCCCATAAAATTTCATCTTGGTAGAGTTCTTTCTTGTCAAGTCCTTTGTCAATGAAGGAAACATTCCATTTAAGCATGGGAAGAAAAACATGTTACATATGTGTGTGCGCACGTGCGCGTGCACACACACACACACACACACACACACACAACCAACTGGCAACCATTGAAAGAACCAGTCTGAGACACCACTAAAGGAGTATGTTGGACAAACTAAATGCTAAGCCAATGCCATTCTGCTGCTAGGGAGCTCTAAAGAATGCCCATCCCCCCTAGTACATCCCATAGTCCTCTGACTTGAATGTGTTTCTCAAGACTTTGTGTGTTGAAATGGAATCACCTCCATGCAGGATAGACTTTACCCTGGTAGAGTTTCAAGGTAGAGTCTTGATCCAGCAGTGGTGGTTAGAGTTGGTGGAGAATAGGGGTCGTTGGAAGGTATTTAGGATTAATAAGATCACTGAGAATGAGTTTCCACGAGTAAAGCCTGCAGCTCTATCAGAAGAGGTGAGAGACCAGAAAACACTCTCTCTGTCTCTGTCTGTCTCTGTCTCTCTCTGTCTCTGTCTGTCTCTGTCTCTCTCTGTCTCTGTCTGTCTCTGTCTCTGTCTCTCTCTGTCTCTGTCTGTCTCTGTCTCTGTCTCTGTCTCTCTCTCTCTTACACACACACACATACACACACACATGACTGACTCTGTGAGATTCTGGTCCACTGACTTAGGAGGGATCTGCCAGCAATGTGCCCGTCATTAGTTACGATTCCCCCCTTGACTGTGGACCTTAGAACCGTGAGCCAAAATAAACTTCTTTCTCAAATGTATCCAGTGTGTGAGATGTGTTACTGACAACAGAAAATGGACTGATTCAGCAAGTGAAATTTAGTAGATTGTTTTCAGTTACTAGACAGGTTTAATTGAGTAATTCTACAACAAAGCAGGCCTGCAGGCACGGCATTAGAGCCCATGATGAAGTAGTGCCAGCAAGATCATTAGAACAATACAATCCAGTGGAAAACATTACATTCTGTCTTTCTTCCTTTATCTTTTCTTTCTTTCCTTCTTTCTTTTCACATGTATGTATATATATATGTATGATGTATATGTGTGTGTGTGTGTGTGTGTGTTCATGGGAGGGCACATGGGTGCACATATATGTTTGTGAACAGGGGGCAGAAGGTTGATGTCAGGAATCTCCTTTGATCATTTTCTACCTCATTCTTTCTGAGGCAGGATCTCTGGATCAAACCCAGGGCTCACTGATACAGCCAGTATTCCTGAGGCAGGGTTTTTGGATCAAATCCAGAGCTCATCGATACAGCCAGTCTTCCTAGCTAGCCTGTTCTGAGGATCTCTTAGCCCAGTCCTCCTGGTTGCTTGCATGGCAAGCATTTTAATCTCTGAGCCATCTCCCCAGACCTTCAGTATTTTCAAAAGAGAAACACCCCAGAGTATCAGTTTTCTTGTTGCTGTGTGAACCTGTTTGTTCACTTAAGTCTAGGCACACAGCTGGGGTTTCCCCTGATTCCCTCATCTTTGGTAGAGTTCAGTTCCTTGCATCTGTGGGATTGAGGTCTCCCACCCTCTCTGTCTATCAGCTGGCACTGCCTAGACACCTCCGAGAGACGATTCACACCCCTTGCTTCATGGTCCCCACCTCCAAGCCACAAATGACTTGGCAATTTTTTCTTTTGTTTCAAATCTCTTTGTTTCAAATTCTTCTTTTGTTTCAAATTCTGCTCTTAAAGGGCTCCCTTTACTGATATTTGTACATAAGCATGGAGAAATGTATAATGTATCAAGTTTAAGAAAGGTTTTATAATGTTATAATGTTGTTACACTGAAAATATCCTAATAAATCAATAGATTTTGATATATTGTATGTGTGCATTTTGAATAAAATTCATTGTATCAGCCACACCATGTTTAAAAAAAAAAGGATGATGCATAATTTAAAACAAGACTTAGCAAATGGACCAGATCAAGCATCAATTTAGAGAGATAAGAAGAAATAGGTTATTTTGATGGGTTCCATTTTATAAAGTTATATTATGCAAAATCCAAGCCAACTTTGGATGAAATCCTTCCTAAGGTAAGAGACAATGAAAGCTTGGTTGGCAAGTCTCCAACATACCCTAGAGAAAGAATTGAGGAAATGTTCAGCAATACTCATAGATCTCCTATAGATCAGAAAATTGAGCATGTTCAAGGTCATGAGGACACTCGGAGCAAAATCAAAACATAAATCCTCATACTGTTTATTGAGCTTAAAGTTATCCTTATTTTTCCAAGCAAAAGATCAATAGATACAAAGCAGAGAACCCAATTCTTGTTATTTATACATTAGCCCTGAAACAAATATTACTAAGTTTTGCTCCGTCCACACCTCCCCAAGCTGGGCTAGGTTATCATGGAGAGAATGACAGGGTTTGGGCTCAGAAAGAGTGAGGGTGGAGGGGCACAAGGTGGCAGTGTCCCCACAGCAGGAACAGGGTGACCTGCCACCCTGCTTGCTCAAGACTAAGGGATCTCCTGAGACAGGAGCTTTGAGCACGAAAATGGTGAATTCTGATTAACTTCTTTGAGCCCCAGGTTTCTCACCTTTTAAATGGGGAGTCAATGATGCGTGTTTCTGTGTGACACAGTGCCCTTGAGTCGCTGGCCAGTGACTTCAAAAGCATCAGCTACTGTGTTACTACACATCTTTGCCACATCCAATATTATTTTCTGAGAGTTTTTACCCAGGATATCAAACTTTTAATCTAACGATGTGCACGTTTTGAGGCTGATGAATATGATTACCCTGTGTGAGCCAGAGTGTGGATCCTGAGTGATGTGTAATCCCCAGAGCATCTAATAATGAAAAATAATGGGAAAGGGGAAATCATTTGGAATGTAAATAAAAAACTTAGAAAATTAAAAAAATAAAATAAAATCAAATAAAAGAAAGAAAAGTACCTTTGTCTAGCCAAGTGGGACAGCGTGGCGAATGCCTTTAAGCCCAGCAATCAGGAGGCAGAGGCAGAGGTAGATCTCTGTGAGTTTGAGACCAGCTTGATCTACAGAGTAGAACAGCCAGGGCTATGTAGAGAGACCCTGTCTCAATAAACAAACCACAAGAAAAAATGCCTTTGTCCATTTCCCCCAAAGCTTTATTCACATTTAACCAATTTTTCTGTCTCAAATTTATTAATGTAGCTTGGATGCATAGGCACAGCAGAATGATCTGTTGTATTTGAAAATTAGACATGTTTCCCTAAATATTGCATCTATTAAAAAGGCCAGATGCTGTGGTACACACCTTTAATCCCAGTATTAATCCCAGGAGACAGGCCAAGTCATATAGAGCTATATAGTGAGACTCTGCCTCAAAAGAAAGTTGTCATTTATTTGTAATTTATATATTAGCTGCCTGTTCTACTTCAAAAGACAACTTCAGAGTAAAAAATAGCGTAAGACAGTTAAAAGCAGGCAAGAAAAAAGTGGGTTTTTTGTTTGTTTGGTTGGTTGGTTGGTTGACTGATTTATTTAATTTGATTTGTTTGTTTGTGTGATTTGAGACCGGCTTTCTCCATGTAGTCCTGGCCATCTTGGAATTCATTCTGTAGACCAGGCGCACCTTGAACTCACAGAGCTCTGCCTGCCTCTGCCTCCCAAGTGCTGATATTGAAAGCATGTGCCAGCATGCCCAGCAAGCAAAACATTGTTAATATTTGAAGACCAGAGCTTTAGCAGGGAAACAGCGTGAGATGAGATGTCGCCGACTTCAACTCTGAGCTTCCTACAACAAAAGTAAAATTAGAAACAGGCTTCCACTCTAAAAATACAGGGAAAGCACAGAAGTGTGTCCAGAAATTCATGCCTTCCTATTCCTAAGCTCTGAGAATTATCACGTAATTCTCTATGTAAAAGGCACAGAGTAACCTAGCAGGATATCACAGCCTGAATTCCCTGAGGATGTCAGACTTTCATGTAGCCATTTCCACAGACCCTTTAGAAAAAGCAAGGACAAGTGCTGTCTCAGTCAAAACAGAGTTTTAGATTTGGTTTTCTTGTCCTCTGGACACCTGCTCCCTCCCCTCTCTTGTGTTCCACCCCTACCCCCTCTTCCTGGACACACATTCATTCACGATTTTCCTGCCTCCCTTCCCCACACCAACAAAACAATCCTCTGATTTTAACAAAACCCGAAATGTTGGGGTCTGGTGATCTTAACATTGGTATTTCTCAAACACAAGTTCAGTGATGCTGGTAATTTTGGTGTTGCTCACCGTGTGTTCTTGGTTTTCTTCATTTTCAGACACATGGTAAGATTCACATTCCTCCACCAGATGTGGAGGCACACGCTTGTTGTTGCAGTGTGAGAAACACTGAAACAAGAGAAACTTGAGTGTGATTCCAGCTTGGAATAGAGAGTACCATCTTGCCAAGAAAGAAAGAGAGAGGGGGGCTGGAGAGATGGCTCAGCAGTTAAGAGCACTAACTGCTCTTCCAGAAGTCCTGAGTTCAATTCCCAGCAACCACATGATGGCTCACAACCATCTGTAATGGGATCTGATGCCCTCTTCTGGTGTGTCTGAAGACAGCAACAGTGTACTCTCATTAAATAAATCTAGAGAGAGAGAGAGCGAGAGAGAGAGAGAGAGAGAGAGAGAGAGAGAGAGAGAATAAGGTTTGCAATAAATAATATGAAACCATGTGGCATTCTATGGCCAATGAAATGTGAACATCAACAATATTAGTAATATACAGAATTACCAAGTCAAGATATGTCTGGACAATTTTTGCCATAACTTTGTGTTCTTAGCAAGGGTGCTCGACATATTGCTTACTTCTGGCACATATATAGTTACATTTCAACCAAATTGAAAACAGGTTAAAGTGGACTTAATTTTTGTGCATCCCTCACCTGGGCAGCACAATTGAGCTGGCCCTGCGACTGCAGCACTGGGTGAGCTAACAGGGGCAGTGCTGGGGAGCTGGCCCTGGTGGTGTAGGTGCAGGAGAACTGACGGCTGACCAACTCAGCTACCACCCAGGCCCAGATCCAGGACTTCGAGTTGGCCCACCCCACATCCACCCCATCTATAAACTGCTGGAGCATGTGAAGGAGCTGGTCCTGCAGATCCAATGCTGCAGGATCTCCGTGACACAGGGCGACAACAGGATGTCCGAGAGGAGAACCTGTGAAGACCCAGTATTGATGGTGTAGCAGAACCAGACCAATGACTCATTGCAATGAACATTTGCAAGTAATGTGGACAGAAGAGCATGCTGGACATGCTGTGTGACACACTGTGACACACTACAGCTTCCACAGAGAGACTTTTTTTTTTCTTTTAGGAGGAGGCTGCAAGAGCAGAGAGGGTAGGTACACAGAGACAGGGAAATGAGTGGGATTGGGGTACATGATGTAAAATGCACAAAGAATCAACAAAAAGTGAAATATAAAACTTTTGTGCATCAAAGGACATTATTGGGATGGATCGATCATTCATCTCTTACCCAACTGTGAGGACCTGCGTCTGATCTCCTAGAACCCACTTTTAAAAAACAAAAACAAAACAAACAAACAAACAAAATGAGGACTGGAATAGCTCAGTGATTAAGAGCATCATCTGTACTTCCAAAGGTCCCAACTTCAGTTCCCAGCAACCACATGGTGGCTCACAACCATCTGTAATGGTGTGCATGAAGACAGGGCACACACACACACACACAATTACATGAATAAATAAATCTTCATATATAAAAAAAAAGCAAAACAAAACAAAAAGCATTGGACAGACTGGAGAGACGGCTCCGAGGTTAAAAGCAATGGATTCAGTCTTCTCAGCACTCAGTGATGGCTCACAACCATCTGTAATTCCAGTTCCCCCAGGATCTGATGCCCTCTTCTGGCTTCCATAGGCACCAGACATTCATGTAGTAAACAAACATATGTGCAGGCAATATTCATACAAATAAATGAATGAATGAATGAATCTTTAAAAATTAAAGGGGGATAGACATAGTAGTGATCATATCCCAGGGCTGGGGAGCAGAGACAGACCCATGTCTAGGCTATTATGCTACCTGGCCAGCCTAGCTTCTTTGGCAAGTTCCAGACCAGTGAGAGATCGTATCTCAAAATACAATATGCCACAGGCTAGAAAGATGGCTCCATGATTAAGAGCACTGACTGCTCTTCCAGAGGTCCTGAGTTCAAATCTCAGCAACCACGTGGTGGCTCACAACCATCTGTGATGATATCTGATGCCCTCTTCTGGAGTGTCAGCATACATGCAGGGAGAACCTTGTATACATAATAAATAAATCTCTAAAACCAAAAACAAATAAACAAACAACAAAACAATGGCCAGCTACAGTAGCACACAGCTTTCATCCTAGCAGAGGCAGGTGGATCTCTGTGACTTTGGAGCCAGCCTGGTGTGTTTTCCCTCCAGGTGTGTGTTCCCAGCCTGGAACAGGTGGGGTCTGCAGGGTCCTCTTAGAGTGTGCAGGTACACTTTATTCAGGGTGAACAAGGGCTATATATCAACCTTGGAGAGTGGGAGGGGTTTTTTCAGGGTGAACGTAAGTCATTGGCTGGAGCTTAACAGACTGGGAATGCCTCATTTGCATGGAGAGGCATCCCAGGGGTCCCTGGTGCTTGCTGGGCAGGTTCTTATGGGGGGGCGTGGCTGAACTTGTAATTTTGCCAAGGACCATGTGACCTTCCTCAGGTAGAGGGTGTGGGACTTGGGCTCCCCAGATAAGTTCAGACAGAGAAGAGGAAGCCATACTGCAAAAGGGAGTCCTCTATTTTTCAATGAGTTCAGAAAAATCCAGACATGGTAGACTGCAACCTTAAATAGCAGGGTTTCCCTGCAGCCTAGTCTATACAGAGAGGCCTTGTCTCAAAACAAAAACAAAAGGAAAACCAAGGTTGGCAGCATTCGAAGAATAATAGCTGAGGTTCTTATCTGGACTCTACATACACCTGAACACACACACACACACACACACACACACACACACACACACACACGCACGCACATACACATGCATATACACACACATACACACATATGTATATGTGCATATGTATATGTATGTATATATGTGTGTGAATGTGCATATATATGCACATATATTACACACACACACACAGGGAACCTCCTGACAAAAATAGGTAAATTGCTACAGCCAATAACAAAGGACATATGACACAGTTTTAAGATAGACAAGAGGCCTCGGGGATACATGTCATTCTTAGATCGATGTCCAGCACTCACAGCCTGGGTCTGACCTCCAATGCTTTGGGTCTTGGAGAGTGATGGAACTTTTCTCAGCCCAGATTGCGTGACTCTGGCATTTAGGGTGCTGGAGAGTCAACTGTCACCAAGAGTCAGCCTGAGACAGTGGCTCCAAGTTCCTTGTCTCAAATTAATGAAGATTCACTACACAGAAATGTATAGGTATAAGCAAACAAAAGCAAGCTTTATTAAGTAAAATTCAGGGGGCAAAAGGGAAAGAAGCACTCAGCATTGGGAGGGACACCGAGAAAGCTGTCGTTCATCAATGGCCATTTTATAATTATAGACCTGTGTGGTAGAAGCTGAACAAGGACTGAGGTAATTTCTACTGAGATTGGTTCATTCTCTGAATGTGTCTACGACTGAGGCAAGTAGGGGTGGCACACTCTGCATAGTCTCCTGGACCCCAGGGCAAATAATTGAGGACTATTCCTTTATCACTCATCCTGTTAGCAGTGACTGAAGCTCTCTGATGTCCTTCTCTTAGGTCTTTCTCTTAGTTGCTGACCTCGGCTGTCAGCTAGCTGTTAGCCTAGCCAGCATGCTACCACCCAACTTGCAGGTGTTACTGATCTCCAACCTTGCCTGGCTGGTGTCTTGCTGGCTGTTAATACAACCACGCTCTGTGTGTGTGTGTGTGTGTGTGTGTGTGTGTGTGTGTGTGTGTGTTTTCTTCTTCACATTTATATGTCCCACTGATAGTTGTCAGCATGGGTCTTTCTCCTTACTACCTACAGAAATCCAACTCCTGCCTCACCAACACCACACACATATACACACACACACACACACACACACACACAGAGAGAGAGAGAGAGAGAGAGAGAGAGAGGGAACAGGCTTAGACAATGAACACATGGAAAAATGCCCACATCATTAGTCAACAGAGAAATGCAGTTAAAAAACAAAACATACAAACACAGACAGACAGGAGACACTGGAGAAGAACTGAAGTAATTGGAACCCTTCATGGCTAGTAGGAATGTACAATGTCTAGCCACTGCAGAATGTACTTTGCGAATTTCTCTAAATGTTAAGCACAGAGTTATCTTGCAACTTAGCAATTGCATCTCTAGCTATATGCTCAAGAAGATTGAAAACACAAATCCACGCAAAATGTATACATGCGTGTTCATTAGCTGTGTTATTTATGTCCCAAAAGTAGAGAAAACTATCCAAATGTCTGTCCATCAATAAATAAAACGTGGTATTTTCATACAGTGGAATATTATGCAGCAACAGAAAAGGAATGGAATTCTGTTATATACTATAACCTGAGTGAGTCTTTGAACTAGTGTGGTAGGTCAGGGAAGTCATGGATGAGGAACCATCATCCACAACAGGTAAATGCACAGTGTGACAAGAGCCCCTTCGTGACTGCCAGGAACTAATTCGAAGTGGGAATCCTGCTAATAATGACAGGGTTTCTGTCTGAGGTGATTAAGGCATGATGGAATTAGTAAGGGTGACTCTATAACATGTAAATACAGCAAAACCCATGTGGTTGTGTGCCTTAAAACGTCACGCTGTAATGACATGTAAATTATATCTCAATTTGATATTTTCTCAAAGAATCCCCAAGACTGAGCTGGAGACAGGGCTCAGTGGTAGAGCATGCACAAGGCCACTGGGGTTTGATACCTGGCGTCAACAAGAGAGGACTGGAGAGATGGGCCTGTGAGTGAAATGCTTGCTGTACAAGTATAAGGGCCCCAGCTTAAATCCCCAGCAGAGACATCAAAGGTGGGAGTGGCAGTATAGCAGTGTGCATCTGTAACCCCAAGACTGGAAGGTGGAAATAGAATGGTCTAGTCAGCTTCAGTGAATGATCCTGCCTCAAAAATATGGTGGACATCTACAGAGGAAGACACCTGACCTTGACCTACCTTGACCTATGAATTCCACAACACACACACACACACACACACACACACACACACACTTTATCTGAGAATAGTAGGCTAAGGCAAAAAAGATCAGGCATTCAAACCCATTCATGGCTACCTAGCAAGATATCTCAAAATTCTAAAACTCCATCTGGAGAGATGGCTTAGCATTTAGGAGCGCTGGCTGCTCTCCTGAAGGACCCAGGTTCAATTCCCAGCACACCTGTCTCTAACAGTTCTAGGGCATCATACACCCTTACACAGATATGCATGCAGGCAAAACACTAATGCACTTTAAAAATGAGATGAAAAAAATTAATTCTAAAAACAAAACGCAAACCAAAAGAAAACGGATCCACAAAGCAAAATAGAACCTTTCCAGCCTAGTTCACCATATGAACTCAAATAGTAAAACCCCTGCAACTTCTATTGAGTAATTAAAGACTACCCTTTTAATTTTAGTTTTAATTTATTTATTTATTAATTATTGTGGGAGTTGAGGAATATGTATATGTGTGGGTGAAGTCAGAGTTGGTTCTCTCCTATCAAATGGGTTCTGGGAATCGAACTCAGATCATCAAACTTGACAGCAGATGCCTTTACCCACTGACCCATCTTGTCCGTCCTACAGACGTCTCTTAAACACAACAAATTTGTCTGGATCCCAAAGCCCATTTAAGCTATTTCCATTATTATCTTACTTAAGTATATGTAAATACAAATTTTAGGTTAAGGTTCTATATAGCAAGCAACTATACAGTCAAAATAAGCTTGGAAATTAAGAATATTCAAAACTATAAAAAATCAAGTTAAAAAACATTAAGTTGACAAGGGAGATGGTGTTGTTTTCTGAAATTGCACCATGCTTGGGTAGACACTTACAGCTGTGGCATAGTCTCTCCTGTCTGACTTGCAAATAGTGTCTTGTCCGTGACACCTCAACTGTTCAAATTCCTGCAACGTCTTTGTTCACCTGCTCTCTCCACCCAGCACAAATGCATCTCATAAACCTCTGCCCTAGAAATTCTGATCTGTATCAACACAAAGTCATGAACTCTGGACAAAGATATATGTCAGGACTCGTTCATAAAGTTACCTTTATGGTACCTAAAATCACTTAGATTACCCAGAATATATTTATAACAGTTTTTTTCCTGCCCCCCCAAAAAAAGGCATTTTGTATTTTACTCTCTAGCAAAAACTCATGTCTCTCAGTAGCCTGTAACGTTTCCTTTAGCCTTGATTGCACATCCACCACAGACCAAAGAGCACATCACAAGTCTAGTCTAGTACTTTCGGAGCTTCGTGGGGAGGGATGACTCACAGGCAACTGCAGCACAGAAAGATCCAGCCCAGCATGTAGCATGCAGCATGCATGAGAACCCCTGCATGCTACATCTCTCCCCACCCACTGAAGGGGCTCTCCTCGTATTAGTTACATTACCTTGGAGAAGGGACTTATGAACCTTGAAACTTTCTGGGCTTTTTGAGCCTTCCAAGTTTCCATACTTCCCTGAGTCTTAGGAGTGTCCGCCCTCCAGGAGGGAACGCTTCAACACAGAAGAAACGGCTGCACAACACTAAGAATGCATCTGTTGACCCCTGAGCTTCCAGGGATCCCAGGCTGAGAAACAGTGCTATATAGTTTGAATCACCAGCTTTCAGATTTGTGCCTGCATCCAAATCAGGTAGGAAGGCTTGTTAAAACACAGAGTTCTGGGTCCCTGCTTCAGAGCTCTTAATTCAGAGGTAAGGCAAGAGTTTGCCTTTGTAACAATTCCCTGACTTAGACCGAGGCTGCCACACTGGGAACCACTACTTGAGAACCACTGCCTTCTGTCTTTCAAAAGCTCTCTCTTTCTCTCTCTCTCTCTCTCTCTCTCCCCCCCCTTCCCTCCCTCCCTCCCTCTCTCCCTCCCACATGCAAAAACTAATGAGCCTTTCTTAGCTTCTCCTGAAGAGTGTGCCCAGAGGTAGTACGGGGGAAATTCTCATTAATAAACCTTCCTGATCCATTCACCTCTAGTCAAAGGTTTCTATAGCAACCCAGGCTCCAGCACAAGGATCAGGCCACATTTTCACCAACTGCAGCCGGACGAGTGGAAAATAAGTAACCCCTTGTGATCGACCAAGAAAATGAGGAATAATCAAGACTAGCACCAGGACCTGATTGGAATTAATTCCCTGAGATTTAGGTCCATGGAATACCAGGCACCCGCCCCACTAGAGATTACTTGAGGTTCAAAGCAACCTTTTCATGGCACTATCTTCATTGTAGATGTTCCATGCATGAGGATATTTTTCCTTCCTTCTTTTTAATTGTTTCATACTCTATCTGCAAGGCCATATGGAATATGGTAAGACTATGAACTCCGAGGAGACCGTATTCTGAATAGCGGTTCTGTCCATCGGTACTTGCCACAGCCTGGGGTAGTTATTTAACCTACAGAAGCCTCAACTGCCTTCCTCATTGGCCTACAAAAGTACCAACTCTAGCCTGGATACCGAAACCTAACCAAGAAGTAGGAACTACTTTTAAGCATTTCCATAGTGAAAGTTCCACAGTTCCACAAATGAAAAGGGAGTTGAAGTAGAAGCTTCTGCCATCCTTCTGGAGGAAGACAAAGAGATGGAATTATAGAGTCCAGGGTCACCTGGGTCTCTGGAGGCCAATGAGGTAGATACTCTCCCAACAGCCTCCTAGAACAGGGATGGGATTCTCTCATTTACACACACACACACACACATCACATATATATATATATATATATATATACATCTTATATACACATGTACATATACACATATACATACATATATATACACTTAAACATGTGCATATATATATGTACTTGCATACATATTATACATATACATATACACACATATATGCATATACACACACATACATACATATACACACATATACATCTGCATATACATGTACACATACATACACATGTACAAACACACATATACGAACACACCACAATAAGTGTGAACACCCCTTTAACTAGACTACTTCCTTCCACTGTCCAGCCCCATGGGGCCATGCACTATGGATTGGCCCCCCTGTGCTGTAACTTAGGGGCTACATACATTTGAGGATGAGGACCCCAGAAGAGCCCAGGGCCACTAGGAAAAGTGGTGCGTGCAAGTCCTGGGCTGCTGCAGGATCTTTCTTTTTTCTTTCTTTTTTTTTCTCCCTCTGATGTTCAGGCCCCTCTTCCTCAGACCCCTGACAGTTCCTCCGCTCCTCATGGCGTCTCTTTGTCCTCCCACTCTCTCTGTCACGCTGTTCTTCCCTCCCATTTCCTCGCCCACACTCAGAGGCAGACAGCAAGTTGGCTGGCCTCCCGAACAAGACAAGGCGCTCTGTGCAATCCTGGGGATGGGGTCGTACAATTCAGCTGCGAGATCCAGTCATTTCCTCTTCTACCTGAGAGCTCTGTCTCCACACACAGGCAGGTCCACCTGTCAATGCGACACCAATTCGACAATTCAACAGGACACACCAGCTCTGTGCACTGTAGCTCTCTGTGTCCAGACCCCTCATCGTTGGCCTCCTTAGAACTATGTAGATTTTTTTTTTCCCAGAGTCCCCTCTTTCCAACACTCAGGGCTGCAACTACTTATCTGAAGAAGGAACAGCTAAAAAGTAGCTTCTGAGTCCTCTCCCTCCCGGTTATTTGTCAACACCGGCACTGTCTGCATTCCCATATGGCTACTTCCTGGACACCTCTTCGGCCTGTGTTTCAGCCAGCCAGCCAGCCAAATAGCTCAAAATGCTGGCAACCTGGTCCAAAGTGAGTTTCTATTAAACTACTGAGAAACTTCAGGAACAAAAGACTCCTTCGCTTATCATAGGAGCGGTGCAGGGTATATTGTCAAATTCAATCCTACTTACAGGTAAGTTATTTGTAAATTCAAGCAAATCGGAACTTCATAAGCACAATTAAGGCAAGAAAAATCTTTTTTTTTTTTTTTATCACAAAGGGCCTGTGGGAAAACCTTGTAACAATTTGTACTGCCAGGAGTATAAAAGAATCTTTTCTCTCAGGATGTCTTTGACAAGTGGAATCCAGATGTGAACTCGAGTCCACACCTGGTCAACATAGGCTGGTCATATGAAGCACCACGGACCTGTGTGTGTGTGTGTGTGTGTGTGTGTGTGTGTGTGTGTGTGTGTGTGTGTGTGCCGGCACGTGCGTGTGTAGACCAGAGGACAATCTTGAGGTATCTCCGGCACAGACACCTTTTTTTTTCTTTTTTTTAAGATAAGGTCTCTTACTGGCCATGTTTTTTACTTGCCAAGTAGGCTAGGCTGAATTGTCAGCCGGCCCCAGGGACGCCTCTGCCTCTGCCTACCCAGCACCGAGATTACAACCCCGAGTCATGCCTGACATTTCCCATGGGTCTGGGGATTGAATTCAGCGCCTCATGCTTTCATGGTGAGGAGTCTACCATCTCCACAGTCTGGGTTAGACCCTTTAAGCAGTCTTGCTTTAGCACGGCTTATCAAAGTGTGGTCCAGCCCCTTCGGGGAACCAGCCAGAAATGTCATGTTCTCAGGCTCTGTCCCATACTCTGTGCTGAAAGTCAGGGCCTAGGGGATCATGGGAGCCAGAGCCGAGCTGCGTGGACTTAGCAAGACTCGGGCGTTTCTGTTGCATACTAAACTTTGTGAACCACCGGCCTGTGATGTCAACACGAATTCCCCTATGGGTGATTATGGTATGTGTGTGATTCGAGAATCACTGAGCTGTGGAAATCCACACTGAACTAAATTACCGACTTCATTCCCCCCTAATAATCTAAATTTGGATTTAGATCTCAGACCTCCTCAGAATCTAGACTCTTCCAGCTTCCTAGCACTGATTCATTATGAAGCACTCTCTATACAGGAAGGCTTTTTACCATTAAGGGAGAGTGATTTGCAGTTTGAGTACAATAGGAATTGGAACGTAAAGTAGCATTGTCTCACTCGAGCGAGCTGGTTCCCTTCCACCAAACTGTCATTTTCCATTTGGAGGGTAAGGAAGGTTGTGTACCTGTTCCAAGCACGCCACACTCTGCTAGTAAATGCATCTTTCCTGTAATTGACTGAGCGTGTACAAGTGCCCTTCTGTGCCCACTAAGAAATAGCAGGGCCCGACATGGGAGTGAAACCCTATTTCCGTGTTCTTTTTTTTTCTTTCCTACCCTGTAAAAGCCCTTCATCCCTTCCAAGAAGAGGGGAGTCTTGGCAAAGAGGGAGGTTTTTTTCTCCAGGGTGACAAAAAGCACTTTCTCTCTACTCTTTTGTTGTGCTGTTACATTTGAAACCCTTTGCCCTGAGAACAATAAACTGCAGAGTTACTTTATTCTCATGCTTTCTACCCACTCTTGCTCCTACCCTTAGGATAATGGGCCGCCATTTTAACACCAGAGAACAGGTAGCCCCAGTGAATTCGAGTTGAATGTGACTCAGTCGGGCCTATAAGCACTAGGTTCTTAGCCGGGCTGCTCTGAGAGGCTCAATTTAAAGCCGTGTGGCACTCCAGTTAAGGCTGGCAAGCAGGAAATGGACTCCCACATCAATAGAATGCTAACCACCCTGGTGGGCATACAACTCTGTAGGTAATTTGGAAAATCTAGCAAGTCGGTGAAGATGAATAAATAGGAGAGACCAGCCAATTTCCTTCTTCCTTTTTATGAAGACTTTGATTGTAGGCCATAATCTTCCTCCCATCACTAATGAATAAAACCAGGGGACGGGGGAGTTTTAAATATGTGGTAGTGCTAAATAATCCACAGCTAAATGCATGGTGGGGGCGTGAAGGGTGTGCATCCTCCTGTGGGACAGAGTGAGGGCTGGCAGAGTGCAACGGAGCACTCTCTACACATAGTCAGAAAGGAAGGCTGGGGGTGGGTTGGAGGCGGGTCTTCTCTTGCTCTTAGCCAGAAATATTGGATGTCTTTAAACATGGCTTCCTAGGACATAAAAACCAGACATAAAGCCCTAGCCTCGAGTAAAATGAAGGTCTGCTACTTAGCCTGATAATTAGATTATTGTAGACAGCCAATCTGGCCAAATCATGTCCCAAAGTTAATGTTTCCCCTTGTAATCATCTGATGACTGTCTACATACTGCCTTCAGAAGAACTACGTAATTGCTGAGAGAGCAGCCCGATGTATGGAGAAGCTAGGCCATGAATTGGGGGTGGGGTTCCTTCCTGCTACCCCTCTCCCCGCCATCTGTTATGACTTACACTTCCCATCTCCCTGTCAGGACTTATGAAGAAGTCTAGAGGATGGACCTCTGAGCCTATGACTTAGAGAATCTATTTGGAATGTTTCAAGCCTGGCTTTCTTTTTAACTGACATTCATCTTGAATGGCTTCATATATTCCACCCAAAACACTCATCTTAAAGGCTCCAGAGAATACAAAGAAACCTGAGACCTAAAGTCTGATGTTTTCAAAATGTCATATTTAACCCTTTTGCTCTACTCCACTGCCCTGTGCCTGGGGGTTACATAACTGTCTCCAAGTGATTTGCCAAGGTCAAAGTCTAAAAGTTAAAGATTACCTAGAACTCAGGTCTTCTGTGTTCCTGTGTCTTTGAGACTAAGCTGAACTATTTAACAAGAATCAAGTACCTGGCCAGGTGTGGTGGCCCATGTTTATAAACCCAGTATCCAGGAGGCTGAAGCAAGAAGACTATTGCAAGTTAGGGCCCAGCCTGCATTATATATTGAGTTCCAGGCCAGGAAGAGACTGTGTAAACAAAGAAACTAAAAGAATGTGCTAATAAAGATAAGAATACGGAAGTACCTCTGTAGCAAGGTAGGGATTGAGACAGGCCGCAGTCTAGGTTTGGCACGTGCATTTTTAAGGTTTATGTCTCTGATTACTTCATAGCTGGTCATGAGGGCAGAATCTCAGCAGCTGAGAAGCAAAGGCAGGGATAGTTTGAGTTTTAAGTCAGCCTGGGTTACAAAGCAAGTCTTTCTTAAGAAAAACCCCCAAGGGTTAGTGGTACAGCTCAAAGCTTAGGGCACTTGTCCACCATGTGCAAGGCTCTATGGGTCAAGCCCCCGGACCAAAATACAATCAATCAACCAATCAATCAATAACAAATGTCTAAGCAGGACATTGTTCCACCCAGCACCCACTCTGCCCTCAGGCATCCTTAAGAATGACAAGTGAGGATTTCTGCCTCCGCCAGATGACAAGAAAGGATGATGACATTTGAAGAGCTTCTCAGAGCCCAAGATGATACTTAACATGTCTGGGACAAGACCTGGGGAAATACTTCTAGCTGGAATAAAGAAATGAGACTACTTCAGGGCACTGTGAAGATCAGTCGCATCAAGAGGGGCAGTAAGGATGTCCCACCCTAGCTCCACGGTTTGGCTTGACAATTGGAACAAATTACTAATCCAGAATTTTTATATGTCACTTAGAATGCATTTAGTTGCAAGAAACAGGGAGGGAAAAAAGACAGTCTCATAAAGGAAGTCGGGGATTTGATTTGGCAAGTCAAGTGGGCAGTCAATGACTCTGATCCCAAGACTGAGTCTTCAAAGGGATTTGGGAGGAACTTTTTAAGACTTAGCCTGAGAAAACTCAAAATGCCATTTCTGCAACAGTCAAGAAAGTCTCTAAAACAATTCTGAATTCAAGGAAAGTAGACCCCACTTCTTTTCTCATTTCTTTTAAATTGTTTTTTTCAAGACAGGGTTTCCCTGTGTGGCTCGGGCTGTCCGGAAACTTACTCTATAAACTAGGCTAGCCCCAAACGCCTGCCTCTGCCTCCCGAGTCCTGGGATTAAAAGAAAGTGCCACCTGACTAGATGTCACTTCTTAAGGAAAAGGGTAACCAATATGTACATGAGAGGCAGAAACTTTGGTGACCATGAAGCATGTCTTACTTAGGGTTTCTATTGCTGTGAAGAGACACTATGACCAAGGCAACTCTTATAAAGGAAAACATGTAATTGGGGCTGGCTTACATTTTCAGAGGTTCAGCCCATTATTATCGTGGCAGGAAGCACAGGAGTTTCCTGCTGGCAGCTGGGAGAAGGGTTTCTTCCACACTGGGTGGAACCAGTGGAATAGGCCACACCTATTCCAACAAGGCCACACCTCCTAATAGCGCCAGTTCCTATGGTCCAAGCATATTCAAACCACACCTGAAATGACCAAACTCTACAGAGGCAGACCTCTCTCTAGCTCTCACAAGCAAATTCTTGGTCTTGGAGACTCTGCTAGCCTGCTAGTCCCACCTCAGCCATTACTATTTGTGATTGCTTAGTGCATCGATCAACCCAGTTTATGATCTCTTCACTCACCCCGTCCCAGCTTTCCTGGGAAGCCCTGCTCAAATCTCTGCTGGCTTCAAGCTCCTCCAACCCTCTTCCATTCCTGCCCAAGCCTTTCCCATGGAGTTCATTTCCCTGGGTAATTGATGCACCATCCATGGTGCTGGGGAAAATGGACACAGACAATCAAGTCTACTCCTTATTCACTAGATTCGCTTTTTGTAGCAGTTAGGGATAAAGTTCTATACTAGAGTGCTTGCCTGTTGATCGTGAAGCCCAGAGTTCGATTCCCAGACTAAAATAACTTAATTTGTAAACAAGCACTGCCACAAGGGTGAGTGGAGGTTCATGGGAAAGGTTGGTGAGCTCCAGAAAAATCCTCACACTTCAAAGAGAAAGACATTTGATTCTGTCTTCTCAGATGATAGCTCAGCGCTCTTGGCCTTCACAGTCCCCTGCCCTGTGCGGGTGTTTCCCTCTGATTTAGCATCTCAGGCCCAGTGTTTTAAGACCGTTTAGCAGGAGTATGGAATGGAAGCTGCTATGTCAGGCACCTCATTCCTTGCTACCATGACAAAGCATCCAGCCAGTGTCCTGTGCTCCCCATCTTCCATGAGCATCTTTGGAACAAGGGTCAGCTACCAACAAGACTACAACCCCTTCCTTCTTTGGGCTTCTTGATAATATCTTTTTTTTTCTCCTTTGAAAATCACCAGTTCCAGGGTCTGGAGAGATGGCTCAGCAATTAAGAGCACTGGCTACTCTTCCAAAGGTCCTGAGTTCAGTTCCCAGCAACTACATGGTGGCTCACAGCCATCTCTATTGGGATCTGATGCCCTCTTCTGGCATTCAGGTCTACATATAAATAGAGCACTCATATACATTAAATTAAAGAAAGAAAGAAAGAAAGAAAGAAAGAAAGAAAGAAAGAAAGAAAGAAGAAAGCTGCCATCTCAGAAGAGAAAATCTGCCACTCCCATACCCACTTTTAATTCTGTTTTTACAATGTGAGTGTCTTAAATGGGTTACCTTGCTCTCTCAGTCTTGGCTCTCTGTATTGATTCTCCACTCAAAAAAACAAAAAAAGAAACATTAACCCATGGAAGCATCACCCACATGGAGTTCCTTGAAGCTTTGACTTTTCAGACGTGAATACATTCCTAATGAGTATCAATACCTGGAAAAAGAGACCCAGTCTCCACTGACTGGAGACATCCTGTCCCTCTGTGATGGTCAGTCTCTTTCCCACTTCACTAGGATTTAGAAACACATCTGGGTGACTGGGTTTAGGAGACCCAGACCCTCTCCCTCTCCCTCTCCCTCTCCCTCTCCCTCTCCCTCTCCCTCTCCCTCTCCCTCTCCCTCTCTCTCTCTCTCTCTCTCTCTCTCTCTATCTCTATCTCTCTCTCTCTCAGTTATTTTGAGACAGGGTCTCTCTATGGCAGTGGTTCTCAACCTTCCTAATGCTGTAACCCTTTAATACAACTCCTTGTGTTCTGGTGACTCACAACCATAAAATTATTGCCAGAGGCGACCCCTGTAAAAGGGTCATTTGACACCAAAGGGGTTGTGACCCACAGGTTGAGAGCCACTGTTTATGTAGTCATGCCTGTCCTAGAATTCACTCTGTAGATTGGGCTGCCCTTGAATTCACAGATATCCACCTGCCTCTGCCTCCCAGTGCTGGGATTAAGAGTGTATGCCTCCACACCTACCTGGACTCTACTCTCAAACCATAAATCCGAACAAACATTTCTTCCTTACATTGCTTTCATCAAGATGAGTATCACAGCAACCAGTAGAAGTAACTAGTATACCATCTAACTCAACTCCTTCCTAGTGAGCTGAGGTCTAGTTGCCAAACTCTTCATGAGCCTCAGTAAGGAAAGTACTACAATCACCCATGTTATTTCCCCCGGTGAAGAAAGAAAATGGTACGGGCAGTGGTGGTGCATGCCTTTAATCTCAGCACTTAGGAGGCAGAGGCAGGTGGATTTCTGAGTTCAAGGCCAGCCTGGTCTACAGAGTAAGATCCAGGACAGCCAGGACTACACAGAGAAACCCTGTCTCAAAAAACAAACAAACAAACAAACAAAAAAATAAGATTTAAGAAAGCAAATGGTAGGTCCCCTTCCCCTCCAGATCATTGAAGGCAGAGTAGAAGAGAGGCAGGTGAAAAAGAAAATCAGGTTGCAAAGTAGGAATGAAAGGGGGTCCTTGAGCATGCCCATGTGGCTACACCTGAGGCTATGCCTACTGTGAGCTCTGCAAACGCTATCTCCCTCTCGTCCATGAATTCACCCCCATGGAAGATGTCACTCGAAGCATCAATATCCTCAAACAAATCATATGGAACTCCCCGTTAGAATGCAGAAGCAGGACAGGATTGGAGAAGGACATTGGGTTGTGTGTCTGGTTCTAACCTGCTTACAGCAGTGAGTCTGTTCCACAGAGCAACAATGGGAGATGCGGTGAAGAGCTACGGAACTCCCAGTGGTAGAAACACTTGTCTGTGAAATTGTGCAGAGATCACATGACCTCAGGGCAGGTTCCTGAGGTCACACGTGCACCCTCATCCATCAGCCTCCGTGCCCCAACGCTTTGTTTACCAAGGTGGGAAGCTCAAGGGAAGAGGGTGATATAAAGACCCAAGCAGCTGCTAGCAGACTGCATGGCTATTACACAGCTGTCTAGACTTCAACCCCTTGAGTTACAATGAAGCAGATGGCCAGAGCTCACAGAACCACCCACCAACACGGTCTTCTCAGACAACTTTTTTTTTTGGGGGGGGGGGAGAACCACTGTACAAGCCAAAAGAGTTTGATAATCACCAAGCAATTTCCACGCTATTATCTATCAAGTCACTATAGCTCCTGACAACTGGCTAACTCTCAAACCCAGCATAATCCAGACCCCCCCCCCTTTGAAAATGTGCCTGTTAAGCAAAAGCTTACAAGAAGTGAAAAAGTCAGGAGCTCTAGGGATATCTGTGCAAGGAGCCTTCCACAACAGGGGACAACCAGGCAAAAGGAACCAGGTGGATTTCCTTTCTGACACTGTGGAGTGCCATTCCCGTATCTTAATCATACTCTTAAGTATCTTCAGAGGCCAGAGTGAGGCAGAAGCTGGCAAGCAAGCTAGAGCAGAGCCCTAAAAAGGAAAAGCTCAAAAGAAGTGAGAGTTAGCCGCAGGGATGGGTGGACGTAGGTTTCTCAGCCAGACCTCCTCACCCACTCTGCAGCTTACGTGGTTTCTGGGCATCATAACTCCAATCCTCACGCTTGTATGGCAAGTGCTTTAACCACGGAGCCATCTCCCCGGCCCCTCTCCTCTTTAACGGCCCATCCCTCACCCAAAACAAATAAACAGATGAGGTGATCTGGCACCATTATGTATAACTGAGCACACAGCCACAAGAATTGTTATCTCTCAGGTAATTGTGTTTCCCTAACTTTGATAACTATCATTATTCTATCATCATAGACTACTTACACAGAACTCTGTGCCAAGCGCTATTCAAAGCACTATCCATGTACAAACACAACTAGCTGTGCTACCCTGTGAGACAGCTCCCAACTGTCTGTCACTCCAGTTCCAGGAGATCTCACACAGACATACATGCAAGCAAAACACCAATGCTCATAAAATAAAAATGAATGCATCATCTTAAAAAGAAAAGAAAGAAGCATGTGTAATATATATATATATATATATATCTTCATTTGTAGAATGTGTTTCTATTTTCAACCTGTCTCCAATAGCACTCAAAATTATTTGATCACTGGGTATGAATGAGATTAATTGAATTGCAAGTTTTATTTAATTATGACAACAATTTGTTTAAAAGAAGGGTAGGTTTTTCCTGTTTATTCTGCAGCAAATATTGCTGCTCAAAACTTTCCAAGTGTAAAAGTACTATTTAACAGTCAAGAAGTAAAGATTGATGACCGGTTCAAGGCCCTGGCAACTTTGCAAAATGCCACCTCTCAGTTATAAAATGCAAGCTAAAACTATTTATTAAGTTATAAAAACCAAGCCACAGAGTGTGTCCTGATTCAAGAGTCTGTTACTACTTTAGTGACACAAAACAGAGAAGCAGACAGACCTCAATGTTACCAAACTCAGTCACATTCTTACTTCAAAAGGAAAACTGTTAAGCCGTCCTTTGCAACAAGGCAAATCCAGTTCCACATGCTCATTAAAATGTTCATTAAGATTTCCTTTGGGGCCATGTTGGGGAAATGACTCAATGAATGGCTAAGAATACTAGCTGGGGGCTGGAGAGACGGCTCAGCAGTTAAGAGCACTGGCTGCTCTTCCAGAGGTCCTGAGTTCAAGTTCCAGCAACCACATGGTGGCTCACAACCATCTGTAGTGGGATCTGATGCCCTCTTCTGGTGTGTCTGAAGACAGCTACAGTCTGAAGATGAGCCACAGTGTAATCTTATACATAAAATAATCACTAATTTTTTTAAAAAGTTCTTCCAGAGGAAGTGTTCCCAGGACCCACATGGCAGCTCATCACCCTCTATAACCAGGTCCAGAGGATCTGACATCCTCTTCTGGCCTCTGAAGACACTGTATAGGTCTGGTGCACAGACATACATGCAGACAAAACTCCATACAAAGAAAATAAAAATAAATAAAATCTATTTTAAAAAATGTATATATATATGCATATATATACATATATACATATACATATGTACATATATAATGTGTGTATATATACATATACACACACATATATATACATATATACATACACACACACACACACATATATATATATATAGTTGACAGTGTGTGGGATCTGTCTCCAAGTAGCCATTGTATGAATGGACATTTAACGTTAATCTAATTAATTTTTAACTTACCTTTTCAGCACAGTTATTGATTCATTTTCAGTCTTTGAAATAAAGACCTTCTTCCAGGCTGATGGCCAGCTAGATGGACCCATCAGTAAGATGGGGTCCTGTTCACTGCCCTGGACTCTCCGGATGCAGCTTGTCTCTCCTTTCCTGGCCAGGAGGATAGCTCTAAGGTGAACTGTCATCGTTCTGCTGCTGCTCAGTTCAGTTTTATAACCTTGGAACAGAGGCTTTTCCTATGGGCGTTCCAGCTGCTAGCGTGTGCGTGTTGAGCATCTCCCAAAGGCTCCCTGTGCTAACCGCCAGAGTGGGGTTGTTGGTAGAGGCCAGAGCCTGTAGAAGGTAAGGCCTACTGGGAATTCCTTAAGTTGTTTGGGGGCATGCTCTCAAAGGAGGCTATGGAATCCTAGCCCCACCCCCACCTCTCACAGGGACATGAATGCTCTCTCTTGTTCTCTCTCTCTCTCTCTCATCCATGAAATGGACTGTTCTTTACCATACACTCCTTCCATGATTTGCTTCTTCCTAAAACAGCAGGACAAATTGATCTTGGATTAAAACTTTCAAAACCATGAGCCCATCGTTTTTTGTTTTTTTTTTTTTAATAACTTGCTTATCTCAAGTCTTTTGTTATAGTCACAGGAGGCTCGCATACCAGCTAACCTTGGAGTTAAGTTCATCAGCCTCAGTCCGTGGGTACCAGAACAACAATGCCATAGCAGCATGCTCATTCGTCCCCTGTTCGAAAACTATCTGTGAGCTGTGGTCAAGGACTATGCTGAGTACCCACTGCCTAATGAAGAGTGGACTGCCTGGCTTTAACTGCTTTCAGAACAATGCCAAGTGGCCGTCTTAGTTCAGTAGGCTCCATATCAGTCTCCTACTCCGAAGGACAGTACCAAGCACTTGCAGAATGGTATGTTTTGTTGCTCCTCCTGATTCCATCATGACCTAGGAAAGCACCTCTCTCGGAAAGTAGTATTTTTTGTAGAAGCAATATATATCAAAATTGTGATTTTCACATGAAAATCACAATGATTTTCATGAAATCATATCATGAAAAAAAATTAGTAAACTAAGCCAATAAACTATCTCATGAGTTTTCCCATCAGGTCAAACTTACTATATTTATATTTACTGCCAGACAAGTGAAGATACCAAAGAAGTAACAAACGTTCAACAGCGAGGTTTCATTTGAGAGAACTGAATCTTCTTCTTCTTCTTCTTCTTCTTCTTCTTCTTCTTCTTCTTCTTCTTCTTCTTCTTCTTCTTCTTCTTCTTCTTCCTCCTCCTCCTCCTCCTCCTCCTCCTCCTCTTCTTCTTTTCTTTTTTTTTTTTTGGGGTGGGGTGACCCAATAACTGACCATCACGGTTTGGGATCATCGGTGGAAATGCCACTACATTCTTTACTCAGCAGATGGCCTCTGAGGGGCTGAGGTGGGAGGGGAAGGTCACACTTGTTAAAGGGTGACACCTACTGGTAGGACAGCACACCGTGTCTCGGTTCTACTAGCCCAGCAATCACAATGCACAGGTATGGTGGGAGAGAGTTTTTGTTCCCTAGCATCCTAACCCTCTCCCAACGTGAGTGGCCTGCTCTCCAATAAGATATCCCAACTTCTAACACAGAAACAAAAGCTGAGAATCTCTGCTTTCCCTATCTCAGCTCACTAAACAGAATCGCCAATGATTTTGAATCTCGAGAAGCTCCTCCAAGAAAGATTGGGAGTGCGGAAGCACACTGGTGGCAGAATCCAGCGATGATGTCTGGCCAAGCCAAAAATGTTCCGATCTGATTATTTCTACTGTATGCCACACACCCCTACACACACACACACACACACACACACACACACACACATGCACACACACACTTCCTGCTTCTGCTTCTGCACATATGCTGTGAATTCTGACTACCCACGATCTTTCCTATAATCTGCTTCTCCATTTGAAATAGCAGAGAGCATTTCTGCTGGTTAGAACCAGTGACTCTAGCGGGAACATTGTCAAACATTTGAGTGGCAAGCACCGTGTGACAACACCACATGTCTCAGTTGGTCCTCCCTCCCAAATATTTCCCTTGGCAAAAATGGCCAGAAACGAGGCAAAAAAAAAAAAAAAAAAAAAAAAAAAAAAAAAGACTTAACCTGGTTGAGTCACACAACTAGCTTGTCAGAACCAGAGAACAAACTCAGCCAGTCTGATGCTGTAATTGATTCTCCTAAACAATTCACAAAGCTTTTGGTTTTTGTTTTTTTAAAGCGAGGAACTTGGGAAAGCATGAGAGTCCTAAAGTCTGTGAGCACACAGCTGGTTCCAACAGAGAGAAGGCTTGCAGCTTTGTGCAGAAACTGCAATACTGAGGTGACCCTAGACACAATTTCACCATGAGGCTAGAGAGACTCACGCATCTTTCACTGGCAAGGGACTCTTTCCAAGTCCTAAACTGCATTTTGTGTGCATGAATGTAAATCTGTCTTGTTAAGAAAGACCATCCCCTACGGGGCAAAAGCCTGCATCCACCCCTAGACGAAGTCATGCATGGATCAGATTAGACTCAAGTTCCAGATTTGAAACTCAAGCAGGAAGTCCCTACAAAGACACAGACCTACGAGAATATGGACTTGGTTTAGTTGCTTATTTATCCACTTAGCTATTTGGGTTTTTAAAGATTTATTTATCTTTATTTTATGTTTTGCCTGAATGTATGTCTGTACACCACATGCATTAGATTCTCTGGAACAGGAGTGACAGACAGCTGTGAACTGCCACACGGGTGCGAGGAAAGAAACCCAGGTGTTCCGCTAGAGCAGCCAGGGCTCTTAGTTGCCCAGCCCATAGTTACTTGGGTTTTTTTCTTTTTTTGTTTGTTTGTTTGTTTGTTTTTTGATACTGGGTCTTGCCCAGCTCAAGCTAGTTTCAACCCCTCTTTATAGCTGAGGTTGGCCTTGAACTCCAACTTTCTTCCTCATACACCCCAAGGTCTGGGGTTGCAGGCATGGCCACTACGTCCATCTTTTTTAGAAGGTGACTTTAAAAAAAAAAAAACACAAACAAGCCAGACATAATTGCCACACCTGTAATATCCCAGCCTTCAGAAGCTGAGACAAGAAGGCAGTTGGGAGTTCAAGAACAGCCTGTGTTGGTGTAAAGTATGTTCCAGGCTAATCTGAGACACACCATGAAAGCCTATCTCAAAAAAGACAACAAAGGGGCTGGAGAGACGGCTCAGTGGTTAAGAGCATTGGCTGCTCTTACAGAGGACCCAGGTTCAATTCCCAGCACCTATAAGTCAGTTCACAATTATCTGTAACTCCTGTTCCAGCAAATCTAATGCACTGTTCTGGCCTTCACAGGCAACAGGCACATACACACATATTTGTTACACATATATATATGCAGGCAGAACATTCATACACATAAGATAAAAATAAATCACAGGGGAAGTGGAATCAACAAAAGGAAAAAAACAAACCAATAACCTTGACCGCCACCGTAGCGCTCTGGTGCCCACCCTGGGGGAGCAGGGTAGTTTAGAGTGACTTCTCATTAATTCAGGCAGGTCTCAGGACACACTCCTGTGGTTTTAAGGACCATTCACTAAAGACAGAGCATCTTGTTCCTCTTAAGTAACAGGCACTGAATATAAGTCCCGGTTGTCAGGCCCTCCCTGGAGAATCGGGCAGATGTGTCCCTGACTCCGAGGAAGAGCAGTATCCAAACTTCATCTGGACAACAAGGAGGACCCGCTTCAAAAGATGTGATAAGCTGCTGGCGTATGCATCTCGAATCTCAATTCCATAACAACACTACTTATCTTGAATACCAAGCGTTTGAGTGCCAGTCTACTACAATTTATTGTACACAAGGTGAGTGTCTTACATCTTACCCTGGCACATAGCCCTTACTAGATATGCAAAGGCTGGGGTTTCCCCTCAAAATAACAATAACTGATACAGCCATTTGTCTAGAGAGCCAGTAATCAGTCACTGCCAAGAAGACACTCTGAGAAGACAGCCTTCATCAGTAGCCAGCCTCATCTTTATAAGGACATCAGGTACACGTACACAAACCAAGATGGCTACCCCGATGCTCTGACACTGTAAGGCCACCATCGCGTGTGTGGTGTGTGCAGGCCATGCCTGTGATTACAGTGTAACACTCAGGATACATCAGCCATTTCTGTCTTTTGTCTCTTCTTCCGTTTGGGGGTAAAGAGGGGGCTGGAGTGGTTGGATTTTATTATCTTTTGTTAAATGAATTAATGAAATTAATTTTAATTATATGCATTTACGAGGTTTCAATACGTGAATAGGCTACGTATTGATCAAATCATGGTAGCTAGTGTTTCCTCTCTTTGTCCTTACTTTACGCACGGCGCCTTCAAGCTTCTCTCCGTCGGTTGTTTCTAAGATAATAGATTTTTATGTAGAATGCTAAGAGGATACATGGGATCATGGTCACTAGCGGAGGAGGGAAGAGGGCGTGGGAGGCTCAATAGCGTGTGCCCAGACACAGATAGAATTAACAATGTCTACAGACTCCACCGTTAGTAAAGTGGATGGGATCAGAGGACGATGATAATAATAATAATAAGACAGATGCAGAATGACAGGACTGGCCAACTGAGACAAACAAGGTTATAAGTCAGCAAGCCCCTACCCTGGCTGAATGTTCGAATCAGCTGGGGAGCTTTTTAAAAACATTAATATTAAGGTTCTACCTCAGAAAGCCCGACTCGATGGTCTACGGTGGCACCCAGGCAGGATTTGTGAAGGGCATTGTTGAGACGTATTTTGTATACCATCAAATTCACCATTCTAAGTTGAACGGTGTTTTAGTAAGGACACGCCTGTGGCTCCAGCATGAATGCCCAGCCTGGCTCCCAGTGTTCCCTACAGAGTCCCCAAGGATGATGTGTAGTTTTCTCACTTTTTAAAGATTTGTTTTAAACCGTTTTAATTATGAGTACAGCTGCCCAATGAGACAGAGGAGTCAGATGTCTGCGGAGTTGGAATGAATTATAGGCAGCATGAGGTGCATCCTGGGAACGGAACTCTGGTCCTCTGCAAGAGCATCCCGTGTCTTCACCTCTAAGCTATCCCCTCTGTTTCCATTTTTGACTCCCAGCGCCAAACACCACTGTGATCCACGTCTAATCTGCACATTGCAAGGACCCCTGTTTTCTATAAGCTGCCCAGTGAGAGATGGGGTCTGGTGGGCAGTATCTGGTAACAAGTGACCATTCTGGACACAGAGAGCTAAGCTTCTTAATCTTGCCTCACAAACTTTAGTCATTTTCTGTGAAACTATTTCCCCATAAAGAAAGACTTCTAATTTTTATATCAAACATTCTTGGTGGAAATAAAATAAGTTTTATGGCAACTGGCTTTACTAGAACATAAAATAAAAGATGTCTATATACATATCCACACCCCTAGTAAAGATGAAGTGTTTATTTCTACACAAGCTTTAGGGATACAGAGCTCTTTTGTTCTGTGGTAAAATTAAAAGCCTGAAGTGCTACCTTCAAAGTCAATTTTATTGCCTTAAAAATTAACAAAAAACACATCTACCTCAGATTGAAAATCATGGTGATGGCTGCACTATTGTCTTTGGATGTTCAAAATGCCCTGGGGGGGGGGTGGTGAAGATTCTGAGAAGCACCGAGTATTTTATTGTCATGTCACATAAACAGGGACCCAAGAACACATCACCGCAGGAGTCCTGGGAAAGCGATCACTTACAAGTGACCATGGAGAGTTGATGTTCTCTTGCCTTTTGAGGCATGCAGGGCCAGCAAGCATTTGTGAAAGGGTGAGCCCAGGAGAGCAAGAATGAACTTGAAAGATTTCACAGAAACCACAGCCCCAGAGGTCTACAGACGTGTGAGCAAACCACAGCTAAGGGCTGCCAGTGAGTCAGAGATTTCTCAACAAGAAATTCTCCTTCCGTCGTCGGCCTGAACAGCCAGTCGCAGCCAGTCGCCGAGCCAGGGCTTGGGGAGTGTTATGGGGTGCAGTTGGAACGTGACCCCACCCAGACCACTCCCTGAAATTGCGAAGCTTTAAAACAGTGCCCCCAGCCAAGGAGGTGCCATCCAGGGTTACGCCCAGAAATTCTCCAGCAACAAGGTTGTCAGCACTGGAGACATGGTTCTGAGGCAAAGTGGGCTTTGACTGTGAATAGGGGGAGAAAAATAACAACAATAAAGAAAAGCCCTAGATTTTAGTCAAGTCCAAATCTATACTCTGGCTTGGAACCCTCAGTTTTTGCAGAGACGCTGAGGATAAACGTTAAGCTATCCCACCACCCCTACTACCACCGCCTGTAATTATCAACCGGTAGTTTTTCTAAATTCTTCATCCACAGGAAAACTTCAAATGAGTTTGGAAGAAAAAGAAATCTCCCGAGAAGATTGAATACCTGCTGCAGCCTGCTTTTCCCTCCTCCAAATCACAGGAGAACAGAGAGAGAAGTTAGAGAATCTCAGAGAAGAAAAACTCCCAGAGCAAAGGGTGCTGTCAGCTGTAGACGCGAGGGAAAAGTTTAAGGATAAAGAGAGGCAACCTCTGTAGCCAGAAACAACGAAGGACACAAAACAGATGTACTCAGGTTAATGCGCCCAAAACAAGCAGGAGAGATCAGTTGAGTGGTGGGGTGTCTCCAAGGAGCTCTAGATTCTATAAAAAGGACAGTGGGGGTGGGGCATACAGAGTAGAAGGTTCTAGGTCACCTACCATCAGAGATGGCTGAGACACAATACAGCATACAAACAAGTGGTCCTACACACACACACACACACACACACACACACACACACACCCAGCAGTGCAGACAACAAGTCCCAGAGGTATCCACACCCTGAGTCTGGCCTCGCCCAGAAGAAATAGAAGCATTTTCACCAGCTCTCCTGACTCACACTGCCCAGCCCCACAGTCTCACCACTAAAGATAACTCATTCCCAGTACTCACGGGGCTTCTCATACCAGAAGAAAACACAGAAGCCAAGACCACCAAGCATCTAGAACACTGTGACTGAGATACACCAAATGCTACAGAGACAAGAAGAGCAACCCTGCTGGGCAGTGGTGACCCACACCTTTAATCCCTGCACTTGGGGAGGCAGAGGCAGGTGGACATCTGTGAGTTTGAGGGCAGCCTGGTCTCCAGAGTGAATCCAGGACCTCCAGGGCTACCCAGTGAAACCCTGTCTTGGGAAAGCAAAGCAAAAACAGCAATAAAAAACCCCACAAGAGTGACCCTCAAAACCAAAGTCATCAGAGACTCATTTAACAGATTCGCCTGCAGAATGGAAGCAACAAAAGAAAGGATCAAATCTTACAGTAAAGGAGAAAAGTTCTCCCAGAGAGAGGAGCAGGGACTAAGCATGCAAGGACATGCATTTATGAGAGAGAATCTGAAAGGATTCCTAGAAGAAAGAAGAAAATGTCGCTTTGCTTTTGTTTTGTTTTGAGGGTGGGAAGGCAGGATCTCATGTAGCCCAGGCTAGCCTTGAACTCTCCAAGTCAGTATGTGATCAAGGACAACCTTAAACTTCAGACCCAGCCTATGAAGTTCTACAATTATAGGCACGCACCACCACAGCTAGCTTTAAATTGACTATTTTAAAGAAGTGGAAAAAAACAAAGCAAAACTTTGTGTTAAAAACTAAAGAGAATGTATTCAAAAGCTGTCTTTGCCGAACAGCTGCAATCAGCAAAGACAGAGGACGTATAAAAACCGACTAAGTCTGGAGACAAAGATGCAGTAAGTAACGTGAAAAATGTGTAAGTGGAGGCAACAACTCAGATTAGGGCAGACCCAGGAATCCGCCAAGGGCTGGAGAGATGGCCTAGCAGTTAGGAGTGTGTACTGCTCTTGCAAAGGACACAAGTCTGTCCCCAGCACCCACTTCTGCTGGCCCACAAGTGCCTGGAAGTCCAGCTGTAGAACTCTGAAGCACAAATCACGAAGCTGGGGCTGGATCACGGGAGAGCCAACATTTTGAGGAGAAAACTTGTGGGAAAATCTTAAGAAAGCATAGACAATAAATAAGGTTGTGGACAAACTGGCCTTCAACCGATTAAATATTTTGTGTTTCATTCTGTGTTTCGTTTTCTGTTTTGTTTTTGAGACAGGGCCTCACTATGTAACTCTGGCTTTCCTGGAACTCACTTTGTAGCCCAGGCTGGTTTTGAACTTGTGATCTTCCCGCCTCAGCATTGTAAGCCCAGGACTAGGATGTGTGCCACCATGCCCATCTGAATGCCCTTCACGCCACTGAAAAACACATTTCAAACTGGCTAAAGCAGCAAACTTCATGTTACTTATATTTGACCACAATGTAAAATTAAAACTATTTGTTTTGGCTGTAGCGGAAGTTCAGAGTGGAGCAACTGGCCTAGCCTGTGTAAGGACCTGGGTTCAGTTCTCAGGACTGTAGGGGTGGGAGGGAGAGTGGGAGGGTGGCTGGCTACATCCTCAACTAATGATTCTAATTTTTAGGCTCTGTACTGAGAAAACAGAAAGGGAACAAACAAGATTTAGTCACCAGCATAAAAACCATCTTATCTACCCAAGATGGAAAGTCAGAAGTATGCAGGCAAGTTCTCATAGGTCGGATATTAGATAGCATCCCAAGAGCTTATAAGAACCCTTACTAATGTGTAGCTCTTGATGTCAAGCTGAGTCAGTAAAACAAAAATCAAGACAGAGGCTAACATTAAAATTAAAGGGGTATAGAAAGAAATGATTTTCAAAGGGAAATAACCCTAAATATTTTGATGCTTTTTAAAATTATGACTTCTGCTTTCTTTAAATTCTGATTTTTTTCCCTAATGAGTACACATTTTATTCAAAAGGTAAAACTGTAATCGCTTATAAGACCTGAAGAGATTAAATGAGGGAGAAAGCCCTGGACCTCATACGGGGCAGCATTAAAAGAAAGGATGAGAAAATCAATCACACCGTCCCTGAGAGGAGCTAGTGTGACCTAAAATGAATCACCAGATAGAAATCACGGAATATAAGGTAGAAGACCCTGAATATAGGAGAAGTCCAGATTCTTCCCACCTGAGAGAAGGAAAGAGTTTCTCTAGAAGCCTATAGAAAACAGTCAAAGTTGAATGTTACGGTCATGAAAGCCACATAAGGGGGCTACGGTGTCTCTGGAAGACCATAAAAGGAAAGCTTTTGAGACATTGTTCCGTGAGCAGGGGAGGGCGATGCCGCAGTCAGGGACCCCAAGGAAGAGGCGCCTGTCTAATGAAGGTCTCATGAGCTGTGTGAACTACAGAGCCTTTTCTCACTGCGCATGCGCTCCCCCTATCAGCCCTCCCAGGCTTGACACGGCAACCACCCAGGGAGGTGAGTGCGTGCCACACTCCTTGTAAATTGCAAGTTGTTGCTTTGTTGAAGAGAGAGGCTCAGGAGGGTTTCTGGAGTCTAAATTATATCCTGGTAAAATAAGGACCGTACCCTGACATGGCAAGATGCTATTTCCTGGGTCTGTTTACTGCTTTTATTTTTCTCTTCCCTCTGACTTTAGAATTTACTAAGCATCTTGGATGTACATCGGATCCATCCCTATACAGCTATAGCTATCATCTGTTGCTTTTAAGGTGTGCTGAAGAGAGAGAAAGCTTTCATTTTAACATGTGAACAGTTCTAAGATATTAAAGCATTGTTCAGTGTGTTGCTATGCCTATAATTCTGGTACCAGGGCAGTGGAGGCAGGAAAATCAGGATTTCAAGGTCATTCTCTACTGCATATTGAATTCAGGGATAGCCTGGGCTGTATGAGACTCTATCTAAAATAAGTAAGGAAATAAATAAATAACTTTTCTTACATTTAAACGCATCGTCGGAGTTGGGGATTTAGCTCAGCGATAGTGTTTGCCTAGCAAGCAAAGGCCCTGGGTTCAGTCCTCAGCTCTGGAATCAAAAAAACAAAAACAAACAAACAAACAAACAAAGCAAGGTAATTGGCACACACAACCGTGCTGGGCAGTATTGACACAGACCTTTAATCCCAGCACTCGGGAGGTAGAGGAGGCAGATCTCTGTGAGTTTGAGGGCAGTCTGCTCTACAGAGTGAGTTCCAGGACAGGCAGAAAACACTGTTTCAAAACAAGCAAACAAACAAGTCAATAAATAAATAAATGCATCATCAGACTCCAACCAATGAATGGGAATAAACTTAGTGATTCTAAAACTGATGCTTGCGATTTAAAATTGTGAAACTAAATTGACAGGCAGACACTGAAGATTCATCATTTCCACAAACACAGAGCATCTGTGTGCTTTGAGCCACACATCGTTCTAGTCGTTAAGAACGGACAGCTTCTGAGCCTTGCTTAGGAGCAGAGGTATCTGGCGAAAAAGAGGCAATCCTTGTCTACCAGCACCTCCAAGCACGGCCACAGTAAGACACGCCAGGCAGCTGGTACACTCGGCAGAGGTGAGGGCATCTTTCCATTCGATGCACAGAGATTCAACTCACCATGGTGGCATGAGAGGGGGATGTGTAGAAAGACGGATTCTCTGCTGGCAAAGCCATGGAGGAAGGACAGTGAAGGCAGAAAAGAGAAATATGAGTCAAAGCAAGAGAAAGGAGACTCCTTCCGAATTAGATTACAGTTCCTGGGTCATCTCTAGACTTAGCTAGCCTGGAGTCTCTAACAGTGGGATCAGTTTTAAATGAAGCCTTAGAAGACAAAGAGGGTGGTGCAGGCAGTGACCATGCAGAAGCAGAGGTAGAGAAAAGAACTGAGTCCGGCTTCTTGGTTCCTTTGCTTTGGTGGCATCTCAGCCTATCCTAGCTAGGTCGCCCTGCCTTTTTGGACAGTCCTGAGACTAGGTAGCCAGAAAGACAGGTATTTGGTATAATTGAATCTAATATGAACATTTTCAAACTAAGTATAAATGAAGTACCAATCCTCTGACTGCAGACCAGACACCCACGGCGGCCACAATCAAATGAAGGGCAACAGCGATCTTGCTTGGATGGCTGGAAACCGAAGCTGCCAGTCATCCTGTGAGATTAGTGTGGATCCCTGTGTAGCTACAGCTAGAAGGGAGGCCATCACAGCCTTGTAATTTTCTGAGACATTTGCCAAACCCTCAACAATGGACCATGGTTAACCACAGCAAGGACCCCAGGGGAAGTAATGGGACCAGATTCTGACTCTGACTCAGCCTTGAGGGAATGTTTCTCCCTCTAGGAAATCCCTAATGACACAGTAGCTTCTGCTACATCTTCCATCGATGGCCAACGCCTGACGCACCTCGGAGCCACCAATCTCTGGCCATGCCAGGACGAGTATGCAGAAGAAAGGACAATGGGAATAATGCCTTGTAAAATGCTATGAAATCCTCCAGAATCAATTTGTTCATAGCCATCTAATAGATCATTGTGCAGAATGAAGGCGCTCTATCTGCAATGTCCAGGGAAACCCTCCGAAATAGGTACCAGTGAGAAAAGCAAGTTACATGGCCGACCGATGTTTAAAGAAAATATACATGCCTAATTGCAAATACGTGGAAGTCTCTGGAATGGGCTAAAAGACGCTATCATTTCTAGGGATCGGATGAGCAGAGAGTTTTATTTGTACCTGATTCCCTTCTGTGCTACTTTTACAATTTCAAAGGAGCTTAAAATTCTTCTAATTTATGTGATGGTCAAGGCCAAGAAAAATAATGATAAATATAGCGTCTCTATGCTAAGCAAATGAAATAAAAACCACCCCCAAGTTTAGGTCTCTCTAGACTAACGCATGTCTTTATTAGTAAGGGACTTTAGTCAGTCCTGCTGCAGTGCTACTTAAAAAAAAAAAAGATTGTCATTCTTTGTCCAGAATTGCTCCTGTTTAAAAGAACTGCAGGGACAAAAATAAGGAAGAGACTGAGGGAACAAGGCTCCAGTGACAGGTCCAATTTGGGATCCATCTCAAAGGAAGGCTCTAAGGCCTGACACTATTACTGATGCCATGGTGTGCTTACAGACAACCTACTACGGCTGCCCTCTGAGAGGCCCTACCAGCAGCTGACTGAGACAGATGCACATACTTACCTCCAACCATTGGACTGAAGCTGGGGACCCCTGTGGTTGAGTTAGGGAAAGGCTGGAAGAAGCTGAGAAGGAGGGCAACCCCATAGGAAGACCAGCAGTCTCAACTAACCCAGATCCCTGAGATCTTTCAGACACTGAGCCATCAACCAGGAAGCACACACATGCTGGCCCGAGGCCCCCAACACATATACAGCAGAGGACTTGCCTGTTCTGGCCTCAGTGGAAGAAGATGCTCTTAACCCTCGAGAGTCTCTCCCAGACCCTCTTCCATGGAGTGGGAAGACCTGGGGGCGGGGGCATCCTCTTGGAGACGGAGGGGGAGAAGGAATTGGATGTGGAACCGTGGGAGGGGGACCAGGAAGGGGACAACAGCTGGATTGTAAAGATATAAAAGTAATTAAAAATAATATTGTTTTGTATTATTTTTAATTATGTCTATGTCTTTACGTAGGTGTGTACAGGTGAGTGCAGGTGCCCTTAGAGGCCAAAGGTGGAATTCTTTTAGAGCTTCTCGAAAGCTGTTGTGAGCATCCTGGCATGGAACTGGGACTGAGCTAGAGTCCTCTTAACGGCTCTCTGGTCTCCTCTATCATGCTCATTTTCTGTTCTGTGGAGCTCAGACTTTAGAGTGAACAAATAATAGTAAAGGTCAGACATGGTGACTCATGTTTAAAGTCCCTACACTTAAGAGATGGACGCAAGAGGGTCAGGCACTCGGGCCCAGTCTCAGCTACATCTAAGGTGGAAGCCAATCTGGGATACATGAGACCGCATCTCAAGAACCAAGATAAAATAAAGCGAACAGCGTGCATATGTACAAATTAGATGCATAGAGTGAGACACAAACATGGCTAAATGCTGAACAAGTACAGCTAACCACTCTTAAACACTCGGAAGTCTTTGTGGTAATCACCTGACAATCCCTGTCCTCATTGTCTGGAAACGGCATCCGTATGGGATGTTGAATGGTCTCTATCTAAGTACACTCACCTCCAGGCTGCCAGAGGGTCTGCTCTACCCTGACTGACCCTATGCAGATGGAAAGAGCTGCAGGCACCAAACTGGGGGAGGGCAGGACTCTCTGATAGGCAGGAAACTCAAGCCCGGAGGAGAGGAAGATGCAGAAAACAAAACCAAACCCCTAATGCTTTTGAGACCATGGGGGAAATGGGGGCAGATGTGATGGAAAAAAAAAAAGCCACCAGAAAATAACAACCAGAAATGATGCTTTCAACAGTTCTTCCCTAATTGGCTGGATATGAGAGATTCAACCAATCAGGACCCAGCTGGTCAGTCTTAGAGTCTCTCCCTACAGAACTCCAAGGAAAAGAAGGAAGACGCCTTGTATTGGTTACTTTCTTGTTGCCGGAATAAAGCATCATCGCCAAGGCAATTTATAAAGGGAAAAGTACAATTATTTGGGTTTATTGTTCCAGAGGGATAGGAGTCCGCAAAGGCGGAGGCATGGGTGAAATGGAGGTGTAACAGTCTGAGCAGGAAGGAAAAGCTCACATCTTCAAACCCAAGCAAGAAGCGAGGGTGGGGTGGGGGTGTGGGGAGAAAGCTAACTGGAAATGAAATAGGTAATCATTGATGATATGGAGATGATTTAAACTCTCAAAAACTGCTTCCGGTTACATACTTCCTCTAGGTCCGCGCCACCTAAACTTTCTCAAACAGCGCCAACTAGGGATCTTAGTGTTCACACAGCTGAGTCTACCGGAGACATTATCATTCAGACCACCCCACGCAATACTTTAGAGCTGGATCCCAGCTCCGGCTTGGAAACTTCTAGAGAAAACTCCTAGACTCACAGGGGAGGGAAGACAGGGAGACCGCTGGCTGCTCTAGGACCCTGATGCTTCAGAAGTGGGCAAGTGCTTTAACACTCCTCAGAGCTGCACAGGGGCTCTGCAAGGGATGGCTCCTGACTGGCATCTTACATTTACAGCACCGTAATGGTGTCCTGCTGCTATGGAGAGTTAAAATTTGGCTCATTTAAATCCCCCGAAGCAATCTGACCTAAGTCAACTTACTCATTTTCATTAAAGTATCTCCTCTTAGTACACTTTGCTCTCTGTCCACTCCATCCTTGAAGAAGGATAAGAGAAGAACCCGGTTAGAGACAGAAGCCACTTTCCACTCAACAACACGTCTGAAGTCATCCCAGCCACGAGTATTAGTTGAGGGATAAGCAATGTTCTAAGCTGTACCAACCAGAAAATTCTCTAAGATTTGACGTCTAAGTCCTGAAAGGAAAATATGTCTCTTGATTGAGGTCTTGGAGCAGTGTAGACAACAAGAACATGACCCAGCCAGCAGAGGTGAACAGAGTTGAGATACAGGATGGAGAATCAGGGACAGATTTGAGAACATCATCTGAGTTCCTGGACCCCACCAAGCTTAAAACCGAAAGCACCCTCTCAGCCTTCCCCTTTGTATGATCAATAAATCTAATGTCTTAGTCCACTTCAGATGACTGTCACAAAGTCTCTGAGGCTGAGAATTTTATGAAGGAAAGAGGTTTATTTATCTCACAATTTTGAAAGCTGATTGTCCATGATTGACAGGCTATCTGGTCAGCCTCTGGGGAGGTCTCCTAGCTGTGGACATATGGCATCACGGGGCAAGAGGAAGATTACACAGCAAAAGAAGAAGCAAGAGATATGGAGGGGTCAGGCTCACTGTTTCGTACTGATGGCTGTCATATGAACCGACTCACTTCTTAATACCAGCATTAACGGTGGCCAGGACCTCATCTTCACCACTGCACCTCACCTTCCAGCTGCCACCACCTTTCAGCGTTATAATATTGGGGACCAAACGTAAGTGTGGTGATATTCTAATGTAATATAATATAATGATCATGTTTTTGCAGGGACAAAACAGTATCCAAACAAGAGTAGTTGGGCTTTCTTGATGTTTCTCTCCCTTGAAACCAAAGAGCCCTTAACTAGTTACTGCCACCGTAGTCTTAACAAGGGCTTAACTGCCGCTCCAGGATCAGGAATTTCGGTCACATTCAAGATCCAAGTTTTTTATTCTCATTCTGAATGTCATTGCTAAGTAGAAAATCCTATTCATTCTCCAGGAAAAGGAGGTTCAGGAATTCATTATATGGAAATACAATTCATCTGCAGCCAAGTTTAGAGAAACAAAAATAATTTCCAAGACCTTTTCTGTCAAAAAAAAAAAAAGAGTCTCTATTGTACTTCAAAGGCAAGCAGAGTCATCTGCAAAATCAACTAGAGGAAGGAAGGAGGGTTGACCTCTGCCCTGATGGTGCTATGTGCCAGCCTCAGATTCTTCAAATTGCCAGCTTGCTGGTTTTAGCACTGCATTGTTGCCCAGTTCACTCTGTAGACCAGGCTGGCCTTGAACTCAGAGATCCACCTGCCTCTGCCTCCTGAGTGCTGGGATTAAACAGCATGCGCCATCACCATGCCTGACCCATGTTGTAGAATCTAACAATAAAAAAGATCAGATTTACAGAAGTAAGGTTGTCCTTTCAATCACTGAGAGAGGGAAGAGGACACAGGAGGCACAGGCCAAAGGGTACAAAGTACTGTGTAGTCTGAAAGTGAGTTGATTTAGCAGCCCTGTCACACAGAAAAGGCGATTGTGAGGCAGCAGGTATGGTGATCTGCAGTAACCCTTTATCCTACAGCATTATGTCATAAACCTCAAATATAGGCAATAAAAACTTATATAAGCTTAAAAGGGAATTTTAATAATAAATTTATTTAAAAGAAAAAATTGTAAGAGTCTTTTAAGAAATTATGAAGATGAAGATCAAGTGTGGTGGGAGTTGAACCTTTAGTCCCAGCTACTTGACAGACAGGTGGCAGCATACCCTTGGTTGAGCCAACAGTTCAGGAGAGAGGGGGGGTGGTTAAATAAAGCTCTGCTTTCTTAGTGAGATGGAGAAGGAAATCTGAACACCAGAGGGGAAAGCCCAGGCTAAAATGAGTTCAAATTCTACAACGGAAATGGATGCAGAAGTGTCCGGTGCTTCTGCAGAGGGGGAAAGCAACCCTAGCAAACCTGGCAGGAGGTCATTCCTCTGTGGCCAGGCCAGGATTCTACACACATCCCATTCACTGATTCTGTTATTACAGCTAGCAAAGGCTGATGGGAGATGGGGGAGGGTAGAGAAAGAATGTGCAATTCAGATAACAAGTGACAACAACTCCCAAGAGGAATGCATCCTGGGTCAGGCAGGGCATCTTAGATAGGGCTCCTTTGAGTCTAGAAGGTACTGAGATCACAGAGCCTCCGAGACCTCACTTGCAAGGGAGGGATTGCATAGACAGCATCCGGGGTCCTCTTGAGACTGAAGTTTACAGCGGTTTCTCACTCTGAGACTCAGGTTTTACAAGTTAAGAAGGAAGAGAGGTGGGGTGAGATTGAGTTCTCAGTCTGATGGGAAGTGCTAATATAGAAGCTGGAAGAAACTAGAGTTGATCTGCTTCTTCCTTTGTGTTAAAAAAAAATGCATGAAGATAGGGCAGGGAAGAGCTCAGCAGCTAAGAGCAGGACAGAGCCTGCATCATGCTGTTTGGACTTTTAGCCTGCAAATGTGTCAATTAAATAAACCCCTTTTCTTTATGAAAGTAGCCTGCCTCTGGTATTTCATTATACTAATGCAAAATGAATTAACACAGAGAGATTTTGTAACCCCTAAAAGACCAAAAGTCCAACAAAAATGTAAAGGACATTAACCACCGAGTTCAAAAAGCCTCAATAAGATTTTTTTTAAAGATGCAAATGAAAACACAAGAGCCCTCATTTTAGTTTTATATCTCGGCGATGTTTTTTAAAAGGTTGGTAAACCTAGAGTTAGTATTAAAGGATGGGGGTGGGAAGTAGTCTGGAGGGTAATTAGTAAAGACCTGTAAAGTTTTAAATGCATGTATTCTTTAAGGCGACAATTAAACTTTTAGGAATGTTTCCTATAGAGGCAGATGTGCACACAGTCACAGACACAGATGTTCACAGCAGAACTGTTCATAATAGCAAAAGGCTGGGGGCAAACTCAATATCCTTCAATCAGGGATTGATTGAATAATTATAGGTTCCTGGTATAAAAGAACACCAGGCAGACACTCCTAAAGGATGCGGTGTCTGCACACGTGCCTGTGAAGCCATCTCCAAGATCCTTAGGGATGGGGTGGGAGGGTGTCGAGGATGATGGGATTTGATGGGGAGGAGTTCTTTAAAAGGCTACAAACTTGCTCTGGGAGAAAACCGGAGGAAATGTGCAGTCACAGTGGAGGTCTGGTTAAAGAGGAAAGCTTCTCCCTTTTCTGCCTCGCGCACTCAATTTTCCACTGTATTTTTTACATCAGTACGTGCGCATGCCCGTGCGTGTGCCCGTGCGCGTGTGTTCCCGCAGAGGTCAAAGGATAACTTTCCTGGAATGGTTTTGTCCTTCCACTGTGTGGGTTCAGGGAATCAGCTAAGGTTGTCAGGCTTGTCTACACTGTGTCTTTACCCACAGAGCAGCAGCCAGCCTTCAAATTACCATTTTAATAACAAGCTAATTGAACTGAAGAGATTGCTCAGTGATTAAGAACACTTGCTGTTTTTGCAGAGGACATGGGTTCAGATCCCAGTACCTAAATGGTGGCTCACAACCAACTTCAAGTTCAGCTCTAGGGGATCCAATGCCTTCTTCTGACCTCCCTTGGCACCAGGCATGCACATGGTGCACAGACATACGTCCAGGCAAAACACGCATACACATAAGTTGAAAGACATCAATCTAAAAGAAAAAATAGCTAATTAAATATTTGATAAACATTAAGTTAGGATTGCAGAGGTCCGTGGTATTTTAGATTATACGCCCCTTTCAACTATGACAACGCATGGGAAATCAAATGACGGGGGTTCACCGGGGAGGAACGAGGCCAGGGAAATGTATCTAACAAAATAAAATCGATAGCATATGATAAACAGCAAATAGAGCGATGGCGCGGAGCCGCCCTCTGTGCCCACTCTGGAAAGCAGCGTGCCCACGACCATGTGCTCCAGGGTCCATGCAGGATCCTCGGAGCCATTTCTCCTCCCAACCCACGTGAGACCCCAAGGTGTCCCTGATGGTGAGGCGAGTGGGTCTTCTGAGCTGGCGCGGTGCAGCCGCTGGGACTCGCGGTCGCACAAGCAGGCTTTGCCGTGGCCGCCCCGCCCTCCCCATCCCGCCCGGGTCAGGCTCTTTCCCGAGGCCACAGTGCGACCCAGCGGGCCGCCAGAAAACTGCGCCCCACCGGGGACACCCGGAGGCAGAGAGCTCCGGTATCTGACAAATCAAAGTTGCCAGACCTAATTATCTTTCTTGCTCTCTCACATCTTATGATGTGGCTGAAAACGAAAGTTCTGGAACGTTCTGGTGACTTGGGAAGTTCTGATTTACAGTTTTTACACTTTTGATAGTTTGAGAGCCCAAGGAAGGAACCCTGGCTTTCCTCTTACAATCATGCAAAATCTATTTATAATCGTGCAAGCAGACTCAATCTAAAGCTGCCTGCTTCTAAATTTAGCCCCTTGTACAGACAGAAGCGTCCCTAGGTTGAGGAAACAGAAAACAGAAGTAATGTGTCAACCGCAACACTTACACTCAGATTTTACATTTATTGTTGATTGAACATTAAATGGCTAGCACTGTGTATATAATGCTGCTCCCTTGTCCAACGTACCAGTTGCAGTGATGCGCAATGGATGCCCCACCATTGGTTAGTTCGGTCCTTATTATATAATTATATATTATATATAATATAATTATAATATATTATATAGATATATAATATCTATAATTATATATTTATATAATATAGATATAAAATTACAATAATATATATAACATAATAGATCATAGAGTGAGAACACATTTTACAAGGGAAAATATCCTCCGAAAATAGGATTCGGTTTGAGACACGTGTTGGTGGCCAACTTGAAAATATAAATAGCAAATTAAAAAAATGAGTAGGGGGACATACCTGTACATACAGACAGATGCATTTGGTTACAGGGAAACTTTAAACACATGAAGTAAGGTACCATTTGAAATATTGCTTTCTTTCCCTCCCTTTTGTTTAAGCGCATGTTGTTAGTCTTAAACTCACTATATAACCCAGGCTGGCCTGGAACTCCAGGCAGTCCCCCTGACTTACATCTCCTGAGTGCTAGAATTACAAATGTGTGACACCTATTTATTTATTTATATGTGAATGTTCCTACATGAATTTATGTGTACTATATGCATATTCAGGAGCCTGTAGAGTTCAGAAGAAAGGATCAGAACTGAAATTACAGTTAGTTGTAAGCCCATGTGGGTGTTGGGAACTGAACTAGGTTCTGCAAGAACAGTAAGTGTTCTAACCACTGGGAAATCTCTCTGGCCTCTCATTTTTTGATTTTTTTTAAAATAATGTATTCATTTTTATTTTATGCACATTGGTGATTTGACTGAATATATGTCTGTGCGAGGTTATCGGATACCCTGGAACTAGAGTTACAGACAGTGAGCCTCCTGTGCTGGGAATTGAACCGAAGTCCTCCGGAAGAGCAGCCTGTGCTCTTAACCACTGAGTCATCTCTCCATCCCCTTATTATTTTTTTAACTATGTGTGTGGGGGGGTGTATGAGTGTGTATGTGTGTGGGGGGGAGGTATATGAGTGTAGGTGCCCTTGGAGGCCGGAAGACATCTGATTACATGCTCTGAACCAGCTCTTTAGCCCCCTTAAGAAGTATTTCCTAAGGTTTACCACTTTTATTTACATAGTTTTTTTTTCTAATTTGTGTATAAGGCTGTAATTTAATCCTAACCATAATTACATAAATTCAAAGTTTCCGGAAACCCCAGAATTTAATTTTTTAATTGCCCCATAGTGCAGATCTGTGTGACCTCTGACATAGTCACTAGCTATATTGATCAGTTACAGCTGTGTTAATCAATTACTAAATTAATTTACGGCAGCCTACATTGCCTGCTATGGAAAGCCACATCCTGCTTCAACCAGTAAAGGCCTGGCTGCCAAGAGCACCGGTCTAGCCTCTGGCTAGCTTAAGTGAGAAACTTTCGACAGAGCATCCTAGACCGCCCAAGTCTCTGACCTGGGGAGTGATTGTTGAGGCACGTACTGGAGGCTGAGCTTTCAGGTAGAATCCCAAGGCCACAGCAGGAGACCGACTCGAGAATGAGATGCTCCAAGCCAAATCTGTCTCCACCACATGTGCCCAGGTAAAACATGGCCGCCTCTGCTGCACCTCGGGAGGCTGCTCTGGAGAGAGACCTCCCTGCCGCCCAGCTTCCGGTTGCTTTCCTTGGCTTCCTAAGCCTAGAGCCAGTCACTGTAATCTCCACCTCACCCTTGTATTATCTAGACAGACTTTCCTTGGCTTCCTAGGCCTAGAGCCAGTCACTGTAATCTCCACCTCACCCTTGTATTATCTCTCCGTCTTCTGAGCTTTGCAACTCTTCTCCCTCGGCCTTGACACTTGTCGTGAGTTAGAATCCCCACTTGGATGATCCAAGGTGAGCTCATCCCAAATCCCTATTTCCATTTGCAGTGTCTGTCTCCAAGTAAGGTCTCATCCGGAGGTCCCAGGGATTGCCGTTAGTGTTCCATCTAGAGTGAATGTGGGAAACGCCGAGCCAAACAAAGTAAACTGATTTTGCCGCAGGATTTTGAGACCTTTGACCTATTGGATGAGCCTTATGGATATCGAAGTACGAGCTATGCTGTGCAGAAATCCCCAAATCCACCCAGCTACAGATTCCCTCTTACAGGAGTGATGTTCTACAAAACACAGAACATTTTCTGGCATAGCCTTGACCATGTCTTGATTTTAGACTCCAACCTCCAGAATTTTGAGGCCATCAGTTTCTATCACTTTAAACCAGCTTGTGATCTTTTGTTACAGAAGCCATAGGCAACTAATATAATGTCTGTCAAAGACATTTTAAAGCATGTTTGGAGGCTGTGTCTTGTAGAAGGCTCACCTGTAACTTTGAATCTAAGGGGTCTAACTCCGTCTTTTGGCCTACGCTCATGTATGCCTCCCCTCAATACATACACAAATGATTTAAAAATAAATATTTTAAATGCTTCAGTAACCCCAATTAAACTCAGTGAGTCTCATGTGATGGATGGAGAGAACTGAATCCAAAATGTTGACCTCTGGCATCTACATGTAATCCATGGGGCACATGCCTGATCTCTCTCTCTCTCTCTCTCTCTCTCTCTCTCTCTCTCTCTCACACACACACACACACACACACACACACACAATGATCCACACCCCACCAATCCCTCTCTCACACACATACATAATAAATAAATGTCATAAAAATAAAAAATAATAAATTTAGTGGGTCAAGGAGGAGGATTGGAATATTCTGAGAGAACATGTAAAAAATATACTATACATACATATGAAGTTGTGAAAAAGTAAGAATTCTTTTAATTTATGTATATGAGTGCTTGGCAGCATGTACCTTTACATGCCAGAAGAGGGCACCAGATCCCTTTATAAATGGCTACGAGCCACCATGTGGGTGCTGGGAATTGAACTCAGGATCTCTGGAAGAGCAGACAGTGCTCTTAACCGCTGAGCCATCTCTCCAGCCCCAAGTAGGAATATTTTTAAATGAGTGTTTGTTGCTTCTTCAACTATTCTGGTCACTCCCTGGTTATTCGCTACCGATTGAGTTAATGTTGAAAACATAAAGTAGACTATATATTACAGAAAACTATAGCTGCAATTTGTTATTAACTGATCTTGCTCATGTGTCCCAGAGAACTTGAGGCATGACTTACAAATATCATTACCCTAACCATCCTTTGATGACTTCAGGTTTGGGAAGAGAGAAACTACACATGAGCCTGGGATATCTTGTTGGACCTGAAAGCAAAGAAATGTTTAGAGACAATCAGGAAAAATCAAAAAGTTGTAGGCTCCAGCTATCCAAACCTGGAACAATGGGAGAGAAGTATGTTAGTTATAATATAATAATGATAACAATAAATTACAACACTATGATTGTCTTTATAAAAAAAAGAAAAAAAACTACTCCGTGGTGACACTCAAAGAGAAGTAAATAAACATTTATTTATTTATTTGTTTGTTTGTTTGTTTATTAATACAAAGCATAACCATGTAACCCAGGCTAGCCTTTAACTCTTAATCCTCCTTCCTCAGCCTTCCAAGTGTTGAGATTACAGGCCTGTGACACCATTACCAGCAAAGAGACAGTCTTAGATATCAACTAGTGAATACAGAATGATGAGCTAGAGACGTAGCTCAGTAGCTAAGAGCATTTGCTGTTCTTCCAGAGTTCCCAAGTTTATATCACAGCACAAACTGATCAAGCAGCAACAGCTTCAGGGGATCTGACTCCTTCTTCTTGCTTCCTCTGGTCTGCACACAACTGCACACACTTAATTCAATGTAACTTTTTAAAAATTTTAAAACATTTATGAGAAAATTCAGCAAAGCGTATGTCTTAGTTATGGTTTTATTGCTACAAAGAGTCACCATGACCACAGCAACTCATATCTCAGGAAGCAAAGGCAGGTAGATATCTGAATTTGAGGCCAGCCTGATCTACAGAGGGACAGCCAGGGGTACAAAGAGAACCTCAAAACACAAACATACATACACACACACACACACACACACAGAGAGAGAGAGAGACACAGAGAGACAGAGAGAGAGACATAGAGAGAGAGAGACAGAGAGACAGAGAGAGACAGAGACAGAGAGACAGACAGACAGACAGACAGACAGACAGACAGACAGACAGACAGATGCAGAGACCTAGACATAGATAGAAGGAAACAGAGAGACAGTGTGGGGGCTAAATACAACAACAGTTACAGTTTTCAATTAGTAATGATTGGTAAGATAGGCAAAGAATATTATTGTGATGGGGGTCTCAAGTGTCCTCAAAGTCTAAGCACTATTGGAGAATGGAAGAGCCTTTAGGAGATGGCCTTTAGGATGTTGTTAGCGTGCCTTCAGAGGGAGAGTGGAACCCCAGACCTTCCTCTTCCTCCTTTGCTTTCTGTGTCCCAAGCACATAGCGCATGCTTTGACTCCACCACAGGCTCCTACAATGACATATTGTCCACACTGCAGGCCCCAAAGCAACAGGATTAATCATCCATGGCTGAAAGCCCCCCCCTGAAACTATGAGCGCAGGTAGACTTTTGCTCTTCCTAGGCTGACTTCTAGGGGGTTTGAGGCAGTTCTGGAACACTCCCTGACACGGTGTTCATCATGTCATCCTTTCAGCTCTGGCAGGCTTGAGACTTTCCAGTTACAGCATTAACATTAGCAAGAATCTGGTCTCTACAGTTCTTCATGCAGGCTCCTAGGTGACAAAGCACCCCTCCTGCTTTTCAGATCAGCCTTTCTTCCACACGTCTTCTACATGGCTCCTTTGAAACCCTTGAAGCGGGTCCTACATCTATCCTCATCTCCACAACCCAAAGTAGACAGGACTGCTTCTTCCCAGAGCCCTTCGCCAGGAGCATCGTCCGCTGTGACACCTCACATAGCTGTCATCGCGTCATGAATATGTGCAGCCAGAAGATCCGACGATGTTTCTTTGTAACTTAAAGATAAGTCGTTCTTTTACTCTCCAGAGAAAAAGATAACACACAGTGCCTGACTGTTTAACGTACTGAAAGATAACAGAACCCAGCATCCTATGGATTCCCACGCTCAGTGGATTCAGGCAATGTCTTTGGACAATGTCAATGACCAGGCGTGCTAGGAATATTGCTGGACCAAACCCTGGCACCCTCAAGTGAAGCATGGTTGTGTGTGCCTGTGACCCTGTACAGAGAGGAACTAGTAAGCCCAATTTGAAAAAATTAGAACTTGGAAATTAGGGTTCCTCTTAGGGAGTCAGTCCACCTTGAAGCTTCATTTTCCTCATTTGTTAAAGGAAGTGATAGGAGGTATTCGTTTGCATTAAGATCTAATTGACATTGTTTGAGTTTCCCTAGACATAGCAGGAGTAAGTTCTTCCCACCATCAGTCTTCCAATTCTCAGATGGTTGAACCATGAGGTAGACCCCTAAGCTCTTTCTCCTGCCACAAAACAGGACTTAGCCCACCATCACATCTGGTCCAGGCTCACCTTCCTTCTGGGAGGAAAAAAAAATGTGTTCATTGGTAACTTGGAAGCAAAATTAATTCCATATGTCTTTGGCAGTCTGTGCAGAGACAGCATCAAAGGAGGACACTGGGTAGAATTTGCTTACCCACTTCCTGCACCCTCTGTAGCAGTTGTACTGGCCGCAGGACCTCTCAGGCGATTGTGCCAGGGCAAAAAGAAAGGGGCAGATGTCGTAGAGGAAACTGGCAAATCTATCCAGGGTGTGGCCAGGATGGAAAAGAAGATTAAAGGTATTAGTGATCCATAGCAAATAGAGAAGAAAGAACATGCTGGGATAACGGCCCCGGGGCTGGGATGCAGCTCCACGAGATGTTCCTAGAAAATAGCACACTAGAGACAGATGCCCTTAGCAACAGGCCTCATCTGCCCTGCTTATTTTTATAATACACAGCAGTACAAAAATATTTAAGTTTCATCCTTTCCTGGTCAGGCAGCGAAGCAAAGCAAGCCCACCTACCTTTCCGTGACCTGTGCGAGCGCACATCTACACGAGGGAAAGGGGAAAGTACAAAATGCCCATTTAAAGAAAAGAACCAGATGCACAGGCAATTCCAACCTTCATAATGAAGACCTAACGTCCCAAGAGCCCTGTTTGCACATTTAGAAATAAATCAGATTAGTACTCATGGCTTATTCCACAAACTTGTTGCTGCCAGTATATTAGTAGGAAAGGGAGGACGTTTTACTTTAAAGAGTCAATCAGGGTGAGTGAGGAGGGCATGCCACAGGGAAAGTCAGAAGAAAGCTTGTTCCTCCAGATGCTCTCTGGGAGCTGTATTTACATAACTGATTTTGTTTATTATTATTTTTCCTTCCTGTGAATTTCACATCTGTATTTTTTAAGCAATGCCCCCTTCCTCCCTTCTTAGTGTTGTGGCATATTCACCAGAGAAGACTGTTCAGACATGGGTTCAAACCAATAGAAAGTATTAGGAAGCCAGCAACTACACTGGGTGTTTAGGATCCCAGTGTAGGTAGTACCGAGCCTTTCTCAGGGTGAGCTTTTAAACATACACACACACACACACACACACACATATACACACACATACACACATATATACACATACACACATATACACACAGACACACACATATACACACATACACACATATATACACATACACACATATACATATACAAACACATATACACATACACACACATTCACACACATATACACATACACACATATACAAACATATACAAACACATATACACATACACACACATTCACACACATATACACATATACACACATACACACATACACACATATACACACACATACACACATATACACACATACACACATATACACACATACACACATATACACATACATACACATATACAAACATATATACACACATACACACACACATAGACACATATACACACATACACACATATACACATACATACACATATACAAACATATACACACATATACACACATACACACATATACACACATACACACATATACACATACATACACATATACAAACACATATACACACATACACACACATACACACATATACACACATACACATACACACACACACACACACACACACACACACACACACACACACTGGTTCTGAGTTGGCACACTTCAGTGAGCCAGAAGCAGAACTACAAAAGCTGAAAGGCAAGGTCAGTACAGTTAGGGACTTTCCCAGAACTATGGACCTTGATAGATTATATCTTTGTTTTAGCTTTGGCAAACGGTGTTGACTATATACTGAGTTTTGCAGCCCAAATGGTACTTCCATCATGGAGGCAGTTGTACTAAGGTCTTGAACCCTACTAAGGTCTAGAGCCCTGTTATGTTAGCTTATAGTAGATGTATAATAAGTATTGACTAAAGGAAGATCACACTTGCTATGCATTTGTAACATGATTTGTAAAGGACACAGCAAGACCAGTCAACTATTCACTCACATCTTCCTTTATAATTCTCAGAAGATATGGTAGGTCATACTATGTAGTGCTGGTTAGTCTGGTACTCACTCCTAACCCAGGCTGACCTCAAACTCATGGCAATCCTCCTGCCTCGGCCTCCCAACAGAAATACACTGCCATGTTCAACTCCATGATATCTTGGATATCTTATAAATATGTGCATGTGTGTATACATACACGCATTTATATACATTTAATACACACACACACACACATATATATTGAAGTCCTACAGGCTGACATGTGGAAAAGCTCTTGATATGAATGTATCTATTTTGCTTTCAGGAAACATACTACCTTCTCATTACATCCAATCGGAGGTTCTATTTACTTGATTTTCTTGGTAAGCTAGGTCTAAAATAATGTCATCAAAATAACAAAATTGTGTCTTCCCCTTTCCAGTGATCCAAGTCACATTCTTCTCGTCCCTAACATCAAATGATAATGGTGTGGCGGGTGTCACACCACTTCACAATCCTAAGGAGATGGCCTCTGGTGCTTCCTTATCCTGATTCTCCAAACCAGAGCCCAGCAGGCTCTCCTGCGCTCATTTCCCTTCACTTTGCTCTTATTACAGACTACTTAAAATAACCTTAATATAATAATGAGAGTCTTAATAGCAGCAGGGTGGTTAGCTCTCAAAGGAGTTTCCTTTCCGTCCCTAAACCACAACGTGGGAGCATTCCTTTGCCTCTGTTGAACACACACACACACACACACACACACACATTCGGGGGGTGGGGCAGGGCAGTGCCTTCAGCCTTGAAAGCAAAAGCATCCTGGATCTGAAGTGCACATCCTTACAGACAAGTCTTATCAGTGCTACATGCATAAATGCTTAATAGCTGTTTGTTGTAACCTGCAAAGGAGTAGACAGGGCTTGAAAAGGATAGAAATTAGTGAGTGATGGCAGGCCTCACCCTCTTCCTCAGCCCGCTCACCCATCTCCACTTCATCCAAAGCAGGCATTCGTGCAGCCTAACGCTGATCTTCTCCATCATTTCTGCAAACATTTCACACTTTCCAGAACCAATCACTTCCACTAGCTGCCCCCACATTAAAGACCACGGTCACAAACACAGAGGATGCCACCAGGCATAGTGACACCAGGGCCTGACTGTACCGCTGGGCAACAAAAGTCTTCTCTAGAAAGCCACATTCTCCCTGAGCCCCACCCCCCACCCCACCCGCTCTCCCACCACCCCACCCCTGTCTAAGCTCAGATGCTATGAGAGCAACCTGAGAAGAGGAAAAGACAGTTGTCAATTCCAGCATCCTGGAGACTCAAGGCCATTCTCAGAGCTTCTGTTGGGTTTTCCCATCAAGACAGACATTAAGGGAAGGTGGCCATGGAGGCAGAGATGGAAACAGCAGTAAATTTTCCCTGTCTACCAGTCTTTGGCCTTTGGCTATAGTTGCTGCCACAACACAGACTCAGACAGCTCAGAACCCCCACCCCTCCCTAGTCCACTGTGGTGTCAGGCGCCCTGAAGCCCAAGCACAATTGCCTTCCTTTAATGGATGTCAAGGACCAAGGAAGGACAGCGCTGCCTTTGCTCACCCCATTTCCTCTCTGTTCCTCTTACTCTCAACAAACGTCTACTAAATCGCATGCCAACACCAATCCACCGAGCTATGCCTGCCCTGCCCCAGACTTGATTAATTTCCTGGTTTGCTTACTGAAGGGCCAAGCCCTGCCTACCTAGTACCTAACCTTAATGCCCAACTCTGTAATCTAAACTTTGGCCGTAGATTAATGATTAGAAATATCTCCGAGTATTTTTATTGATTGATTTAACCTTTTCTTTTTCCAAGACAGGGTTTCTCTGTGTAGCCCTGGCTGTCCTAGAAAATCACTAGGTAGACCAGGCTGGGCTGGAACTCGAGATCCACCTGCCTCTGCCTCTGCCTCTGCCTCTGCCTCTGCCTCTGCCCCTGCCCCTGCCCCTGCCCCTGCCCCTGCCCCTGCCCCTGCCCCTGCCCCTGCCCCTGCCTCTGCCCCTGCCTCTGCCTCTGCCTCCCAGGTGCTGGGATTAAAGGCATGAGCACCACCCCATGATGATTGATTTAATCTTTCCTGCAACCTTACGAGGTATCATTTCCATTTCACAAATGAGAATGTGGAAGCTCCATGTAGTTAAATGTCTTACCCAAGGTCCCACTGTTTGTCAACAAAAGAGCTGAGATCCAAACCTAAGATCGATGCCTCTCCCTCCCTCCTTCCCATTTTAAAAAGATTTCTCTTTATTACTTCTTTTAGTTGGGTATATGTATGTGTGTCATGTATGTGCACATTAGCATGGGCTCCCAAAGAGGCCAGAAGAGAGTATCAGATCTCCGGGAGCTAGAGTTTCTGGTGGTTGTTAGCTACCCAACATGAGTGCTGAAAGCAGTATGTGCTTTTAACTGCTAAGCCATCTCTCCAGCCATTTGCTTTATTCTCTAGACAGGGTCTCACTATGTAGACTCTTAAACTCATAGCACCAATTAATTAGCAGAATAGTTGCAGCCAGGTGTGGTGGCACATGCTTTTTTTTAATCCTAGCACTCTAGAGGCAGAGGCAGGCAGATCTCTTGTGAGTTAGAGACCAGCCTGGTCTGCATATACATAGTGAGTTCCAGGACAGGCAGGGCTACAAGGGGAGACATTATCTCAAAAAATGAACAAAAAAGACAGTAGTTGAAGGACCATAAAAGGCAGCTTGGTTCCAGTGACCCTAAAGGAATGGCAGCGTTTCGCCTGGTTCCCAGACCCCAGGCTCCTGGCACGAGGCCATAGCCCTCCATAGATTTGTGACCTACGGTCATGCAGCCTCAAAGCAGATCTCCATTTTAATGGCCTGGAGGACTTGGTCAATAAACTCTCCTTCCCAGACACCCCTCCCTGCAAAAGGTATTTAACCTCAGGCCCGCCCTGAGAAGTGGGGTATGGTTTTACTCATCCACTTTTCCGCCATGACAATAAATGCCTTAAAGTCATGGACTGCCTCTTTTCACTGGGGTACGACATGGGGAACCATGGAGGCCTTTGCCTACAGAGCCACCGTCTAATCCCCTGTAGAAGGCTTCTGCCCTCCCACCACCAAGCCAAGCCCAAACTCGCTGCCACTGACAAGCCAAGGACTCTATCCCTGCAGGATCCAGCTGGAGTGCTCCCCTTTCTCCCCCTCAGCCCTGGGCTAGATCCAGCCTGTAGGCTCCTACTCCATTCTCAGTTCTTCAGTGGCTCCCAGTGGTGCCTGGGTGTCCAAGGACCTGAGAACCAGACAACTTGGCCTCCTTGCAGGCCCGAGGACCTCAGACTGTGCTTCCCCTGGAATGGTATCCACCCCCACACAAACCTGCATCCTGCATCCCAGAACAGCCAAGCCCTGTGGAGAATCAGACGCAGGACCCCATTAACTCTACAAGTAGTTGTACATTGCACTTATTCAGAGGAAGTACGTTTCATTGGAATTGTTATTTAAAATGCTAGGCAGGGACTGCGGTGGTGCTTGCCTTTAATCTCAGCACTCAGGAGACAGAGACCATTACTACACACACACACACACACACAGAGAGAGAGAGAGAGAGAGAGAGAGAGAGCCTCTCCTGACCTCTCTGGCCTTCGAGCTACTAAATCATGATTTCTGACATATGACTCATCTCCAACTGGCTATGAGACTCTTGCTCTGAATACTTAATGTCTTGGTTACTTTTCTATGGCTTGGTTACTTTAGAGTCCATGATCATCGAGACAGGGAGTGTGCATCAAGCTGGCATGGCACTGTAGCAGTAGCTGAGAGCTTACATCCTGACCCACAAGCATGAGAAAGAGAAAAAGAGGCGCTCGTTTACTGGGTCTGACATGGGTTTTTGAAATCTCAAAGCCTACCCCTACCTCCTCCAACAAAGCCACACCTCCAAATCCTCCCTAAATAGTTCCACCAACCAAGGACCAAGCATTCAAGCATATGAGTCTATGAGAGCCAATCTCATTCAAACCACCACAGCTAGGCTGTTCTGCCTCTCTACCCTTCTCTTTGTTCCTAGTCAGACCACCAGACCCATGCCTTGAAGAAGACAAAAGTTTACTATTGAAGTATCCCCAGTAAGACACAACAAAAAATTCAACCACCTCCACCACAGCAAATAACTCAGATTCAACTTCAGGAGCTGGAGAGATGGCTCAGCGTTTAAGAACCCTGACTTCTCTTCCTGAGGTACTGAGTTCAATTTCCAGCAACTACGTGGTGGCTCACAACCATCTCTAGTGGAATCCTATACCCTCCTCTGGTCTGTCTGAAGATAGTGACAGTGTACTCACATGTATAAAATAAATAAACAAGTAAATACCGATTTTTAAAAGGAATAGAACTTCAGGGTTCTCTAATTTATATGTAGTATGTATGGGGGTGGGAGGGAGATAATCTTCCTGAATTCTTTGCTACAAATATTTTTAAAGAGAAGCAAAACTCACTTATGAATGAGGAAAGAGGCTGTGAGAGGACTTAGCAGGTAAGAGTGTTGGCTGCACCAACGCAAAGACCTAAGTTCAAATCCCAGCACCCACATAAGAATCCAGGCATGGTTGAACATGCCTATAACCCCAACACTGGGGTCAGAGGAAACAGAAATAGGAGTGATGCTGGGACTTGCTGACAGCCATCCTAGCTCCAAGTTCAATGAGGGATTCTCTTTCAAGGGAACAAATCAGAGAGTGATAGAACAAGACGTGGGCTGGAGCAATGGCTCAGCGGTTAAGAGCACCGACTGCTCTTCTAGAGGTCCTGAGTTCAAATCCCAGCAACCACATGGTGGCTCACAACCATCCTTAATGAGATCTGATGCCCTCTTCTGGGCTGTCTGAAGACAGCTACAGTGTACTTACATATAATAAATAAAATACATCTTTAAAAAAAAAACCAAGACAGAGTACCCTACATCTTCCTGTGGCATGTGCACATATGTGCACATACAACACAGACATGGGCACACATAAAATATGTTCTTTTAAAAAGAAAAGATGCCATGAGAATCACTTCACGCTGTGTCCTTAACGCTGTTGCTTTCCACCGGGCGGTGGTGGCACACCCCTTTGATCCCAGCACCCAGGAGGCAGAGGCAGGCAGACCTCTGAGTTTGAGGTCAGCCTGGTCTACAGAGTGAGTTCCAGAACAGCCAGGACTATACAGAGAAACCCTGTCTCAAGCAAACAAACAAAAAAAAGATGTTGCTTGTCAGCAGCCAGTGTGCAGAGAAGATGGGAAAAGGAAATACATATGCAGCAGGTTGTAGGGAAGAGGAGGCTAGGTTGAGGTCATGGTATTCCTAGTGGGCTTTAGGACGTCCGTGCACCGGTTCATTAAAATTTTATATGGATGTGCATTTTTTTTAAATAAAGAAGATCCTATAGCTATTGTCCAAATACTACCTGGAATGGAAAAAAAATAAAAATGAAAACATTAAAAGTCAAAAAGTTTTGGTAGGAATAAACATTGTCTATGATCCGTCCGTATTTGTTCAAGCCAAATTGTCTTTCCACTCCGAAAACGGTCTACCAGCTTCCCAGGGAAGCTGCGCGCCCACCTGGGCACAATGCTGGCACTTTCTAAAGTCAGGGACAACTAAGTGGGATCCCATCACCGCATCCTAGGTAAGCCAAACGGAGCCATCCAAAAGACGTGAACGAGATGGCACAGGAAGAACAAACATTCAATCCGCAAGAGAGCCGACTCCAGCAGCCTAGGAAACTGCCCTGAAGGCTGGATGGAATCACTCAGGGAAGGGGCGGCGCGTTTCTGAAGGTTAGGAAGGAAGAGACCATTACATGGGAGGGCGGGGCTTGCAGGGCTCACAAGCACAGATCAGAGCCTTCGCCACAGATGAAAGGGACAAAGATAGTGGGAATGAACAGATGGACTAGTCCGGGGCCGGGAGGGAATGAAAGGCAGGATGAAGGCCGTATCTTTGAGCACCACTGGAAGATGAGGTTTGAACTTTTATATAAAAGATGTCAGAGGATTGAAGAGACCCCAAAGGGAAAGAAGCTATGGGACTAGGCTCTGAAGAGCACACAAAAAATGGAAATGAATAGAAAAAGGAATTTTTTTTCTTTTTTGATTACTGGAAAGAGAACTAGCCAGCATATAGCGTCAGGTATTCATTTGAAAGGCAAATAGCTGGTGAATGGACCAGTCAGATGTGTAAGGTGGGGCTGGAGAGATGGCTCAGCAGTTAAGAACACTGACTGCTCTTCCAGAGGTCCTGAGTTCAGTTCCCAGCACCCACACGGTGGCTCACAACCATCTGTAATGGGATCCGATGTCCTCTTCTGGTATTTCTGAAGACAGCGACAGTGTACTCACATACATGAAATAAATAAATAAATCTAATTTAAAAAAAATTAACACTGCTTTAAAAAAAAAAAAGAAAGAGAGGGAACCCTTCCCTACCTATGTCTGTGGCCTGTGTCTTCCTTAGGGCTAAAAGTAATTTGAGGAGGAAAGGGTTTATTTCACTTACATTTCTAGGCTCAGTTCAGCGTCAATGGAAGTCAGGACAGGAACTCAAACAGGGTAGGATCCTGGAGGCAGGAGCTGATGCAGAGGCCGTGGAAGAGTGCTGCTGACTGGCTTGCTTCCCTATGGCATGCTTTTAATCCCAGCACTCAGGCTGAGAGAGGCAGATCTCTGAGTTCGAGGCCAGCCCGGTCTACAGAGAGTGAGTTCCAGGTCAGCCAGGGAAACCCACCTTGAAAAACCTAAAAAAAACCAACCAAACAAACAAACACATAAATATGTGCTACAACTATGCTCGATACCCAATCATTTCATTAAAGATATACTTATTAACCCTCGGCTGTGTCTCAGACTCTATCCAGTTTGACTTTGATGATGTGAAAGCCATCAGCAGATCATGGAAGCTGGTCACCGCATGACAAATCTTCATGTTAATTTAAGACTCCCATTCTTTGTACAATATGTTGGACATGGAGTCTCCTGCATTTCAAACTGGCCTTTAACTCCCCCTGTAGAGTTGAAGATGACCATAAATTCCTGAACCTCCTGCCTCTGTTTCCTGAACGCTGGGATTACCCTCTCTGTACTTGCTTTGGGTAATTGTTTAACACTGTGTTCCAAAAACACTGACTTTTGAACTCCAAAGGGTCCCATAGACGTTCTCAGAACTCAAGGAAGGGCCCTGTAAGTGCCACGAATTTCATTCTCCTCCATTTTGCTAAGTCTTCTTCCAATTAAGCTAATATTTCCAGTCTCCGAAAAACAATTTGAAAGGATGGCTACAACCTCAGAATAAGAGTGAGCCCGGGCTCTGAGCCCCTATTCTAAAAGTTCCTTAAAGCAAATTTCAATATGCAAATGTATGCTTTAAAATTAAGCTTCATTAAAATGCACTTACCAGTTTAAGTGGAGGCTGATTTTGTAACCACATTTGGAATTTAGATTCTTACGACTTTCAAACAAATGCTATGTAAACATGAAAATTAAGTAATCAAATGATCCTTTGCCCTCCTTCTCCCACATTCCTCGTTTGAAACTATCACGAGACTTCAAAATACAAATCCTAAAGTCACCCCATAAGGAATAGGAGTCCCTCGGCTGTACTTTATAGAAAGCACAGACCTCCAGAAGATCAAGGCCCAGGCAAATCTCCCAGACGCCCATGGAAGCCCTGGCAGGAACTCAAAGAGCCTTGGCAATCTTCTGTTCCTGCCCATGAGCCAGGTTCTTGTCCTGTCGGCCCACAGGGCCTCTGCTCTCTCTACCCTTCCAGGTCCTCCTCCAGGCCTGGTTTCAAAAGGGCCTGGGGTCTTCTCAGTACCCACTTCTATGGCTAGAAGGCCATGACAGAGAGACCAGAAAGAAAACAGGGCCCCATTAGGAGTTTCCACTGTGCAAGCCTAAGCCAAAAGGGTGGGGGTGGGGGTGGGGGAGAGAGAGAGAGAGAGAGAGAGAGTCCCACCAACCCCCACCACACACACACACACACACACACACACACACACACACACACTCCTGCCCGGGTAATAAAAATATACTAAATGGGAACCACAGAACTGCCTTGGGATGAACTCTGCCCAGAACCAAGTTTTTTTGAACTGCCCTTATTTCCGTGTGAGAAATTAGATGATCGGAAATTTATTGCACGTCAATCACCTTCGGTAAATTCATTCTTGGGAAAGCATGCTTGATAAACTTATCTTTCTATTCTGATATAATGAGCTGCAAGTTTAGAAAGAGGTCCAGTGTTATCGCTGGGCAGAATGTGGAAGCAGTAACACCTACCCTCATCCAATCAATGAGAGGCACTTTACCCACCCATACATGAGCATGCGGGTTTAGGGGATGGAATTACATGATAGAACACTTGCTGGGGTTAACTTCCAGAATGAGAGAATTTCACCAAGAGAAGAGCATCCAACCAAAGAACTTGCAACCTACCTGGAGTCTTGCCCTCTGCTTCCCTCAACGGTTTAAAGTTAGGGCTTTGAGTCATGGGTCCTTGTTGGTCTCAGGCCCATAGTTTAAGGCTGTGTGACCTCAGGTGAATCACTTAACCCTTCCGGTCTTATTATCTTAATTGGCTCCCTGGATGATTGCCCTTGTTAACATTTCTTCCCCTGTGAATGCCCAGGCTAGATCTATCTTCTTCTCTTTCCTTTGCCACAACACACCTGGGGTACAGGTTCCATGCAAATTCCTCCTGCTCCTCGCTCAGGACCTCTGAGTGTGATATAGAAAGCACGTTACATTTAATTATTATTTTTATTATTAGTATGGGGGAGAGTTGGAGCAGCCGTGGTGTTCACGTGGAGACCAGACAGCAGCTTTGTGGAGCCGGTTCCCTCCTTCCACTTTTAGGTGAGCTCCTGGGATCAAACTCAGGTCGGCAGACTTGCAAGGCAAGTGCCTTTTACCTGCCAAGCCATCTCACTACCCCCCACTATTTAAATGTTTTAATAACAGTCTTAGAGAGTCTAATGCAGAGCCAACCTGTGGCAAAAAGCAAGCGAGTGCTTTTATCCTTTACAATTAAAGAGCTCGTAGACCTGTTAGCACATTTGTGTCTTAAAAAAAAAACAAAAACAACTGAACTCCCCTCCTCCCCCAAGCAGATCCCACTGGTGGTCTCTAGACATTTCTGTTTATAACTGCAACAAAAACACACTTTACTTAGCAACTAAAAACAAGTATGTGCTTTGTATGTATGTACATACATGTAAATGCATATATATACATGTAAATACACATGTATGTACATGTGTACAATTTTTATAAAATAATATTTACGCACACTGCTATTTTCATTCCTTTAAAAAAAGTTATTGCCTTTTAAAAAGATTTACTTATTTGGGGCCGGGCAGTGGTGGCCCATGTCTTTAATCTTAGCACTTGGGAGGCAAAGGCAGGTGGATCTCTGCAAGTTTAACACCAGCCCAGTTATGTGGTGAGTTCCAGGACAGCCAGGGTTACACAGAAAAACACTGGTTCAAATAGACAAACAAACGAACCAGGTTTACTTATTTAATTTAATCATATTTTACGTGTGTGTATCAGTGTTTTGCCTGCATATATGTCCGTGTGCTATTCGCATGCCTGGTGCCTTGAGAGGCCAGAAGAGCCTAAGAACTGGAGTTACAGATGATTGTGATCCACCATGTGGGTGGTGGGAATTGAACCCACCAGTGCTCATAACCAATGAGCCATCTCTCCAATCTCTTCACTCCTTTTCGTTTTTGCGTTGAGTACAATCCTTGGATTCCATCTTATAACCCAATACTTATCTTATATAGATAGGTTTCAGTCAATAAAAGTCAACACTAAAATGACCCAGATGTTAAATTAGCAGACAAGAACTTTAAAGTCGTTACTGTAAGATGTAAAGGAAAGTAAGACCATAATTAATAAGCAGACAAATCTGAACGAGGACACAAACCTCCAACCAGGCATGATAATTCACACCTCTAATCCCAGAACTTGGGATGTAAAAACAGGAAAATCAGGAATTCCAGGCCAGTCTCAACTGTATAGTGAGTTGGAGGTCAGCCTGAGTTGCAGTAGAACTTGTTGTAAAAAACCAAAAGAGACCCTCAAGAGTGTAACTGCAAACAACCTAATTTAAATATGGACAAAAGACGTAAAGAGTTGTTTCACCAAAAACAAACAAATAAATAACAACTAGAGAGGTAAAGAGGTCTGAATAGAGAGATGAACACAGGAAAAGACTCGTGACAGCCCTTACTCCTGTGGGAAATGCATATTAAGACCACAGTGGTTTTTCACCTCCTACCCATCAAAATGGCAAAAAACCAACCAACCAAACAAACAAAAACCACACTACCACTAACAACAACAACAAAACAAAGAAACAAAAAAACCAATGAGAACTCTGAATTCAGAGAAGCCAGATGCTGCAGACATGTGCTGGGGCCACCACAACCAGGTTCCACAGAGAAGCAGGTTCCAGCTAGCCTTGACTAGCTCAGACGCAGTTCTAATCCTCCACCAGGCTAGCATACATTTCCTTCCAGTACTCCTGGCTCGACACCTCCTAAATCTGTTTTATCTTTGCTGCCCTCTTACCTTCTGGGCATCTCCTCCCATAGGGCCACTTTCCCTTTCCACCTTCATTTTGGATGAATTTTCTTCTGCAGTTCTAAATCTGATCCGTCTCCCTCAGAGACATGTCGATCTCTCCTTCTCTTCCAGTTCCTAGACCATGCAAATTCCCAAGCCCTGCCTCAGTCAACCTGCCCAGCCATTGAACATTTTTATTGATCAATCAAAAACCAATTAGGGATAAGGACCTTCAGCGTTTGGACACGCAGATTCCCGGTTTTGGGGGCCAGATTAATTCAAAGCACTAGAACCAATCCCAAACAGAAAGAAAGAAAGAAATATGTGACCAACCTGTACATCCCAGAGAAATGAAAACTCATGTTAATACAGAACTATATGTTCATTCCTGGCATCTTGGAGCACACCTGTAATCCCAGCACTTGCGGCAGCTAAAGAAAAATGTTGTTGAGTTCAAGGCCATTCTAGACTATATACCAAGACCCTGTGTCTAAAATAAATAAGTTTATACCAGCTTAATAAAATAACTCATATCTGGAAATAATCCAGTGTTTTTAATAGGTAAGTGGTCAAACAAACATCTTTCCCCACCTCAGGGCTCAGGGAACTGCGTCCAAGAGGGAAGAAAGACTGTAGCAGTCTGTGGGGATGGAAGACACCAAGGAAGCAAGGCTTCTACACACAACAGAACTGGTGAGCATATGAACCTAGTCCAGAAGCTACCTCCAGCTGATAACTGCTCGAGAACAAGAATTAGTTTTTTTCCAAATGTCTCACTGGATATACAAACCATACTCCAGGCAGGTCCCATGCCTAGCAGCAGATAAACCAATACAAAACAAACAGTGGCATTATTGGAGTTGTTTGTTTGCTTGTTTGCTTGTTTGTTTTTGTCTCATAACAAAATGTTTTGTCTGGGATTCTTTTTTTTTAAACCATACAGATCTTTTGCTTATATAATACAGTTTCTGATTGTGTTTCTGTTAGTTTTATGCACAGGTAGGTATATATGTGTTTCAACATCTGTGTGTGTTTCTTGTGCTTTTTCTTTGGCTCCCCCCCATTTGTTATTCATTTATTTTAATCTTAATTTTTTTTTTTTAGATTCTGTTTGTTTTCTAATGACAGAGGGAAAAGGATGTGGATTTGGGTGGGTGGAGAAGTTGGGAGGATGTGGGATGAATTTAGAGAGGGGAAACTGTAATCAGAATATATTGTATGAAAAAAAATGTATTTTCAAAAAAGAAAATCAGAACACACATACCAAAGAATTTACCGAATGATAAAAACCATCAGCTACTCACGCACACAACAACTTGAATGAACTTCCAGAGATGTGGGCTTAGATTTTTCAAAACCTACTTTAATAAACAGTTCTCAAACGCTTTGACCTCTGCTTCTAGCCCAGTGTCCAAAGGTAGGCGAGAAAAGATGGTAAATAGGACAAGGGGATGTGGACCTCTGTAGAAGCAGTTCTTTGGGGCGATCCCAGTCTCCATTGTCAGGATACCAGCAGTCCAGTTCAGTAGTGTCAGGATACCAACACAGTCCTGTTCAAAAGAGTCACCAAACACGAGTTAGCAAAGGCAGCACAATCCAGCAGAAACTGACAGAGCTGAACAGAATTGGCAAGAGTCAGTGGGGTTGACCAGGACCAGCAAGAATGCCAGGAGTTCTCTGCCTGTCTCAGTGAAGTGAAGATCAGAGAAGATGAGACCAACGAAGAGCTGCATGGCTACCTAGGCAAGCACCCCGTCACTGCCCACTGAGTCCCACTTATACTCTCTCCAAGCATTACCTGTCCTCCCACAGGTCTTGCCTCAGCAAAACACCACATGAGTCTGTGTCACATGACACAGCCAGAAACTTCTACTGAAGCTAAGCATTAAAAAGGAGATCCCTAAAGGTTTCATATCATACGATTCTATTTATATACCTTTATGGAAGAGATAGGTTATCGTAATAGAGAAGAGATTAGTAGTTGCCAGGAGTTAAGAGTGGTGGTGGGGTCATGGAGTCAACCATGAAAGAGGAACATGAAGGATCCTTGGAGAGAGAGAAATATCCCACAGAAATGACCTAAATTGGTCTCAGTATCTGATCATTGTTAATTGCATTTCACACGTATCTTGTACACTTTGTGCCCTACAAAGGATACACAATTTCACCCTTTATCATCTCTTACAACTGACTAGAACCCTATGGTTATGTCAAGATAAAAGGTTCAGGTACAATTTTTTTCCTCAGACTGGATGGTAATGATGCACACTTTTAATCCCAGCACTCAGGAGGCAGAGGCAGGAGGATCTCTGAGTTTGAGGTCAGCCTGGTCTACAGAGTAAGTTCCAGGACTAGCAAGGCTACACAGATTTGGGGAACGTGTTCTCAGCAGTTAGAGATTCTCTGGGAACTCAGAAGTTCCATTACCTAAACGGCAACTGGCAAACAACTGTACTGCAGTTCAAATCAAGAGAACCTACCCAGTTTAGAATCCAAATCATGTTTATTCCCCTCTTGTTATCCTAAGACGTCAGTAAAACCTTGTTTGAGCACATCAGGAGTCCTCTCAGCTACTCTCTGGATTATAATGTAGATGGTGTGTTGGTGGAATGAAGTCGGTGGTGGATGCCCCAGCTGAAGGGGGTGTGGGGCAAAGTAAAGCTATCAGGTTACAAGAATTAGGGTGACAAAACATTCTAGCTCACTCCCACACACTTGGGAAATGGAGAGGAGGCAGCAGCAGCTTTGGCTGTCCTGGAACTAACTCTCTCTCTCTCTCTCTCTCTCTCTCTCTCTCTCTCTCTCTCGACCATTCTGGCCTTGAACTCACAGAGATTCACCTGCCTCTTCTTCTCTTCCTCCTACTTCTGCTTTGTCTTGTTTTTTGTTTGTTGTTTGTTGTTGTTCAGTTGGTTGGTTGGTTGGTTTTTCATTTTGGTTTGGTTTTTTCTTTTTTAGATATGGCCTAGCCTGGGCTCAAACTCTCTATGGAGCCCAGGATTATCTTGAACTTCTGATACTCTTGTCTTGACCTCCTAAGTGCCAGGGTCACAGATATGGGCCAATAAGGTTAACTATTATCCTTTATGGTAGAAAGTTTCCTGGGTTTTGTTCTGGGGTTTTATGATTCTAAAGATTGAACTCAGGCCCTCACACCCCCTAAGCAAGTGCTCTATTACTGAGTTATATCCTCACTTATCTTTATTTTTTTATGACATTAAAAATTATTTGTGGTGGCCTGAAGCAGCTAGAAGAAAGATATCCAAGCCCCTGCCCTGACCCCATGGTGGGCGCCATTACGATGAGAGAATGTGTGATGGAGAGATGGGAAAGATGGAGCATGTCGTGGACAGATGGGAGAGAGAATGAAACTGAGTGGTTAGTGCACTATGGAGAAATGTGGAACTAGGGACACTATGGTGGTGAGGAGCAAATGGATATGAGGAGCCTGAGTGACCACCTGTGGCTATGGTGATGTCTGGACCCCGGCTGTCGCCAAAGGCCATGTATTATTCCATGGCCCTATCAAAACTGGAGTCTGTGCTGATGTCTGTGTCATGTGTTGCCACTAAAGGTCATCCAGATGTTCATGATCCATGATGCCACCTAAGGTTATAGTGATGTCCTGGCCCAGGCTGCCACTGAGGGCCATGCCTGGGCCAGTGATCCTACTGCAGCCCAGGTCTGTGGCCTGAGTTACCACCAAAGGCTATCACAGATGTCCATGGTCTGGGCAGTCACTTGAGACCAAGTGGATGTTTGAGGGCCCTGTTGCCACTGGGGGACACACTAATCTGAGTGTCCTGTGCTGCCACCTGAGGCCGTTGTGACATGGGTCCATGCTGCCAATTGGGGCCCTGTTTGTATCTATGGTCTTTTCACAGCCAGGGTCTGTATTGATACCCAAGGCCTGTGTCACTACCAAAGGCCATTCAGATGTTCCTGGCCTGAATTGCTGCCTGTAGCCATGTTGATATCTAAGCACTGGACTAAGTTCGTCCCACCTCTCACTTGTCACCACACTAGAGAGTTTGCTCTGCCCCTGACCTGAGCAGCAAGAAAGAGCTATCCCTGGTGGTGTGGGTGCAGGAAACTGGCCCTAACACTGTGGGTGCTGGAGAACTGGCCCTGTTCCTTGCTGGGCTGCAGCACTCAAGAAAGCTGGCCCTAGTGGTGTGGGTGCAGAAAAGCTGGCCTGATGGTATGGGCACAGGAGATGGCATGGTGGAAAGAGAGCTGGCCCTAAGCAGTATGGGAGAGCTGTCCTTGTTGGCGAGGGTGCGGGAGAGCTGATGGACTGACCAATTCAGCTACTACCATGGCCCAGCTCCTAACTTCTACCCCACTATAAGCTGCCAGAGTATGTGAAGAGACCAGCCCTGCAGAACCAAAGCTGCTGGATCTCCACTGCTCAGTGAAACAGCAGGATGTCCTAGGAGTTTCACTGAGGGCCCAGTGTTGGCAGACAGTATAGCAGAAGCCAGAGGCCTTGAACCAGACCCATGATTCACTGCATTGAACATTTGTAAGTAAACTGTTTGAACAAAATGGTATATTTTGTAGCGCACAATGACACGCCAAAGATTCCATAGCGAATTTTTTTTTCTTTTGCTGGGGAGATAACAAGAATGAAGATCAGATATGGAAGGTCTGGGAAATGAGTGAAATCGGGGCGCATGGTATGAAATTTACAAAGAATCAATAAAAAAGGATAAAAGACAAAGAAAATGCCCTATAAGCCTGCCTACAGCCAGATCTTATAGAGACATATATTGACTGAGGTTCCCTCCTTCATTATAAAATAAAATAAGTAAAAAAGTATTTATGTGTATGGAAGCTGTTTTGTGGCGATCAGCTTGTGAGAGCTGGTTCTTTCCTTCCCTGGTGTGGGTCCTGGGGATACAGCTCAGTTTCTTGACAGCAAGTGCCTTTTCCTGCTGAGACATCCTACCCGTCTTCTTTTTTATGCTGGGACAGGTTCCTGCTAAGTTGCTCAAGCTGGTCTTTAAAGACCTTCCTGTTTGTTTTGGTTATGTGTATATGTCTGTGCTTGGATTGAGTCTGTGTGCATTGCATGCATGCAGGAGTTCGTGAAGGCCAGAAGGGGGCGTTGGATCTGGAACTGGAATTAGAGGCAGTTGTAAACTGCTGGAGTGGAGTAAGGGGAACCAAACCCTGGTTCTCTACAAGAGCAGTAATTGCTCTTAATGTCGAGCCATCGCTCCAGATCTCTGCCAAGGAGGAGGAGGAGGAGGAGGGGAAGAAGGAGAAGGGAAAGAAGAAAGAGGAGGAGGAGGAAAAGGAGGAGAGGAGGAGGAAGAGGAAGAAGAAAAGAAAAGGAAAGGAAAGGAGAGGAGAGGAGGGGAGGGGAGGGGAGGGGAGGGGAGGGGAGAGGAGAGGAGAGGAGAGGAGAGGAGAGGAGAGGAGAGGAGAGAAGAGAAGAGAAGAGAAGAGAAGAGAAGAGAAGAGAAGAGAAGAGAAGAGAAGAGAAGAGAAGAGAAAAATGAGTGTGACATAGTAGTATGTGCCTCTTTAATCCCTGCTCTAGGGAAGCAGAGTCAGGCAGATCTCTGTGTGTTTAAGGACAGATTGGTCTACACAGCGAACGCCAGGCCAGTCAAGGCCACATAGTGAAACTCTTGTCTCAACAAACAAAAATAAATAAAAATTTTAACATATTTGTTTGTTTATTTTTAGCCCAGGCTGATTTTGAATTTGCTCTATACCCAGAGCAGGTCTTGAACTTGAGATTTCCCTGTCTCCTTCTCTCAGGATTGCAGGCAGGCCCCAGAAGCCCAGGTTTGTTTTGCTTTTTTTGTTTGAAGTTATTTTCTTAGCACTTCCTGCCTTCCCAAGCTTTTGCCTAAGTTCTTCTCATTAGCCTAGGGACTGCAGATCCAAAAAGACCATAGCAAGAATCAAGCTTGTCACACAACTCCCAAGCATCCTCAGCGCACAGGGGGAGTGGCGCTGACTGAAAGAGAAACGCCCCTTGTGGCGAGATGACAAGCCTGTACCATCCATCGCCTTTAAAAAGAAGTGCGGGTGATTTGGTTTAGGCCTGCCACAACGACACAAATGACCATTTTCTAACGTGCTCCTGGCGATAACCACAGGCTGTGCACTGGTCTCGTTCTATTCACTGACAGATGCTCCGAAGAATCGAAGAATCGAGAGGTTTGAATCCTATGCCTGACTCCGCCTCTAACTCTCGCCATCACAGAAAATTCTCTTCTGGATCCTGCCCTCATGGTTTGCTCATAAAATTATTTCCCCTTGACTCCAAGGTCATTTGTATTACAGAAACTCAGTGGAAGAAGACTTTCCTGAACGTGCAAGGAAGGCCTGGGACCATTCCCATCACTGTAGAAAGAAGTAATTACCAATATGTGAAATTGGTTTTTTGGCCAGACAACCTTCCAACATGCAAGTGATTATTTGCATAGACTATTCTCCTCCGGTCAACTCATAAGCAGAGTTGAAGGAGAAACAGATAAGGAAAGAGTCTCAGCTCAGCCTAAGACAGGGGAAACGAGACTCAGCTGAGTGGGACTCAGGGCTTCCACTGCTGTTCTGTTGCCTGGAATCTAGCGACATGCTTGGTGCATGGTTATGTACGATTGGGGGGGGGGGGGAGACCAGGGATTGGCGCTCACCGGAACTCACAAAATCAGGTCTTGAGAGACAGCACTTGGCCTGTTCTAGAAGTTCACATCCCTTCTTCAAAGACTCCATTTTTAGCTGATTAAACACTGAACCAAGGCACAGAGAAATGACAAAAGTCATCAAGTGACCTGTATGTGAGTGATGATTTGAGTCCTGAGCTCAAACTTAATAACTACTGTATATATTAACTCAAAAAGTATCAGAAGAAAAAAAATTAGTTTTATTATCTTGAAGTATCAAAGGGCTTTGAAGGGAGAATGGGAGAGATGTCGCCTAAAATGTAAAATCTTCTGGAGTAGGTGTGCAGCTCAGTGCTAAACCTCTCACTCGTGGGGCAACTCCCAGCATAAACAAAAATAAAAACTTGGCCGGGCAGTGGTGGCGCATGCCTGAAATCCCAGCACTTGGAAGGCAGAGACAGGCAGATTTCTGAGTTTGAGGCCAGCCTGGTCTACAGAGTGAGTTCCAGGACAGCCAAGGCTACACAGAGAAACCCTGTCTCAAAAATAACAAAAAAAAAACAATAAATGAAAAACGAAAACAAATAATAAAAACTTAATGTCTGCACACACATGGTACACAGACATATACATGCAGGCAAATTACCCATGTACATAATAAAATAAAAAAAATATAAAACCTAAACGTTCTGAATGGGAAGTGAACGAATAGCAAAGGGGGTGGGGGCGTTGGGGGCAGTAAAGGGGCTCAGGGGCCAAGCCTGAGCCCCTGATTTAGATCCCTGGGGCCCACTTAGTGGAAGAAAAAAGAATCTACTCCTTCAGGTTGTCCTCTGATCTCCACACATGCACAGGCAGCCCTGCACTTGTGAACACAAAATAAATAAGTAGAATACTAAAGGGGGAGGGAGGGCTACATAGATGGCCCAGCACCCACACTGCAGCTTACAACTGTCCAAAACTCCAGTTCCAGGTGATCCTGCACCCTCTTCTGGCCTCTGTGGCACCAGATTTGCATGCTGCATTGCATAAACATTTGCAGTCAAAACGCTCATACCCATGAGACAAAAATAAATAATAATTGGAAAAGACTCTTAAGTTCTTATCTCTTGGGCCTGGGGCAAGAGGAGGTAGGTATGTATCAGGAAGAGAAGAGGGGGAGGGAGACAAGAAAAGAAAAGGGAGGGAGGGAGGGAGGGAAGAAAAGGGAGGGAGGGAGAGAGGGAAGGAGAAAGGAGCTGGGAAATCAGTTTAGTGGTAAGAGCACTGGCTGCTTTTCCAGAGAACTGACATTGGATTCGCAACACTTACATGGCACCTTACAACTGTCCAAAACTCCAATCGAGGGAATATAAGTCCTTCTCCCAGCCGAGAGTACACACATATACAGATAAAACATCCAAACACACATCATCATCGTCATCATCATCACCATCGATAATTTTAAAGGAAAATATTAGTGTTCAATTTTGACTGCAAACAAAGCCAAAAGTTAATCTATACAATGTGAAGAGATTTCCTGCATTACAACTCAACAGAAAAAAGTAACAAACAGCAGAGAGGGGACCAAAAAAGCAGATAGTTCTCACAAGCAAATCAAATAGCAACATAAAAAAAAATAAAACTGATCCAATAACGGCTCACCCTGTCTTCCTCTGACAATCCCAGTTGGGGCAAAGGGGATTGATGGCTTTGAGTCTACAAGTTCCCAACCAGCCTAGGACAACATAGTGTGATTGACTGTCTCAAAACAAAATGTAATAGTTAAAAGGGGGCAAATTACTGAGTTTTCTGCACCTCTCTCCACTTTCAGAGAGAGGAAGAGAAGCAGTCAAGGGGACCAGCAGGGAAGCAGGGCCCTGCCCCTGCTACCAGGGCTTGGTACCTGGTCTAACTGGTACCTGGAAAAAGTTCTGAGCTCCAGCCGCCCCGCCCCCCTGCCCCCAATGACCTTCTATATGGCACCAAACCAGCTCCAAGCTGGGCTCTGGTCCACTGCCTCTCTCCTCCCTCTCTCACTTCTACCAGAGGCCTGCTTACTCCTGGATGAGGAAAAAAAATGGGGCAATGTCCGTGCTCCATGGCCCCTGCAAAAGAAACCGCAAAGAGCCGAGAAAACCTCGGAGGGTTTGCCGGAAAGCCGGTGAATTGGAGAACTTGAACTGTGTGTTGCAGGCAATGATTCCAGCGGCTTGGTTCCGAGGGAGAACTGGGGAACACACACAAAATCATCTCAATAGTTCAAGGCAACAAAGTCCCATTCTCCAGATCCGACGAGTTAGCAGAATTAGCATCCGGCCTGGCATTAAAGCTCAGTGATACTACTCTTTAGTTGAGGATGAGGTTGCAAAGAGACAGTGCTCTAAGTTCTGCCAAGTTCTCCCAGTTTGCTGGGGCTGCTGGTGGTGGGGGTGGTGTGTGTGTGTGTGTGTGGTTTGCAGGTAGGGGGTAAGTGTTCACGTGTGTGTGTGTGTGTGTGTGTGTGTGTGTGAGAGAGAGAGAGAGAGAGAGAGAGAGAGAGAGAGAGAGAGCAAATAAATGTAACCTACAGAAAGCCTATTTCAAGTTGGAGAAGTCGACTATACTGACAGTTGGAACTGCGCTTGAGGAGTCTAGGCATCCACTCAAGGGTCTTTCTGCTCTGCCCTCCAAGAGGTACCTTACAGGTTACCACCTTCCAGCAACAGCTAAACCTGACCCTTCTGTCCAGTTGTCGGTTGGTTGGCTCGATCACCATCACCGAGTGGGGCTGCCGCAGTGCATGCCTGGAGCAGGACACCGCAAGGGGGCCGGCGGGGCGGGGCGGGGGGGGGTAGTTGAGCAGAAGCGAATGCCAAGATGCTGGTGGGGAGGACTGTTTTCTTTCCTGGCAGAGCTCTGGCCTCCTGGAGAGCCATTTGCTCGGCTCTCTTCTCCCTGTGTGTGCTACAGAAATCTGCAGGCGCGAACTTCCCAGGGAGCATTCCATCAGCGCTAACCCGCCTGGCCTGGGTACCCGGATGGGACAGCTGTTAGCTGCTCACTGACAGTGGTGCACTCAGAGTATACAGCTCCCACAGACCTAGAGTGACCCTGGCTCAGTGCTGTGTTACCCGGATGACCAGGAACCCCCTCTGGATAGGGCTGGGGAAACCGATGGTGATTAGGTCTGAAAGTTCTAGCAGCAAACTGAGCCCACGACCCAGCTCTGTGGAAAGAGTCAGGACTTTCTGCTTGAAGTGCCTTGGAAAGTGGAGAGCAAAGGTGACCCCTGTCATTCTCTGAAGGGACAATGTCCTTGAAGCTCAGCCCAGCCACTGCTTTCTCTGCCCTCCCTTACCCCCCACCCTCCAGCCTTTGGGGATGTTAATGTCCCTTCTACAGCGCCCTACCAGACACGACAAGGCGGCTGTGCAACCTTCATTCCTCAGGCCACAAATCCAGTCCCTAAGCGAAAGCACCCTTGCGTGGACCACCACGTCTGCACACTTCCTTTTGTCCTTATCATAAACAAGAGAACTGGCGCTGTGCCTTTGTTTCCCTCTCTGTCAATTCTATACTCATTCTATGGATTCCTCACAGCTAAGACGGATGAAAGGTAAAGGCTTGGCAGAAGCTAGGGCCAGTGAGTGACCGACTGGTACGTTCTAGGAGTTCTAGGATGCTTTTCTAGCAATTGCCTTCTCCACTAGACTGTAAGCCACTGGACTGTAGTCATCCCCAGATCCGGACACTATGTTACAACAGGGACGTGCCAGTAGTGAGATTGGGAGCAGTGGAGAGCCTTGAACTCAGGGATCACTTAAGTAGGGAGAAGAGAGGCAAAGGATGCCCCCCAGGGAGCTATCAAGGGAGCACAGACCAGGGGACCCCACCCACTTAGCTGGACTAGCAAGCCCAGCCCTTGAAAGAATATACATTATGACCTCTTGCTGAGCCTAGAAAGGAAAAATAAAACTCAAATGTGAGTTTCAAGACTACAGGCTCTGGAGTCTGTCGAGTGAGGGCTTAAGGGATGGGACACCATTTGGCTCCCTGGATCCCCCAAAGCTGCTTTAGGGTCTCGCTGGGAGAACCAGTGTTAAAGACACTAACAAGAACTTTCTGGGGTAGCTGTGTGACTTTGATAGAGAAGCCAGTGTGAGACAGGCGGGACTGGGAGGTTCTCCAGAGAAAAACCCCTGCTCTTTCCCTCATAGCTTTGAGTTCTAGGACAAAAGCTTAAGAGATTTAGAAATTGAGGTCTCCAGAGCTACTTCTATAGGGATAGTACCTCCCCAGACACACACACACACACACACACACACACACACACACACACAAACACACACCATCACTTCTGAGACCAGCAGCAAGCAAAGATTCACCCTGGGACCCTGGCCAGAGAGTAGGTAGTCAAACTAGCCTTGGAATGTGCAGGCCAACAAGCCCTGGGGGAGGGGGCAGGTGCCTTCTTTCCCAGATCACACCTCTCAGCTCAGTGCAGGACACCCAGTAGACAAGCAGAGGCAAAGTCCTGGGCCAAGAGAAGTCTCGGGAATCTGGCCAGAAGGTTGGGGGGAGGGAACAGCCTAAGTGAACCTGCACTCTCCATTTTGGAGCCTCTGGAAATCCTGGGTGTTTGAGGCTTACCCTAAACACCACTGGGATTTGTGCTGTAGCAACAGAGAAGGCAGCTGGCTGACAGCTGGAGTTGGGGGAAGCACCTGATGCAAAAGAAGTCGCTTTCTTCAATCCGAGAGCCTCAGTGTTCATCGCTACCAAGGGAAAGGGATCAAGCCAGGAGCCTCAAACTACACCCGGAGGAACTGAGACACACGAAGTCTGCGCTGAGACACCTAACCCTCCTCTACTAGGTCCAGGCAGACTAAAAGAACTCCGGGGCTAAGAATAATAACTGAGGGAGAAGAGTATCCACCAAGGCAGAGGGGCAAACTAGCCTCCTGCAGGCAGCCAGTTCCCTCCAAATTCATCTCAGCTCCCTCTTGAGGCCTCTTCTGTCTGAGGAGAGCAGAGTGGCTCTCCTGTAACCCCAGCACTCGCGAACTCAGATGTAGACAGGAGGATGGTTGTGAGTTTGAAGCCAGGTTCGTCTACATAGCAAGTTCCAGAGATCCTGCCTCAAGAAAACTCCACTCCCCAGGCCTGCAGGGCATCTTGTGCACAAGATAAGAGGGGATTCAGGTCCTATTTATTCCAGAATGATGCTGTTTTACAAATCTCACCTGACTTTAGACTGTTTCTGGGCAGTGGAAAGAAATGGAATGCAGAAAACTTTCCACCACCAGGAAGCCTCCAGGACATGCTTGGCTGGCAACAAAGGGACAGAGAATTTTGATTCTCCAGGAATTTTCTTTTATTAGGGCAAAACAGTTACTTGTGTGGTGTCAGAGCAGCAGGGACCTGAAATTGAGTCGCTAAAAGGCAATCTGGATTAAATACCGTGAGATACCATTGATGCACACAAAAACCGGCAGGGAGCAATTTAAAGTCAATATGGTAGGGAGGGTCTGGTCTGGTGCAGGGAAGTCCCACCAGTGAGTGCTTCTAATAAAACTCATTCTTGCCCATTCTCCAGGCCTTCCCTAGCCAAGCGGCTGAGAACTAAATCCAGGCAGACTGGAAGGCGCATTACCTGCCTCATTATTCCGCTGTGTGAATGCTGGAGTTTTAATTACACACTTGCTTTTTCTGGGGAAGACCAAAGATCGTATTTTTTTAAAGTATCAACTTGTTTTCCATTAGGCAGTTGTTGTAACAAGTTCTTTCAGTGACATGTTATGTCTTTAGGAAGGGATGCTTCAGATGGCGCGCACTAGCACAATTTTGTGGCTTTTAATTACTATTTTGTTCTTTTGGGGGGTTTCAGAGGCTGGCGCCTGGGCGTGATTAGACTGTCTACCAGGCCTGTAACAACCTCGTATACTGTCCACCAGGTGGCGCCACAAAGCAGGCGCTACCGCAGAATCTTCAGACTTGAGAGTCCATCACTGGGAGAGAGTCCATCCATCATCTTTCTTTTGAAATCCCAGCCACCAGAGAGGGGAACTTATCACTTGGACTTAAAAAAAAACTAGAGAAAGAGAAATTACAACAGCGGAATAAGATCCTAAAACACGAAAATGTAAAATAAAGTACGCGAAATAAAACTTTTTATATTTATTGTTTATATCAAGAAAACATACTAAGTGTGATAATGAATCTTGATAAATCTCTAATATTACTTTTTATCCCCCTTTTCGTAAAAACACCGATTCAAAGAATTCAGGCTGTCTAGTCTGGCTTACCTTTCCCAAGGAGGAAAACCTCAGAATCAGTTCCCAGCCAGTGGTTCAGATGTGCGTCATTACTCGAGGCCTTTATATGTATGAGGAAAAGTGATTTCAAATACATTACTAGTAATAATACCTTTGGGCTTATAGAGCTCTTCTCTCAAGCAACAAGGAAAAACGTTAAATATTATCCAATTAATTGTCGTAATATCTCTGTGGGTAGGTTGGGAAGCATATGTTATTATACGCAGTTTATGGATAATTTAAGTCAATTGACCGTCAGGTGCAGAGTGGCTGACAAGAGTAAGTGCCAGCGAGGCACCTCGAGGAAAAGTGTCTGGAGAAAAGGGAGACAGAGCTGGCTCGGCCCTCTGCCTGGCGTTATTTGATTAAGGCGAAGTTGGACAAGAGATGTAAATCATTAGACTTGGCTCTTGCAAGCAGAGTAAAGTGGGAGACCCCATTTCTTTCCTGGAGCCCAGACGCCTTCTGTCCTGCTGCAGGACATCCTGCACCCCATCCAGCTCCAGGTCGGGTACCCACTTTCTGCAGTGGTTGTACACGCACCCACCGCGGCCGCCTTGCCCGCCACGTGACACGCGGGTCCCCCGGGTCGCGGACTCCCGGCGCCCCACGGCCCATTCCTTCTGATTGGCTGTTGCTAGGTGACGTTGCCTCTGGTCACGTGACAAGTGTTAAATGCCCACCCTGCAGGAGCCTGCCCGGCAGACAATCGTAAAGCTGCTCGGGGGTCGCTCACCTGCTCCCGCCTCCTGGAGCCCCTACCGGGGCCTGACCGCTCTTGTCCCCTCCATTGCCCGCCCCCCGCCCGAGCCGGGCCAGGAGCCGGGAGGTCCGAGAGGCCGGGGAAGGATGCGGCCAGCAGCTGCGGTCCCGAGCCACGCACGGTGATCGCCTCCTCCGGGGGAGGAGGCGCCTAGCCCGTAGCCTCATTTCTTGTTTTCCTCTCCCTCCCCCCCCCCACCACCCCGTAATTACATTGGTTGCTGGAAGGGACCTGGAGAGATAGACAGAGGAGGCGCCTCGCATCCCCCTCTCGCCCGCCACCCGTGCTCTTTCCTGTCCCGGGTCAGGATGACTGGAGTCTTTGACAGTCTGGTGGCTGATATGCACTCGACCCAGATCACCGCCTCCAGCACGTACCACCAGCACCAGCAGCCCCCGAGCGGTGCGGGCGCGGGCCCTGGCGGCAACAGCAACAGCAGCAGCAGCAACGGCAGCCTGCACAAGCCCCAGGAGTCGCCAACCCTCCCGGTGTCCACAGCTACGGACAGCAGCTACTACACCAACCAGCAGCACCCGGCGGGCGGCGGCGGCGGGGGCGGCTCGCCCTACGCGCACATGGGCTCCTACCAGTACCACGCCAGCGGCCTCAACAACGTCTCCTACTCCGCCAAAAGCAGCTACGACCTGGGCTACACCGCCGCGTACACCTCCTACGCGCCCTACGGAACCAGTTCGTCCCCGGTCAACAACGAGCCCGGTAAGCATAACTAGCATCCAGGGTGCCCAAGTCCGCCTGGCCACGGGGAGGGACCGGGGAAGCATGTGGGAGGACGGTCCGGAGCTCCGGAGCTCTAGCCCTGAACTCTAGCCCTGAACTCTGTGCATGTCTTGCTTCTGCCCTGAACTCTGCCCAGTCTCTGCAGGCGAATCACAGTTTCTGTCTCCACGCTCCGGGGGACAGAGCCGGTGGGCGGTTGGGCCAGTTGCCATGCTGTGGGTAGCGCATCGCTTTGCTGGCCCAGCCTCTTCTTTTTCTCTTGCACAGCTCTCCCGGGTCCCGTGTAGGATTCTGTAGCCAGGCCAGTGTGCGCGTAGCTGAAGTTATGAAGGCCTTCTCCAGGCTCTGGCCAAGTTCCTAAAGGCCTCGGCTCCGAACTTTAGGACCGCGGGGCTGGACGGTGGGTGCTCACCATTCATTTTCGTTGCAGACAAGGAAGACCTTGAGCCTGAAATCCGAATAGTGAACGGGAAGCCAAAGAAAGTCCGGAAACCACGCACCATCTACTCCAGTTTCCAGCTGGCGGCCCTTCAGCGACGCTTCCAGAAGACCCAGTATCTGGCCCTGCCCGAGCGAGCAGAGCTGGCGGCGTCCCTGGGCCTCACCCAAACTCAGGTAAGCAAGGTGGGAGATGGCCCGCTTTCGCTAGAAAGCGGGAGCGTTCGGAACAACTTTTCAAAAGTTTATTTTCATCTGTGATTTTTTTTTCGGGCAACGTAAACTTCTAGGCCCAACGCTTAAAAAAGCAAAACAAAACAAAAATTTTTTTCAAAGAGGGCCGCCGCGTGGGAGGAAAGAAAATGACCCGGGTGGACAGAAATCCGACACTACAACGCCTTTCCACTCGCTGCTGCTAAAGCGGGTGTCATCACTAACCTGACACACGACTCAGAGCCTTGGTCACATAGTTAGAGCTCATCCATCGGCGTTTTGAGATCCCCCTCAATGTAGCTAGAAGCAGCGGGGCCCAGAGACCCGGGCAAGTGGTCTGCTCACCGGCCGGTCTCCACTCCGCCAATCTCCTGCCCAGGTTCCTGCACTAAAGCTCAGGGGCTTTTCCTCTTTTTTTTTTCTACAAAGGTCAAAATCTGGTTCCAGAACCGCCGATCCAAGTTCAAGAAGATGTGGAAGAGCGGCGAGATCCCTACAGAGCAGCACCCTGGAGCCAGCGCGTCTCCACCTTGTGCCTCCCCGCCAGTCTCGGCGCCAGCATCCTGGGACTTCGGCGCGCCTCAGCGGATGGCGGGCGGCGGCCCGGGCAGCGGAGGCAGCGGCCCGGGCAGCTCTGGCTCCAGCCCGAGCAGCGCCGCGTCGGCTTTTCTGGGAAACTACCCATGGTATCACCAGGCTTCGGGCTCCGCTTCACACCTGCAGGCCACCGCGCCACTTCTGCATCCTTCGCAGACTCCGCAGGCGCACCACCACCACCACCATCACCACCACGCAGGCGGGGGCGCCCCGGTGAGCGCGGGGACGATTTTCTAACCCCAAGCGGACAGCGCCAGAGACTTGCGAACTGAGACACCGCGTTCTTCCGCACGCGTCCCGTAGCTAGAGGCTCGAACCTACCAGCCCGCGACCGCCACCCAGCTGTATTGGAAGTGGCGAAGCAGAGGTGGCCGGTGGTCGTGGGGCCACTCCTCGCACTGCCATGGAGCAGCCGGAAACAAGGAGGCCTCGTGGGATCCTCTAGTGCCAAGCCCGGCGTCCCTGGCCTCAATTCCGACCTGAGCCCCAGCCACTTTTAGGCCATCCCCGGACTTGTCGCCCCTTCCCAGCCTCCTCAGCGTGATCCTCAGGGTCCTTGGTCTCTCCAGGTCCTGAGCGGGGTCAGGCACAGGGACGCCTTCCCCGCCCTCGAGGCTTCTTGGCTCTCAGAGGCTCCTTTATCCTCTCCTTCCCCAGGCCTCAGCTCCAGTCGGCTTCGGTTATTGACCTCCCCGGGTCCTACCCCACCCTATCACGTACCCCCGTGACCCCCGGGATTCCGCCGGTTTTCCCCCTTCCTGGGAGCTCGTGGGGAGAATTCCCAGCTCTCCCAACTCTTCCCGCCTCCCGCTTTCCCCAGGAACAGTCCCGTAGCTCCTCACCCATCACCAGTGGAGTTTTTTTATTTTTATTTTTTTAAAAGTTTAGGTGCCTTTGCGGATGACCTCATTTTGATGTTAAAAAAAAACTGATTTTTTTAATATGTGGACGCTGCAAAAAAATGTGTTTAAATTATCTTTTTTAAGATGAATTAAGGACTATTAGCCCGAACTTCGATACAGAGTTTGTAAATAAGGGTATCTGTGCAGATTTCCCCACATTTATTTGTATAAAATTTCTCATCTTTTCAGACTTTTTTGTAAACCGCCCCGAGTTGTGAAAACTGCGACGTAGCAGTGACCTCAGCAGCCCCTATGTTTTCCCCCTTTGAAAATTTTTCTCAGTTAAATTAAGCTACTGATTTGAATTTGTTTTTATCTTGTCCTAAAGTCTTTGTTCTTGAAATGCAAGGTATTTGGGGGTTATTTATTATGAAAGCAACATACTCTTAATGTTGATTTTACAATATGAAGAGATTATTTAAAATAAATTATTGTTTTCATTGGAGTGTGTGCTTTTTCCTTGGTGCCAGGGTTTCCTCGGCTCGGACCTTGAACGGGTCCCCGCCCCGGAATCGGATGAACAAAAACTGCACAATTGCACCTTTCCGAGGCTGCAATGGCCATGGGATGCGCACAGTCTGGAGAGGAGTACTCCGGCCTTGGTGAAGGGTTCAGCTCCTCCCCCCTCGCCCGAGTCCGTGCGCGGTTCTTCAGCCTAAGGCGGCGTGAGTCACTCAGCACCGGGCGGCTCCAGCCTCCGCCCGCCTGGTCCCTCTGGCGCCGGCGCCACCGCCCCGCGCCTGGGCGGTCTCCGCCGCCACCGCGTCCATAGTGCTAGCCAGTCAGCGCACTCGAGCTGCCGCGGGCAACCAAAAGTCCAGGACCTAAGCTCTGCCACAGTCTGGGATCAGACTCCTACAATGATCCCTCCCTCCATTTGCCCCTCGAGGCCCTTTGGAAGCTGGCTGAGCGCAGAACTCAGTGAGTCACTCTCGTGAAGCACGGTTGGCTGCTTTGGAATGCTGGGCAACCCCAGAACACAGTGCAATGCTAGTACACACACACACACACACAACACACTTTCAAACACACCCAGGCACACATTCCCGTTACACATGCTGACACAAACACGAAAATGCAGTCACAATGGCAGGCAGAAATGGATGCCCATTGCTGTGGAATGCTGCACATTAATTACACCTCACACTCTTCAAGAGGTAAGGTCCACGCAACACTCAGTTTTGCTTCCCACTACAGGCCTCACATAACCAGCTCTTAGCTTCAGAAACGACCCTACTTTCTGGCATTCCCTACAGGTCTAAACTAAAAGCCTGTTTCACTGGAAGCACTGGAGTCTGTTGTTGGAAGCATCCCCCCCAACACACACACACACACACACACACACACACACTCCCCCAGCACCAACCACTGACTGTGTGACCTTGGGCAACCCTCTTAGTCTCTCTGAGTTGCAGTTTGCAGATCTCTACGATGGGAGAAATAATAACAGCTGTGGCTCAGAATAGTGAGCAACTTAATGAACCCCTAATGAGGCAATGATGTAACAACGCCTGGCATGTGATAAGCAGGAGATAAGTTTTGGCAATTTTGTGTTTACTATTACTGTTTTATCGCAATGCTCCAAATCCGGGGAGGGGCGCTTTACTCTTAAGTCCGATATTACTAAGAGACCTTTCTAATTTCGCCTTGAGTGGAAAAGTTAGGGCTGGGGAGGCTCTGGTCTTTTTCTACATGCGGCTTGAGCTTCTATCATTCCCTCCAAGGGATCGGCCTGTACTGGAGAAGTTGGGCACAGATCAGAAAATCCTGCTTGCTAAAAACTCAGCTCTCTTCTACTCCAGTGTATGCAGGTCATCCTTGTATCTTCACCCCCTATTTGGGTGAAGGGGCATAACAACCAAAAAAAAAAAATGGAGGAGACTTTCTGGACTTAAAGCGAATACCGTTTTCTGATCAAATCGATGTTGGGCCTGCTCAGAGTGATCTGAGGATGGTCTCTGGAAATGAATGGGGTTGCACAATTCAGAATGGCCTGGCACTTGGAACTTCCCTATGCACCTACTGCCTACCAAACCCCCATCTCAACCCCCCCCACACACACACACTGCCTCACTTCCAAATTCTACTTTGCGATGTATGTGTGTGTTCCCCTGCGCGCCAATAGCTGGTACCAGCCTTTCTCCTAAGGTTATGCCCTCCCCTCCTTTGCGCGCACTCCCCTCCCCGGCTCCTGAAACCAGCCGGGAAAGACGGGGCAGTAAATTGGCTGGTGTCGAGGATCTGCAGCAGACAAGATGATTAAGAGGCCTACGCCGGAGCGCCCCGGGCAGGGAATGTCAGCCCAAGTTGGAATCACGCAACAGGCCTTGGCATGAGCCGAGCCTGGGAGCCCGGAGGGCGGGCGGCCCCTCTCCGGGGTGGGCCGAGGCCCCACAGACTCGCCGGAGTCACCGAACCTGGCACTCGGCGGCGGCGGGGTCGTACAGGGCCACGACGCGCCTTTCGCCCCGCAGTGGGCAAAGGAGGGTGCAGAAACCGGGGGGAAGGGGGCGTTCCCGTGAACAAGGAAGGCCAAAGAGGTCGCTGAGATGCACCCGCTCTCTAGACGTGAGGGGGCGGGGAGGTGGAGGGGTGGGCTTGGGAGAGAAACAAAGCCGGGCTCCAGGGGGTGGGGGCCGGCTCCAGCCCCGCCGGGGGCGACGCGTTGGCAAGCCTTTCTCACTGTCTCCAGCCCGCCCGGAGACGCCAAGCCCTGTGATCAGCCCGCCGCCGCGCAGACAAGCTCCCCCCCTCCACACACACCCCGCACTAACTTGCGCTCCCCAAAGTAGGAATGAAAAATGGAAATGGGAAGCAGCGATTTCGGCTCCCTACACTGGGAAACCAGCCGCGCTCGGAGCACACATAAATCTTCATTGTAATCCCCTTCCATTTACTCGAGAAAATATCAGGCCAAAGACAGGATGTGACAAGCGCAGGGAAGTGGGGGTGGGGTGGGACCTAAGGGGTGCCTGGGATTCTCTGCTCCACACGCCCGAGGGGGGCTCCTCGCATTCCCATACTCGGGCAAAAGTGAGGGCACTGAATTCTGTAGTTCCAGTTGCAGGT